>CM049802.1:20204961-20289943 GCA_027422405.1 Ptychobarbus kaznakovi | reverse complement strand
AATTCACTCAAAATAAGATGATTTGTTAGGAACTCTGTTTGGTGGGGTATTTTATGCATAAATCGTTTTTTAATTTTGTTTTTAGGATTGAAAGCCAATGTTAATGGTGGAGTCATAACGTGGTTTTATACAGCGCATGTGCATTGACTGACATGTTTCTATGGGAAATTTGGCTCTTTCATTTAGAAGGTGGGATTATCCTCCATATTGTGCTTTGCTGTTTCTCCCATTCATAGGTATAGAAGTATAGGAGTGAACCATCTTTGTATTTCTATAGTCTTTGTTTTAAATAAAACACTACTAAAAAGATGAAATATTTTTATTTACCTGCATGCTATGTGATCATTAATCAACATCAAAGAAACCGTGAACATGCAAATGTGATACTTCATTATTGAAGTTTATCCAAGAAGTCGCTAGATTTGTCGCTTTTATGGAAAAAGTCACTAGGGGGGTCTGAAAGTCGCGAAATCTAATGTCAAAGTTGCTAAATTGGCAACACTGGTTCCACAGCAGACTTCTACCCGACAGTCAAAGTGGCATTACGTCACGAAAGTGCGGACACGGCGGAAGACCGCAAGGGTTCAGGGTGCTATTTGGGACAGGGCCCTGATGTAGAGGTCTGCGCGGGACTGTTTTTTAAGTCCCGCTCCCGCGAGGTTATATCCCGCACCCACCCGCTCCTGCAATATATTCACTCTTGGTTCACCCGCTGTCTGCTTTGAATAATTTTCTTCCCGACCCGACCGTTCCCGCTAAATGTAGATCTCGTTTCCAGAATCACACATTTAAATATCCTCTACTGAAGGAAAGAGAGATAGGCTAACAAATAAAAGTGGAGTAGCCTATGCACAAAATGTTTTTTGCTATTTTATTCATCTTGTCAAGAGTATTTTATTGACCGCAAAATGTTAAACAAATTTTGTAAGACACAACATTCGTTTAACATTTTGCTGCCAACACAGTAGGAAAAAAGTGTCACAGAGAAAATAAAAATGTTGTACAAAAATTGTTTTCCTTATTTGTATTCGTCTTGTCAGGATACAATTCGTTTAACATTTACAACACAATAGTAACAAGTGTCGCAGAGAAAAATAAATAAATTCAATATCTGTCATTTAAAATTATAGGCTAAGCAAAAAATAAACAAAATCGAGTTGAAGGACAGCGCATCCACACTTTGCTCCATCTTATTCTGCTCTGTCACTCATCGACACCATGCCTGTTCTGTCTGCAGGCTGTATATTCACCACTGGTAGGCTAGCCTGCTCTGAGCATCATTGCACATGCTGCACACAGACCCCGCAAATAAACCCTGGACACCTCTCTGGCTCCACCACTGTGTACATTCACTCCCCCCACCTAAAATTCCTGCCGGCCGGAGAACTTTTTTTACGACCAAAAAGTAATAAAAACAACAAAATGCATTTTATCCATCTCTGAATTTTATTATGCACTTTTAAAAAAACGACTGACATGAGTAAAAACAATATAGACAATATTCACATGTATTTTTGTACTGAAAAAGCTGAAACTACCATTTTAAATGTGGTTTGACTGCCCGACTAATATATCATGCTATGAGGATCATTTAGACACCAAATGTATTGCGTTAAGCCACAAATATGACACTGAAACTGTCCTGACACGACTGAATTAAGACAATCCGTTGTACCCTTTTTCTTTAGTAATGTGCTTTTTAGCTCATCTTGTTTTGGATTTCTTTAAATTGTATTTATTGTTAATGAATACCCATATAAACGAACCAAGCCATCAACAGTGATACGAATGAAAAAGTATTAATGCAAAACAAAGAATGGGATTTTCAGCAAAAGAGACGCAGTTCAGGCAGTGACCAGCAGATGGCGACTCACAACAATTGTATTTCGACTCGCACATGTTATATACCATGTCCTTGCTTTTACCAAAAGTAAAATATTTCCAGTGGTCAGATCCAAATACTTAGTCTGTTTGAGTGAAGTATGTCCGTAGGAGGGGCAGTAAGGCACACAAATGGTGAATATGAAGGCAAGTCTTTGTTCATGAAGATAAAAACGATGCAGTCAACCTAAAAGCAAAAGAAGACATCCACAGTGGTTTTAAATTATATACAAAAATGATTCCACACTCTCTCTCTATAAACAAAATTACTGGGCATAAACTGTGCGTTCCCACTGTATAACAGGATGATATAAAACTATCCATTTAATACCTGAAGTTTGACTGGACTTAAAGGGACAGTTCTCAAAAAATAAATATATTTCACTCACCTTCAAATGTTCCAAACCTGTGTGAGTTTCTTCTGTTGAACACAAAAGATGATACTTTGAAGAATGTTGGTGACCAAACAGTTGACGGTAGCCAGTGACTGGAAAAAAAATACTATGGAAGTTATTGGCTACCGTCAACTGTTTGGTTCTTTAAACAGCTTTCAACAGAAGACAGAAACTCATACATGTTTGGAACAACCTGAGGGTGAGTAAATTATAGAATTTCTTCTTTATTATTTTGGGGTGAATTATCCCTTTGAGTACTGACAGCATTCTGTTCTGAGGGGATTTGAGTGGAGGCCAAAAGTGAGACTTCATTAACAGTGAGGTGACAGAAAATATGTGTACGGACTAAACACAGAGAGAACCAACAGACTCACATTCTGCTGGACTCCCGAAGTCAAAAGGTCTTCAAGAAGACCAAGAAGATTTAAGTGTGAAATATCTATATTTGATGACCATTACACGCCACTGCAGTCAAATAAACCAGAAACCAAGTCAAATGAAACCTTCAAGACCAAAGTCAACATGATTGTTAATGTCTTAGTGATATTTTACGATATTTTAACTGACATGATCTTGTCTAAACAAATTTTCCACAATTTCAAAAAAGCCTTTTTTGAATGCTGACAAGTGATATTCATATATTTGGAAACCAGCATTCTAAAGGGTATCTGTCAAATAGTAATTTTTTTGCATATAAATGTACTAATCATACATATTTATCACTAAAAATCATGATTAATATTAATACTTTTCAGTTATTAACTTGGATTGGGCAAGGCAAACTAAAGTTTGTGTTTCTGATTAAATGTAAATTCATTTTGGCATTTGCCTAATGAACTGGGGCAAATGTTTGTTTAAAAAAACAAACAAACAGAAGCCAGTACGCACAGGTCTAAACCCAATTTCTGGTCCCAAGAGATATTTAGGTAACATGATTAAAATTAACCTCTAAACAAGAACTGAGAAACACTGATAGACAAGGATAAAAAAGTAGCTCTGCTTAGAAAAAGAGACACATACCACTAAATCTGAAACATTTTTGACATCACAAGACAGGGAAAGCAAACATTTAAAAGAATAAAATTGCAGATATTGTTTATGTTAAATTATTCATTTTCCGAAACCCTTGAAGTTTGGTGAGGTTCAAAGTCAAGTCTGATGTCCCAGGCTGAAAGGCAGAGTCTCTGGGAGGGCTGGATTTTATGTGACTATGTATTATAAAGTGATCACTGTGCCATCCTCCTCCACCCCTCCTCTGGGTAAAACCAGGCTGTGACGGGGGTCTGTCCTCAGGCTGCTGAGGATTTTGTGTAGGCTGCCGTTGCTCTCCCGCATGGCAGGGTTGCTGCTGTGGTAGGGGTGGTGTTGGAGGGTAAGGTCCTTGTGCAACTTGGAACTCAAACTATTGTGCACTGTGCCGTTAAAGCTCGGTTGAGAGTGGAAAGAGGCTGTGGACACGGTGGATGGCGGCCTCGTTTGGGGTCGCGTAGGGGGGCTGGGAGGGGTCACGGTGGTAGTTTGCGTCTGGGACCGGGACGCAGTTGAAGCTACCGAGGCATTGGAGCGCCGTGATGGCCGCTTCATGTTGCTCTCAATTACGATGTCCGACTCCTCGTCACTCTCCAGATCTTCTGGACTGTAGCCATGAGAGATGGCAGTGGCACCGGTGGGAGCGGTGATGGCGGGGTATCCCACCGAACCACTGCTGTCGGATGACTGACCCGAGCTGCCCGAGATACGACTGCTTCGCACCACATTGTTGCGCTGATTCACCGGCTTCACGGTCACGATAAGGTTGTGGCTGTTTGCAATCATCATGTCAGTCACCTGGTCCAACGTTTTTCCTGTCACCTCGATGCCATTAACCTCCAAGACCTCATCATTGACGGCCAGCAGGCCCGTGCTCTCGGCCAGGCCACCAGGTACCAGACGGGAAATGAAGATACCTGGGACCTTTTCCAAGCCATGGGCGTGACACGGACACTGGTTCCATCACGGATGTAGAATCCCAGGGGCTTGTCCGAGCCATGCCGGTAGAGCCGAACTCTCCGGTGAGATTCAGGAAGGATGTCCACGTCAATAATGGACGACACAGGACGGAAATCCTGAGGCATGCCAATGCGGATGTGGGGCCGTTTGCGGTTCAGGTCGTTGCGAAGAGTGACCACGGCCTTCTTTTTCCGGGTCAGAGTGCTGGAGCCAAAGTTGCTGTAGTCAACCTCTTCTGCAAGAGTAAACAAGAATGACAACTGTTAATACTTTTGCATTTGAAGCTTAAGCTTCAAGTATGTACAGAAACATGGTAAAGCAAGAGATTGAATCAGTTTGTTAAACTTCAGCCTTAGTACTGTTGGAAAGTAAAGCTTCATATGAAGTTGATGAGGACAAGCATGCAACTATAATCAGACCTGCCGGACGGTTTATACCCCTCAGATGCTCCATGGATTATGATGGAACATGCTTTTTCTGGCAAGTTAACTCAAAACATGAGGCCACCTTTGAGGCCATCATTACAAAAATGTACCCTCAACTAGTGACAGAACACAACAGTCTCTGTTGAAGGTATTCAGCAGAGTTGAAGGTAGCTGCATGTTCTCTGATGTAGTGCTGGGCAGTATGACCAAAAATGTATATCACTGTATTTTTCAAAATTATACCAGTTTCACGGTATATGACGGTATTTATTTTTTTCATGCATATCCAGGTATTGACCACATTTTCTACTGACTGAGAGAGGAAAAACGGCAGTAGATTGACTTACAATGCCATATTTTAGTGTCATGATGAGCAAATATTCACGCTTAGTAACACATACAGTTGTATCCTCGTCAAAATTCAATAGTGAAAAGAGACCCTTCTTTAACATTGTCTCGTTCCGATTGTTATTTAAATGACACCGGTATTCCGGTATTTAAAAAATGAATATCATAAGAAAAATAAACACCGGTATTCGGTATGAACCGGTATACCGCCCAGCACTATTCTGATGTACGCGGATAAGTGCAGTAAGAACACCATGTTACTGGAACATGTAGATTAAGAGATCAAGTGTGATCACAAGTCCTACTGACACAACACATCTTAAAACAGAAATGCATTATCTAAATGCCCCCATAGAGATGGGGTGAGATACTTCTGAGTCGAATGATAGAATATAACTTGAGGAGCACAGAGTATTTAATAAGGAGAATATAACTTATATTATACGTATTACTGTACCATCCCAAAGAGGCACAAAATCACTTTCACTGACTTTTTCATTTACTGTTCCCATCTGGTGGAATGACCTCCCTAACTCAATCCGAGCAGCTGAATCCTTACCCATCTTCAAGAAACGGCTAAAAACACATCTCTTCCATCTTTATTTGACCCTCCAACTCTAGCACTCTCTATTCTAATTTTATTTAATCTAATCAGTCTTTTTATTAAAAACAACACAGACACATTTGACCCTCTATCAATTGCATATTTATTCTCTAACTGCTAGCTTTTCTTTACACTAAGTTTCTTTTTTCTATATTCTATAAACTCGTTTTCTTAAAAAAAAGAAAAACTTTCCTATGTGTACAGCGTTAGGCTAAGCAGGACTTGTAATAGCACTTGCATGTTGTTGCTCTTTTGTTGGTTTTGATTAATTCTATAATGTCCTCATTTGTAAGTCGCATTGGATAAAAGCGTCTGCTAAATGACTAAATAAATAAATAACTTGAGGAGTGTTTTAATAAGGCTTCTCTTTGAACACTAACATAACCTGCTTCAAAAACATCCCCATCTGTGGTGAGTCAGACAGCAACCACACCTGGACTGTTCGTTGTGGATATAAGGTATAGTTTCCAGTACAAGTTTAACGGACTTCCTAACATGGGTTTTCAGGGAAATACAGGCAAGAAAATGCCCACCTTCTGTTTAATTACTATCAAATACATTTTTAAAATGCTTTTACAAAGCTTCCGAATTTTCCTCAATCATCCAGCCACAGTTATTCTTAGTTTGGCTCTTTGGCGGCCTGATTATTTTGATTGAGTCCAGACAGGCTTTTATTATGTCCTGGAATTTCAGCCACAACTGCAAGTCTCTTGATAGGAAACACATTGAAGTGTTTCTGCTTCTGGCCTTCATTAGGAGGGTACTGTTCGCCAAATGTCCACCCTCAACTGTCTTCTGAGAAGAACTTTGAACATCTAACGGAACATGTAGGAACTTAGGGACTGATGAAAGGTGTAATGTTTAAGTAAGCAAATACAAAGTTGATCCTGGAAGCTGGGACTTTGAGTTGGGGCAATTAATGTGTTTTTAGGTTTGCCTAGCAGATACTAGACTTCACCGGATTTTCCATGTTGCCTCCCGGTAACCAGTACAGGCTGGGTATCGGCACAGACCCAATGTGGAATCTTTAAACTCCAATGGGACTGAGAGTAAGGGCAAGCCACTAAGTCACCAAGCCTAAACTACTCCTGACAGAGTAATCCTCACTGCATTGATGCATGATGGGAAAACAAATTCAGCTCAGTGATCAACGGACAGATGGCTGTTTCCAGACATTTCCAGGGGAAAGTGAATGGCCCAGTGCCTACGAGACAGAAAACAGTCTACAGGTTCAAGAGAGGCAACAATATTGCCCAATGAGGTTTCATTAATTGGCAGTTTTTATAAAAGAGAGGGATGTGGAGTTAATTGCGGATGAACAACATGCCCAAATCATTATTTTATGCATTCTTTCATACAAACAAATGTTGCAAACCACAATCCACAAATCTGTTCTTTAAAGGTTTCGGCACTAAATGGTGGACATTTGGGTTATGGACATGTCTACAATACTAACTTGAGGGCAAAACTTTCTTTTCTTTTTTGAAAAATTTTCAAACCATAATTTGTCTTGTGGTTGTAAACCCCTACAAAAAGCTAGGGGCTTGATGGCCTTACAGTATATCAATTGGCCAGAATTGCCATGATATTTAGCCACTCCTGTAAGTAACATATCCAGAAAATCAACTAAAACATGCATTAAAGGGGTCATGAACTGAGAAAACAAAATTATTTTGACATGAGAGGTCATTGTACTATAAGTTTCAGAACTCAAAAACCGTTGTCGTTAGTCTAAAAAAAAACAGCTTATATTGAAGGCAGTCTGCCAAAACAACAGCTTTTGGAATGTTCCTAAAGGGCTCCAAGCCGCCTTTCCACTGCACTCGGCATTCGGACACGACTGTCTATATATTGTCTGATATTTCTCCCCCTAGTGGCAGTCGCACAGAACTTTCAAACTGGCCGTGCAGCAATCGTTACCTCTCAGTGTTTCCCCTAACACTATTTTAGGGAGGCAGCCCCCCCCCCCCAACCCCCTTAAAGGTCAAGTTAATTTAATTTTATCTATAGCGCCAGATCACAAAATAAGTAATTTAATGTTACCTTTCCTATAGAAAAGGCCTATACCTTGTTCTTTTATTAAACAAACTATATAGCCTTATGTTATGTATCTTATTTACATGACGGCATGTCATTTTTGTCTCTACTTTACATAGTCACGCTCTCTATATTGCGCACAGCGGAGTTCAGCCCCGGTTAGCGCACACACACACAAACCACACCACACTGTAGCGCTGGGGATGGTGTGTGGGGGTATTAAAATATAGATAATTTAATCATACATGTTCATTTCATGTTTACAGATTTCACAGTAAAGCACAAAGCTTGAGCATACCACATTTACTTTTATTTACAAAAGCAACATTAAAAAAATGTATATACAAAATGTATTATTTTATGGAGTGGCCATTGTTTAGTGCTATAAACAAATGTAATGTGTTCATATATCCTGGAAGCCAGAGGATGCTCTCGTGCAGAAAATCCACATAATATGCATACACAAGCAAAAGAACTGACGCCACTCCAGAAATCACTGTAACTGAATAAGAGATAGAATCAATTTGCCTTTGAATTATGAAATATTAAGCCAATAAACACTCGACTGTGACAATGTATAGTTATGTCTGTGTTTTTAAAACCACCTCGGGTATTTTCATAATACATAAAAATAAGTATATTTATAATCCATCGCTAATTGACAACCTTTATTACAGATGAGGATATATATTTCTGCGTTCTGTGATAAGTCACAAAAGATCACCAAAGTAAGTTATTTCTAACATTCCACTGATGCTGTGGAATGTTATAATGTTATATGTTATAATGTTCTCTTTTGTTGGACAGCAGGGTTAGAAATGCTTCTCATTACAAGTCATTAAGGGAAGATGTTTCTCGTGTGCTGCTTTTCAAATGCACGTTATAAGCGGGAGGAGCGCGTAGACTCACGGACACACAGCCAGTTTGGAGAGAAATAAAACACACAGAAATGATTTAAAAGCAAAGCCGAAAAAAACAAGCAGGGTTTTGCGTAGGTTTTGCGTAGTTCAGAACTACCAGCGTACCACGTACTTTGAGGTCATCCGCTCGCAGCGAAATGGCACTGTATTACGGTGGCCGAGAGAGCTCAACGCGCTGCAACTTCAGAAAACACATGCAAGTTAAGAAACAACTTCCTCAATTTGACAACACACACGCTGCAAATGCTCACAACACAACAAAAAAAGAAACGCACTGCAAATACAATGTATTTGGTTGTGTTTTGAGCATTTGCAGCGTGATTCTTTATTTGTTTGTGTTGTGAGCATTTGCACCATCTGCTGTTCAAAATGATGAAAATATTTGCTGGTGCAATGTTTTCATTTGCTGGTGCTGAAGTTCTATTTGATGTGTTTTCTGTGAGCGCAGCTCTCTCGGCCATAGCATTATTCTTAAAACAAAATAGAACATTTTAAAACAAAATATAGTAGCCTGTACTACTAAATTTATGATCTTTTTTATGTAAAATCATGATAACAAAGTGGACGGAGTATAGACTCGGCAGTATTAAAAAAACAAAGGCAGTTCACCCTTTTTTAATGAAGGCACACTGCATTGTTGAGATAAAGCAATAGGCAAACAAGCCTACAAAAGCTGAAATGAAATTATTTATCGTATGCTGTAATTCAGAAATGGACCGCTCAATGAATACAGTAATGTTTTAATGCTGTGCCTTGCACTGCAGTCACCATAGGTTTCCATGAGAAGGGGCCCAGGGGCCCGTGTCAGGGGTCACTGAAGATGTGGTGGGCAAGCCTGATAGGAATAAACCTTACATTCCACCACACAGTGCCTCAACTAGGAATGCAGAAGTTGTTTCACAACTTAACCAAGATGACCCACACCATGTTTGAAGCATAATTCATCAGTTTGCATGACCGTATCAGTGCGATCACCCACGGGTGGGTGTGGTAAAGAGGAGTGGCGGGATTTTAGGCCTTTGTTCATGATGAAATCCCACCTCTCGTTAACTTGCACACTGAAAGCGTCCCTTTTCATGTTCTGTTGGATTTTTTACAAAACGCTCATAAAAGCAGGACTCAAAGGAGTTTTACGACCAATCATTATGCGTACCAACACAGTTTATTTTCCCATTTTCTCCTGCATTCCCTACTGTGTGTTTCTGAAGAAACTGCCAATGCCATTTCCAAAACACCCTGCCCAAATTCCTGTCTGGTTCTAATATTTGTGCTTGCTGTCACTAATCAAGTTTCCATCCAGTTTTTGCTCTGTTTTGTTATCAACAAAGTTATCAACAAAGAAATATGCGCTAAAAAAAACTTTGCGAAATTTGCCGTCTACCAGTCGGTTTCCATCCAACTGGCCTTTTACCAATAAAATGGTGTGCGTGATGGGCTTTTGGGATGGCGTTTTATTAGGAGGCCAATCATGGCCTCCTAATAATCCCCATCCACTTGATTGGCTCTATGACTCCCTCTCGCCTCTCCACCTGTAGCTGGTGTGTGGTGAGCGCACTGGCGCCGTTGTCCTGTGGCAGCCATCGCATCATCCAAGTGGATGCTGCACACTGGTGGTGGTTGAGGAGAGACTCCCCCCACATGAATTGTAAAAGCGCTTTGGGTGTACAGCAATACACAATAAAAGTGCTACATAAATGCATCATTCATTCATTCATTCATCCAAGATCATGTTAAATTACAATTAAATTTAAATTGTTAGCTGGCTGTGACCCATTAAAAAATATCTACATTTGTTTTCCAGGGATTAATTTTATACAAGCAAAAAGCAGCATAATCAACATGAACTTGAGGATTTTCATAAGATGAACAACATGAAAAAAAAAATGAAAAACATAAGCTCTTATATATAAAATAAATAAACCCATATGAAAAAAAAAAAAAATCTAAATAATTAACAAAAAAAAAACCTGCAACAATTATCAGCCTTTATGCAGAATGTCGGTTCTATTTTGTGATGCGCTCTTGAAGAAAGCAGCATCCTGTTTATTTCCTTTATTTCACAAAAGCTAAATATTTTGTTTTTATTTGTGAATTTACACAAATAAAATAAATATTTTGAATAGCTTTGAAAATGTCTTACTCTTATGGCCATGGCCAAGCCAAAGGAGCAGGCTTTTGAAAGTTGTTTGAGTGATCTTGCCGATCTTTGCCAGCCTCATTGCACATTAAGCATAGCCTACTGACTCGACAACGCAACCTGTTCATTGTCATAATAAAATACAGTCAGCCAAACATATTGAAAAAAACATACTATTTTATTTCCCCTCACTCCACAACAAATCCTTAAACAATGGTAGAAAAATCAACAACAAAACAATGGTAGAAAGTATTAACAATATTCAACAACAAAACAAGTATTAACAATATAAGAAGCAAAAACAAATTAATTTAAACGCAAAAACAAATTAATTTAAACTTTTTACTTCGCGTTCCAATATCTATGTAAAAAAAAATGTGCTTGGCATAATATCACGGGGCCATGATGACTACAGGCTATTTAAACTGAACAGAGCACTGTGAAAAAAAATAATGTAAACTGTGAAAAAAAATTATGTAAAGTAGGTTAGCTACTAAAGGATCATCCAATTAAGAATTGAGATGTAACTCGTCTTTTTCCTAATGCATTAAAATAATTTTAGTCTTTTTCCTAAAATGCATAAAAAAATTTTAGTATAAAAAATGCTATTTAATAATAATGGATTAAATCAGTTGCAACCAATTTGTCTAGAGTGCAACCTAATTTGGTCGCACGTATGCGACAAAAAAATTTCTCAATGGTGACAAAAAAATCTGACCACCATTCAAACCGAGCATTCAAACAAAAGAAAGTCTCCCTCAACGATCAACAACATTAGGCCCATATCTAGGCAACAATAAGAGATTGAAGGGCAGACAGATAGTCTAACTGTTAACACTTTTGAACTTCAGGAAAATGCACTTTTGAGCAACACTTCAGGGAACAAAACAATTAACATGAGCAACACCATGAACACGGCCATTTGTAGGCCGTTAAAGCCCTTTTTTTTGACACCACAGTGTTTCCGTTAAAGCCCTTTTTCTCGACAGTGTTTCCATGTTTGCACATTTGAATTGTGCCGATAAGGAAATGCGCTGTTAAACGGAAAAGATTGTGTTGCGCTAAAGTTAAACGGAAAAGATTGTGTTGACAATTAACATGAGAATTAATTGGCATGTCTATGTCTAGCTAGCTATTCGTAAATATTTTATAGCGCTAAATATTTTTCCGAAAAAAAATCCTTGGATGAAAACCTGATTACGTGTTGCTGGTGAAGATGCTCTTGGTGGGATGCTCTTGGTGGGATCCATCCAGCCATTATGAATAAAGTGATGTGCATTACCATTGAGTGACAGATAGTGTGAACAAATTCTGCATGACAATACCTTGCCAGTGGAGGCCAACCAGCTCGCGATAAGACTATATATACCCTGACAAACAGAACGTGATTTCCATTCACCAAACTACCAGGAGAAAGAAAGGGATTTCCATAACAACATGAACACCAGGGAAAGAAAGGGAACTCGAGTATATACATATAAAGCAGACGCATATATTAACCAAATAAAGCAGACGCAAGGTTCAACACTCAGAGTGTTCAGGGTAACTAAAAAGAAAAAAGAAACAAAAACATGGGTAATTGCTAAAAAGAAAAAAAAAGAAACGCGCTGCAAATACAATGTATTTGGTTGTGTTGTGAGCATTTGCAGCGTGATTCTTTATTTGTTTGTGTTGTGAGCATTTGCACCATCTGCTGTCAAAATGATGAAAATGTTTTCTTTATTTGCTGGTGCTTTTTCTATTTGCATGTGTTTTCTGAAGTTGCAGCGCGTTGAGCTCTCTCGGCCACTGTAGCATTATTCTTCCATAGTATTATATAAAACAAAATAGAACATTTTAGAAAATAGCCTAGTACTCCTAAATTATGATGCTTTTTTATGTAAAATCATGATAACAAAAGTGGACCTCAGAGTATAGACAAAATAAAAAAACAAAGGCAGTTCATGACCCTTTTAAAATAAGACTGCATTGTTGAGATGAAGGCACAGCAATTAGGCAAACAAGGCCTACAAAAAGCTAAAGCTGAAATATTATTTATCATATGCTGTAATTCAGAAATGGACCGCTCAAATGAATACAGTAATGTTTTAATGCTGTGCCTTGCACTGCAGTCACCTGACTAGGTTTCATGAGAAGGGGCCCAGTGTCAGGGGTCACTGAAGATGTGGTGGGCAAGCCTGGTAGGAATAAACCTTACATTCCACCACACAGTGCCTCAACTAGGAATGCAGAAGTTGTTTCACAACTTAACCAAGATGACCCACAACATGTTTGAAGCATAATTCATCAGTTTGCATGACCGTAGCAGTGCGATCCCCCTCAGTCACCCACGGGTGGGTGTGGTAAAGAGGAGTGGGCGGGATTTTAGGCCTTTGTTCATGATGACATCCCACCTCTCGTTAACTTGCACACTGAAAGCGTCCCTTTTCATGTTCTGTTGGATTTTTTACAAACGCTCATAAAAGCAGGACTCAAAGGAGTTTTACGACCAATCATTATGCGTACCAACACAGTTTATTTTCCCATTTTCTCCTGCATTCCCTACTGTGTGTTCTGAAGAAACTGCCAATGCCATTTCCAAAACACCCTGCCCAAATTCCTGTCTGGGTTCTATTATTTGTGCTTGCTGTCACTAATCAAGTTTCCATCCAGTTTTTGCTCTGTTTTGTTATCAACAAAGAGAATATGCTCTAAAAAAACTTTGCGAAATTTGCCGTCTACAGTCTGTTTCCATCCAACTGGCCTTTTACCAATAAAATGGTGTGCGTGATGGCGTTTTGGGATGGCGTTTTATTAGGAGGCCAATCATGGCCTCCTAATAATCCCCATCCACTTGATTGGCTCTATGACTCTCTCTCCTCTCCACCTGTAGCTGGTGTGTGGTGAGCGCACTGGCGCCGTTGTCCTGTGGCAGCCATCGCATCATCCAAGTGGATGCTGCACACTGGTGGTGGTTGAGGAGAGACCCCCCCACATGATTGTAAAAGCGCTTTGGGTGTACAGCAATACACAATAAAGTGCTACATAAATGCATCATTCATTCATTCATTCATTCAAGATCATGTTAAATTACAATTAAATTTAAATTGTTAGGTGGCTGTGACCCATTAAAAAATATCTACATTTGTTTTCCAGGGATTAATTTTATACAAGCAAAAAGCAGCATAAACAACATGAACGTGAGGATTCATAAGATGAACAACATGAAAAAAAAAATGAAAAACATAAGCTCTTATATATAAAAGAAATAAACCCATATGAAAAAAAAAAATAATTCTAAATAATTAACAAAAAAAAACCTGCAACAATTATCAGCCTTTATGCAGAATGTCGGTTCTATTTTGTGATGCGCTCTTGAGAAAGCAGCATCCTGTTTATTTCCTTTATTTCACAAAAGCTAAATATTTTGTTTTTATTGTGAATTTACACAAATAAAATAAATATTTTGAATAGCTTTGAATAATGTCTTACTCTTATATGACCACAACCAAAGGAGCAGGCTTTTGAAAGTTGTTTGAGTGATCTTGCCGACGCCTCATGTGCACAGTTAAGCATAGCCTACTGACTCGACAACGCAACCTGTTCATTGTCATAATAAAATACAGTCAGCCAAACATATTGAAAAAAACATACTATTTTATTTCCCCTCACTCCACAACAAATCCTTTAAAGTCAATGGTAGAAAGAACTCAACAACAAAACAAGTATTAACAATATAAGAAGCTAACAAGCAAAAACAAATTAATTTAAACTTTTGTACTTCGCGTTCCAATATCTATGTAAAAAAAAATGTGCTTGGCATAATATCACGGGGGCATGATGACTACAGGCTATTTAAACTGAACAGAGCACTGTGAAAAAAAATTATGTAAACGTAGGTTAGCCTACTAAAGGAACATCAAATTAAGATTGAGATGTAACTCGTCTTTTTCCTACCATGCATAAAATAATTTAGTATAAAAAATGCTATTTAATAATATGATTATGATTTAATCAGGGCTCTAGAGTGCAACCAATTTGGTCGCACGTGCGACCTAATTTCTCAATGGTGCGACAAAAAAATCTGAAAAATCAGTGCGACCAGCCATTCGAAAACAAAAGTATCCGCGACTCTGAAAGTCTCCCTGTGGATCAACAACAGACACACATTAGGCCCATATCGTGGTCTAAACCAATAAGAGATAGTGAAGGGCTGACAGTTAGTCTAGAGCCCTGTTAATGCACTTTTGAACTTCAGGGAAACGATGCTTTAACGTGAGCAACACCATGAACACGGCCTATAGGCCAATTATATCATGTGACACCACATTTATGTGCGTTAAAGCCCTTTTTCTCGACAAAGTGTTTCCAAACACATTGTTGCGACATTTGAAGTGCCGATATGGAATTTATGCGCTAAAGTTAAACGGAAAAAGATTGTGTTGACACATGAGAAATTAACCAATAATTGGCATTTCTATCAGCTATATCGTAAATATTTTATAGCGCTAAATATTTTTCCGAAAAAAAATCCTTGGATGAAAACCTGATTACTGTGGTGCTGGTGAAGAATGCTCTTGGTGGGAGTCATCCACCGAAGCCATTAGTGAATAAAGTGATGTGCATTACCATTGAGTGACAGATAGTGTGAACAATTCTGCATGACAATACCTTGCCTGTGAGGCCAACCAGCTCGCGATAAGACTATATAGTACCCTGACAAACAGAACGTTGATTTCCATAACATCACCAAACTACCAGGAGAAAGAAAGGGAACTCTAACATGAACAGCATATATTATCCGAGTATATACATATAAAGCAGACGCAGGTACTCGAGTGTTCAACACAGTGCAGAATCAGGGGTAATTGCTTTTAGAAAGAGCCCCCTGGGAGAATCTGTCTGTGTTTTCTTTAAACCGTCGCACTCAAATTTCCCTGGATGAATGGAGCGATGGCTTTTGGCTTCTCTCTGTACCCTGAGAAAGATTAAAGGAGGAAGCCCCTCCTTCACGGGTGCACACTCAGCAGTGCTCTGTGCAGGCTCCTACACACCCTTACGGGTTTGAACTCGTGTTACCCACAGTGCACTGACATACACATCTGGGAGAAGTTAGCAGACAGCGGTAAAGGGTGGAGACTGTGACGAGAGAATAAGCTCCCTTGCCATCTTTTTGCGATGTTGCATAAGAACTGCTTTTAACAGGTAGACAAACTACGGAAGTTATTTTAGACATTCCACCAAGTCTACCCTGGTAAAGAAAGAATTCAGCTCAAATGTACATTGTACTTCCACTGTGCAATTCACATGCTTCTCAATGCAGCTCTGCACATAAACCATCTCATAACTACAGCATGTCTTATCATAACAACAATCATGCAGTATTAACATCCACGGAATGTAAATAAAGGCTATTACAGTGTTAACATAATGAAATGTTTGGTTATAAAGGCTATTACCAGTGATCACACTGGTTGCCCTCTTATGCTGTGGTGTGTGTCGGTGGTCCAAGCATGAGTAATGAAACTAAGGTTGAACAAGGAACAAAAGGACGAAAGTAAACTTGCTTTTGCTGTTTGGTTATGAAGTAAAGGAACAGTTCACCTAAAATTTGTATCCCATAATTACTCACCCTAGGGCTAACAAAAAGATGTGGGGAACTGATATTTTTTTTATAGTAATACAAATAATTTGAAGACAGTCAGGAAGCAGAACATGGTTCAGGATGCACTGGTTGAACGGGAGCAGCCCTCTTCATGCTGCTTTATTCTTATGGTGTGGTCGGTGGTCCATTTGCGGGGTCTTTATGACCCAGTTATAATATACATATACATGAGTAAGAGGAAACTGATCAGTTTCAGTTCAACACCTCTTTCCTTTTTTCCCTGATGAACATTTTTCTCTGCTGCGCTTTTCAGGACAAGATGTTAAATTAATTTAGTAAAAGACTATAAAATATTATTGCTAAACCTACATTTTTTTCCTATTGTTTGTAGGCATGTCGAAAACAAATAAAAATAAGGATTCTTCACTTTTTTTCTCTCTTTGATTCTGTATGACAAAAGATACGAATAAATAAATAAAATTTTTGCTTTTGCTGGGGTGTCCAGCGGTGTGGGTGCGGACCTAGTAAAAAAAACAAAAAAAAAACAGGTTTCTCATTTAATCAAAGCTGATTTTATTGTATTTATATGACCCTTAAAGGAACAGTTCACCTAAAAATAACGCCCCACCCCCCCCCCCCCCCCCCCACGGTGAAGTATCCCATAATTTACTCACCCTCAAGCCATCCGGTGTATGATGTAGGACATAGACATAACAGAGGCTGAGGTGAGAACTGACGAATGTGGAGGCACATTTTAAGATGGATTCGAACACAAATCTACAGTATAGCCAAACAATTCAAGTGAGGCATTAATCCTCACCTTTGCTTCCGCTATACCTACGTCATATGTCATAACTCGTGAACGCAGTAGTTGCAGGAAGTCAGTGATAATAGTTTATAAAGTTTAAATATGGATATTTTTCTTCCAAAAAAACATCACTTCACTTCAGAAGGCATTCATTAACCCACTGGAATTGTATGGATTACTTTTATGATGGATGCATGTGCTTTTTTGGAGCTTCAGAAACTCAGGCACCATTCAATGCCATTACAAAGTTGGAAAGAGTCAGGCTATTAGTTAATGTCTCTTATTGCATTCGTCTGAGAGAATATACACCTAGGATGGCTTGAGCATGAGTAAATTCTGGAATAATTGACATTTTTGAGTGAAAGTTGTGATGAGCCAAAATCATCATTCATGTACAAAAGATAAAAGAAGAAATAAAATGGCATTTTGAAAGATTTATAGTGACAGTTGTCTGAGAGATTTGCCCTTTCTTGTAATGCACCATTGGTGAATCAATGTAATTACGGATATGCAATTTAAAAATATTATTAGATGTGCTTGCCAACACAAATGTCACCATTGTTGGTATTCATGCTTTGGGTTCGCACTCTGTTTCTAAGTCATTAAACTTACAATTTATGTCTGATGGATGATAAAATATGCAAACAATTGCCCTAGATTTAGACTAAAAGAGGGACCCAAGCCATTTGCAGGGATACTTAGAGGGGGTGGGATGCTTTTGACTTGGCAAATAAGCAACCACTCAGAATACAATATAAACTGCATAGCAACACCCTGGCAATGACCTGCAGATCCCTGGCATTGTGGGACCACTTTTTATACATACGATTTTGTACTGCTTTACTGTGGTAAGGAGACACTATGGTGTATGCAATGGCAATAAAATGCATTAAAAACCAACTCAGGCACATTCAGTGCAAATGGATGGGGCAATGATATCCTAAAACTCCCTTTAATCCACAGATTTGCTATCTGCTACACTGTACACTCCCAGAGGTCATGCGTTTGACTCATCAGTGATGAGCGGGTGAGTCCTCATCCTGCATTTGAGAGGATCCCAACCCCCCAAACAAGCTGCTAAGTGAGACGTTCCAGATCTGCTCTCTAATCTCTCACTGTCACGGGTGACACCAAACAGCACCGGGTTTAGAGGGGGTGCAGGAATGAGGGAGGATTAAGGTGTTAATGACACCCGCAATCTGTCCCTTTAAAGCTGTTTGTGGAGGAAAGAAAAACTAGGCTAATCAGATAAACAGGGTGAAAAGATTCCTTGCACCCAAGTCGAGCTAAGTAACTTCTAGGGAAATGCATTTAAGCTGAAGTAGATGCAGACCACTTTTGATAAAAAAAATGGCCCAAATACATTGGGTATTCTGGTTACTTCAATTAAATCACTTAAACAACATTTTTTAACACAATGCACCTCTACAACTGAACAAAAGTTCAATGTTTTACCCCAGTTGGTAACACTTTATTTTAACAGTCCACTTCAGTCATTCTGTTGACTATAAGTAGCTTTGCAACTTTGCAGTCAATTTGTTAGTTGAGATGTAGTTACTCATAGTTAGCAGAATGTATAAATTTGATTATAGAAATAAAGCAAGTGTTTACTACTTAAACAAATAAATTAATTATTTACTTTCTTGAATGTTCTTAGTCACAGATTATTTAATCCTGAGCACACTGTTCCACAGAATGATCTTGATCTGCCTATGCCTAGTTGGTCGTTGGTCACCAATCCTTGCTATTTTTTCAACCCCTTTCCTTTATTTACCTGTCATATAGAGACCAATTTTCACTCACAAGTGGATAAAATCAAGTCTAGCCCTATCTTTTTTGTTGTAGATCCTGTTTGCATCCAAAATATATCATGTTACAGAACTAAAATGTCACATTAACTTTATTAACTTTAATACCCATACAACCAATGGTAGCATTTTCAATCATTTGAATATTATGCCGTCATTCTGTTGGCATTTCACAAAGCTTAAGATGTTGTTTAAGAATAGTATATTAACACATGTATATTGCAACTACTCAAGTACAATGCCCTTTCGTAATAAGCCAAAAAATAAATAAAAACAATGGTAAATGTAGAAGAAAATGGATGTTGGTTTGGAAACAGTAACTAAACTACATAGCTTCACTGTATCATCTTCCAAAAAGGATGAACTATTCAAAATGCATGACAAAAACAATGTTGAGAAACCAATGATGAAAATGATTCCAAACCACAGCAAAAAATGCTTTCACTGCAATTTGCTAAGCTTTGAGAGTCTAAGCTTTGAATTATGCTGCGGTTTATGAGAGAAAATTATGCTGCAGTCTTTTCATAAATAATGAGAAAATACTGCATTCATGGCAAGTTAGAACTCCTGAAAGAATACGTTTCTTCATGTTTACTTTTGGTGAGGGTCTGAAGTCACATTCCCACACAAAAACCGAGACTTGCAGGTAAAGTATTAGGAGTCTTTAAATAAAAGATTCAAAAAGATACCAGGAGTGTCAAGCGTCTTTCTTCCTGTTGTTATTGAGAAAGAGTTCTGAAGGTCTGGGCAGGTTGAGGCTGGTTTTCCACACCTGTACTCAACACACACCCTTTCACAATCTACTTCCTGAATGAGACCGGCTGAAATATGTGCCAAGATCTCAGATTCCACCTCGCTCCGCTGCCTCTGTTTTCAATGATGACCCTCACGTGTAAACATGTCTAGCAAGTAACACACACTCACTCGCCCACACAGATGAGGTCTAACTACATAAAAAACAGATACTGGGTTTCAGAAATCCAAAGTAATCTTTCTTTATCTAATATTTTGATAAAAAGCAACAAATTATGAATGAACTAAGAAATATAACTATGAAATGTCATGTTCCATCATAAAACCATAATGACACCTCATGGTCACACAGTCTTGCTATAGCAAGTTCAGCCAGAGGTCCTATCCAACGCTTCAAGCTGTCAATTTCTCCACAGGAACAGCATCTGGTTTAACTGGCTTCTCCCACATTCACAGCTGAACTCCTCAACCGCACGGCAGCAGAGATTTGCAGGTGGCCCACAGACTTCTGCTAAGAGATGGATCGCTTTTGACCTCAAAGCCGGTCAACTGAATCCAGGGTTCGCAAAATGTCAAAATCCCTGGTAGCCCTTCGGGAAGGTACTTTTCTGATTTTGGTAGCCCGAAATAAATTGAATTAGCCCAAATAAAAAATATATTTTTTATATAGAAAATCAGATAAGTCTAAATGTCAATCAAAAACATTTTCAATACACAAATATCAATGAAATAATTGTATTTCACTATTTACAAGGTATCTGTAGAATTTAAAAAAAATAATTTAAGGCAATTTATGAACCTTTTTAAGAGCTGCACAAGTAAAATGAACACTGTATGAGTGGGGTTGGACAATGTCTATAGTAACATTTTAAGCCATAAAATGACATGATTTACAGTTTAGATATAAGTTTTTACACAAAGAAAATCTTATAAAATTGTATTTTTCAGCTTTTAAAATTGTTTTTTTATGAAAAAGGACAAGTCAAACACATTATCATAGTAATTTCAAACATAAAAATATTAAATGTCTTAATTCTTTAGACTTTTAGAAGGCATACATTTTCACATTTACAACTATGGTTGCTGCATAAAAACATGGGTCAATATTCGTATTGATCTGACAATAAGATAGGCACACTGGAAATGCAATTTCTCTTTCTGCCACGAGGTGGCGCTTTAGGAGCAAATATAGCGGCTTCTCCAGTAACGGCTGTACACAAAGCAGCATCGCGCTCATATACGCTGCTTTATCAGGCATTTTATAGGCAAGATGAAATGAAAACACCAACATGTTTCTGGAGGACAGACGGTTCCCTTCAGAGACACAATCACAAAGACATCGGCGCTGCGTTTTGACTGAAATGTGCAGTGCTCATTTATTCAATGACATCATTGCCTTTTGAAGTTTAATCCAGCTGTATCGCGGTTCTTGTCTTTCTGTCCCCAACTGTAATACCACTTGAAATTGTAATTAAGACTTTTCTTATACTATTTAACATTTTAAACTTTTAAGGCCTTCAATTTTATACAAGTAAATTGAGAGTTTTTAAGGACCCACAGGAGCCCTGTATTTAAGCTATCCCATCGGGCAGGGACAGTGATACATTTTGGTAGCCCGACTAGAAAAAGCAATAGCCCCGGGACGTCTGGCTAACGATTTTGCGAGTCCTGGAATCTGTTATCTAACAAAGAGTTACAGACTAAATCAAAATCATTAGGTAGACGACACTAATGAACCACCATATTTTGATGTAAATACGCTGGTTCAAGATGCAGGTTCTCTCACAAGAAACTAGAGAATTACAACCATCATCACAGATGTGCTTGGTCGTTATTGTGTCCTTACACAAACCACTTAACCTAAGGCTACTTAGTTGAGACCGCCTCACTAATCAGTGGACTGTAAAGCAACTGGAGATAAAAGTCTTTGCTAATTGGCCAACTTAACACCTTTGGCTGAGTATTTCAGACACAGCAGCCAAACAGAAAAGGCTTCAATGCATGATCCTGTTTGTAAAGGCCATGCAGGTTTGAGGATTTATTTTTTTTTGCTTTAAGTCATATGAAAACAGAATGTGAGAATTATGATGTTCCAAATCAAACCATGTTGAAATTGAGATGCCACACGTGCCCTGATGCAGTGCTGTTTCTAGGGGAATTACGAAGTGAACATCAGTGCTGTTTGCATCTACTACTGCCAACAATCCCTTGCACAACTAATTTGTAACTATTCTCTTCTGGCTCTTTTACATTTAAAAGCTACAGCAGCGGTTACATAAAAATGAATTGTAAGGTAAGAATTTTGCTAAACAACACTTTTATTAAGTATTTGGTCATACTTTATTTTAAGGTCCTATTCTTGCTATTAACAAACCATTAACTATGACTTTTCCCTCAATAAACTTCTAATTTTCTGCTTATTAATAGTTAGTAAGGTAGTTGTTAAGTTTAGGTATTGGGTAGGATTAGGGATGTAGAATATGGTCATTCAGAATATGAGCTTTATAAGAACTAATAAACAGCCATTAAATTAATAATAGGCATGCTAATAAGCAACCAGTTAATAGTGAGAATGGGTCCCTATAATAAAGTGTTACCAAGTATTTTTTTATTATGCATTAATTTGCATATGGGATATTTCAGTGTGCGAAGAATATCTGTAAATGTGTGTTACAATCAAAATGCATGACATGTAACCAGGCCTTTAATAACTGTAAAAAAAACTTAGATGGAACTGAAATAATCCAATATTTAGCGATCTAGAATCAGGATCTCGAGTAAATCAGAATCAGGAAATGAGTATCAATATTCATGTCCCTATAGTCACATACTATTGTGTCGTACATCGAATTATAGAGCTTTTCCATCAAAAGTTTGAGAAATTCATATTTTTTATTCAGCAAGGATGCATTGAATTGTTCCAAAATGACAGCAAAGACATTTTAAATGTTGCAAAAGCATTCCATTTCAAATAAATGCTTTTGAACTTTTTATTCATTAAGTTGTTTTGAATGGAAATAATATTTAATCATTTTACTGTATCTTTGATCAAACCAATACAGTGTTTGGGGGCAAAAAGGTCTTCAGATGATAATTAAATTTATTGCATGGTATATGTAATGGGACACGGGCCAGTATGTTCCCGTCCTACGTCACTTTTTGGCTGTCAGCAGCTGAGAGTGGTACTGGGACCGTGCCAATCAGATCAATGTAAATGACAGCTCACCAGTCTCCCAGCAACCAATGAGATAAGCCTCCGCTCCAGTGCCATTATTTGTCAGGTGCCCTCACAGTGAGGGGGAGCTTATTGTTTTAAAGGTCTCTGACCTATATTCGTGGCTTCCATTAGTGTCCCGCCATTCACAGAGTCTAATTGTTTCTTTAAATGAACGTCCACAATACGTCCTCCCCCGCACCCCTCTTTCAGCAAGCTAAAGCCAAATTGGCTTACAGGAATCCAACGGCAAACCGCTAATAAGGCTAGTATGATTTCAGAATTACATCTAGTAGGACGGCTTAAATAATAGAGTGCAATGAAAGAAGCAGGGAAGGTATGAGGAATGTGGTCTGTCCAACCACTACAGATGAAAGGATTTAAGGAGGATTTCCAGAAAGCCATTCCCCATCCCCCCTACACACAAAAAGACAAACCAAACACAAAACAAAGAGTTCAGATTCATTTCCCTTGTTTGCTCACATGAGGGCTACTGCCTGTGAAGCATGACACATGCACACAAAGCTAGTTTCAAATGCTTTCTTTAAGCGGTCATATGTTTGTATGCATTCATACATGTTAGAGATGACAGATTAAGTCGTCTCCTGAGACAACTTTGGCTCTAGTGTGACAGCTAAAGACTGCAGTCAATCTATCAGTGATACGCTTAATGTTAACAATATAATGAGAGCAAATTACAAGTGAAAACTTAGAGGGGCCAGTCTACATTCATGAAACATTAACCTGTTAAAGCCTGTTCACACCAACACAAATGTTTTCATGGCATGATTTTCACATTATAAGTCTGTACTCTGTTTAATACAAAAAAGGTAAATGCTTTGAATGAAAATGTAATTAGGAATACCGCCCACTTGTCACAGAGAATAAAGAACAGTATTTACTAGAGATGTGCGAGACTAGTCGATTAAACAGAACTGCTGCAGCTAGTCGACATTGGAAATACTAGTCAACTCTGCTAAAAGCCCCGTTCACACCAAGAATGATAACTATAAAGATAGCTATAAAGATAATGATATTAGGAGTCCACACCAGCAGACGATATTGTCAGTTGATTCTAAGCGCACATGCATCTGTCGCTTTAAATTTTCGAGCTTGTGATAGTAGGATTGATTCTGATTGGGTGTCAATGATTTTATTGTTCATCAGCTGAAAAAAATCATTCTGAAAGTCATTCCAACGATATTGTTTCTCTGTGCCTTTATCATTACAGCTGTGGTGTGAACTCTGCTATTCTTTACGTGATAACTTTTTTTTTAGAACTATATTGTTATCGTCCTTGGTGTGAACGGGCCTTACCTGTCATACAAACGTTCACGAGAGAGTGGCGTTCCACCAGATGATGTAGCATGTAGGTGTAGCGGAAGCTCCGGTGAGAATCCTTTCTTTACAGCAAAGGAAATCCAGTCTCCTCGTGGCTTATATTGAAATCCTTCAATATTTTTCTTTACAAATCTTCGTTTTGTACTTCTAATTCCTGACAGGCGTTTAGTTTTGCTCTCTCTCCTCTGCACTTCCTCATTCGTCACTTCTCACCGGAGCTTACGCCATGGCTACCTCCTACGTCATCTGCTGGAACTGTACTCTCTTGTGAACATTAGGGATGCAACGATTATAGATTTTGTTGGTACGATTATAGTCTGGGGAATAATCACGGTTTCATGATTATTATGCATTTATTCATTTCACAACATACAAATCACATTAACACTCTTTAGATATTAAAGTGTTATTTATTGCTGCCTTTTGAAACAGATATAACACAGTAACCAATAATACAGCACAAAATAATAATACTAATGAAAAAAAAGTCCATCTCTACTATTGGAATTAAAAAAGGTGACCTCTGCTCTGTAAACATCCATGTCAGTATTTATCTTTTGAAAATGGAAATAGATCACAAATGTATTTGGTGTTTTCATTTTGTATATTCTTTCTACATTTCTTTTGGACCTGAGGTACAGAACTTGGAAAGATGGTGAAGAAAAAAAAAGACTTATGAATAATACTATAACAGGGATGATACATCACAATGTTAATTAAGTAGGCCTATTATTAATACAAGACTAATATCAACTTTATCCCACAGAAGACACTGTTACTAATGAGGGGAATGAACTAAACTATTCTTGTAATCAACTGTCATCCATACTTATTCATTTTAATAATCTTTATTCATCTGATCAGACATATGGCCTGAGAAAATCATGTCTATTATTTTCATTTGTGAGATCAAGATAAAGCTGCCCACACAAACATTTAGAAGGACTTAGGAGGAAAGAAACTTGTCAACGCTGCCCAGACTTTCATTAATAAAATAGCTTAGAAACTGTATAGCTACATTATATTAATCAGCAAAGAGGGGGTAAAATGGCTGTTTAAGTACTAAACTCCTCTCCACCTGTAGCTGGTGTGTGGTGAGCGCACTGTGTTGTGCTGTGGCTGCCGTTGCATCATCCAAGTGGATGCTACACACTGGTGGTGGTTGAGAAGAGACCCCCCCACATGATTGTAAAGCGCTTTGGGTGTACAACAATACACAATGAAGCGCTATATAAATGCATCATTCATTCATCATTCATTCAACAGTCTATCCAGCTCTCAAAACCGGTCTGAATGATAAGTTCACAAAGTGAAATGATCCAGTTCTCCAACTCACTGATTTGATCTGATTGATTAACCTCCTTCTGGAGGGGAAAACCGTCAGTGTTTAACTTAATTTGAATCTACTCATCACATAAATAATATCATAGTTACTTTATTTTGATAGTCCACTTTAGACATTCTACTAACTATAAGTAACTTTGTAACTACATGTCAACTAATTATTGTTAATTTTCAACTACATGTCTACTAACTCTCAGAGTAGACGGTTAGGGTAGGTTTAGGATTAGTAAAATAAGTTGACATACACTTGCAAAGCTTCTGATAGTCAGTATGTTGTGGACCCATCAAAATAAAATGTTAGAAGATATTAAGTAGACAGTCTACTAATATTCCAATAACTGCTGGTTGGCATGTAGTTGCAAAGTTACTGTTAGTAGAATGTCTAAAGTTGACTATCGAAATAAAGTGTTACCTGTCCTATTCTCCTTTTGTGTTTCACGAAATGAAGTCAGATGGTTTTGGAGCCACATTAGGGGGAGTAAATGACAACAGAACTTTGGGTAAACTAATCTTTTAAAAGCAGAAGAAAGCATTTGCAAACATGGATGATAATACAGACCATGTGAACTTCGGTGAACGGAGGCAACTGCGATGGGTGGGATGCGTATCCAGACGGTGCAGTCAGCAATTAATATACATTTGGCCCTCAGCCTCCCAAACACCATATGAGGCAGGAGCACGATCGGTCTGCGAACGATCCTTAAACAGCCTGGGTGTGTCTGTGTAACTGTGGGGGTGTAGAGTCTTCTTTGTAATTAAGTCCACCTAAATGAGCTAGGCCGAAGGGTGACTCCTACAGTTCTCACGACCTCGAGTGTACCGCTGGCTCTGAGATTCAGCTAATTTATTACACAGAAATGGAGATAAGGAACAAATGCAGGGGTAGTCAGAGGGTGGTGTGGCACAGATGTTAAAGAGCTGGTAACCAGAAGGTTGCAGGTCCAGTCAAGTCAAGTCACCTTTATTTATATAGCGCTTTTAACAATACAGATTGTGTCAAAGCACTTAACAGTATCAAATTGGAGGATAGAGTGTCAGTAATGTATAAAAATAAGATTAAAAGCTCAATTTTCAGTTAAAGGCATTTCATTACTGAATTCAGAGATGTCATTGTCTAGCTTATTTTAGTTTAAATAGTATCTATGAAATCAAATTGACGATAATCGCTAGAAATTAAGTTTCCCCAGCAACAGCATCTTGGTGGAAAATGGGCATCATTGCTTAACCATTGATTGACTGCTCACTGGCTACCCCCATCCACTGGAAAAAGACAATTACAGATTTGCCCGTGACTTCCCCCATCTTTGTTTTTCCAAAGGACCCCCAGTAAGTTCTGGATTGGGCTGGACTGTTCTCTAGTCACATGTTGTTTACCGTGACCATCTGATTTGAATGAGTAAATAGTCATTTAACAGACACTAAATTGTTACTGTGACAATCATCTACCTGAGGTTAAGAACTTGTAAGGATGTAGTGGTAATGACTCATGGATTGTTCTGGTGGGGCAAAAAGAACGTTTTAGTTCAGATCTTTAACCACTGTGCCACACCAACCCCTGATATTCAATTTAAAGTGACATGACGTGTAGCCAAGTATGGTAACCCATACTCTCAATTTGTGCTCTGCATTTATCATATCCAAGTGCACACACACAGCAGGGAATAGTGAGCGCACACACACAAACACACGGAGCAGTGGGCAGCCATTTGCTGTGGCAGCCGGGGAGCAGTTGGGGGTTCGGTGCCTTGCTCAAGGGCACCTCAGTTGTGGTATTGAAGGTGGAAGAGAGTGTTGTACATTCACTCCCCCCACCTATAATCCATGTCGGAACTGGGAGTCAAACCCACAACCTTCGGGTTACAAGTCCAACTCTCTAACATTAGGTCACAACTGCAATAATCATAGCAATTTCTCTCTATTGAAGGAGAAAAAAAATCAAAGCCAGCAATACGCTTATGTCTTTCTTGAGAGTTATAGACCCCCCACCACCGCCTTACCACTGAGCTAATTTAGGAATTAATTACAAAGACTCTTCACCACTGTCAGTGGGGGAATAAAGTATGAGAAGCGAAGGAAATCAGCCAGACAGTTACTCATTTAAATGAAGACTAAAATAGTAATGCGCATTTTAATTTCGTCCACAATAATAGATGAAAATGAGCATCATGATTAGGGTGTAACGATTCATCGATACGGATCAATATATCGATACAATGTATGACGATACGATGCATCGATGCCACGCGTAAAATACCGATATCTGTAGCATAAAAAGGCACCTTTATTTTGGCACTGTCCACATTTTCACATAATGTCTGTCTATGCATTACCGCCAATGCGTGCATTCTCGTTCAATCTCATGTATCAGGACTCAATATAAGGACTGCCCGAAGGTAAAAGGCGAGCATAAAAGATGCTCAGGATTGTTGGAGTAACAGTCATGCACTGTGTGAGAAGTCCCGCGCACACATCTGAAGCGCACGCACACAGACAGCCACGTCAAATACTGAATTGAGCTCTCTCCTTTTTGTGCATGGATGAATAAATACAGACAAAACTACATCAACATGCATGTTTTGGCTAATATCCTTGTAAACAGTCGGTTAAGCATAACATATGTCTTAATGTAAACAGTGGAGAAAGAAAAGGCATGTGTATCAGTATATTAAATCTGTGCTTTCGTTCTTAAAGTGAAAGCACTAATAACTAATAATAAATCTAATGCTGTCAAAGAAAAATACAAGTGCTCACTGCTCCTGACTAAATAACCTTTGTAACATCAAAAAAGTATTAATTTATAGGCTATTTCATTTATACAGTGAAGACTATGCAGTTATTTTACATTTGATTATTACATTTCTGTAGCGTACCTGAAAATGTATTTTAGACTGAGCTGAAAAACCTTAAAAGCACTGTTTATTGAACTTGTGTCTTTGTTTTATTGTATTTATTTTCTGCTATTGCTTGTAATTTGGTTATCTGTAGAAAATATTTTTAGCACTGAGCCCATAGTTGCATTTTTAGATTTATGTTCATGTTATATATTTTTGGTTACATTTGTGAGTTAATAAAAATGTAGATGGTTGTTTAAAATAGGTATTTAATATCATAATATCGATACATCAATCAATATACTCCTGTATCGAATCGAATAATCTTTTGAGGTATCGGTAAATATCGTATCGCTGGGTATGAGAATCGATATCGTATCGAATCGTGACGAACCATCTGATTTACACCCCAAATCATGATGCAGTTGACAAAAATAATGATGTTGATAAAAAAAACACTGCAAGATATTAACAATGCACTAACAATTTTTTTTAAACTATAAAATCTCAACTTTTTTAATACAGTTATAGTCAAAAATACTGGGGAATGGACCAATTGAGCTGCAGCGGAACAGTAAATAAACCATGGTAAAAAACACATTACACTAGCAAGTAATAAAATAGACAAAACAATAAATCATTGTGAATAGGTGGTTTCTGTAACAACAAACTAAAAAACTGGACAATGAATAACCAAACATGAAGAGCTCACAATATTAAATTATAATAGTGTGCTATGAGTTGTTTTTCACAAAGATAGTTTAAACGGGTCTAAGAAAACAAGATATGGGCAAAGAAGACTGTGAAAGAAGAGACTGAGAAAGACAAAAGACGACTGCGTCTTGTTACCACAAATAGTCTGAAATGGCCCAGATGGCCTGTCTGCAAGTGAGAATGTAAAAAATTCTCAGCAGGTTGGATAAGTTTGTGAATGCGTAGAGGAAATGCTCTAATGATACATGTGTTATTAGTTGTTCATTTGAAAAAAAAAAAAACAAAAAAAACAATTGGCACAGCGCCGTCTTTGTGGCTGTAATTAAATAAAATGTTAGTCACGCGTCTTAACAGTTGCTTTATACTGACAGCTGTTAGACGGCTCCGATTACGGTGTCGTTTTAAGAGAAACGTCAGGTAATTTTTCCATCCGCATGATTTAAAACTAACCCATTTGCTTTTCAAATGACGTAGCTGTAATCCCAGATAAACAAGCACACACATGTCTTTAAAACTCTGAATCAAAGCGAGTAGATCCCTTGAAGAGCGGTGCTGTGGTAGGATAAACAGCTCATGTGCTCCACATGTCTGGTCTCGTCTAAGAGAGCAGCCCTAATTAGCGAGGAACAGGAATAAGCTTTGCAAAAACCAGCTATTCTTGCTCAGCAAGGCGCCTCGAGTTAGATTTCAGAAGAGTGGCTAAACCACCGTCACCCAGAATGCACCTCTCCGGGTGCACACACCCTGAACAGGGCTGCGGCCTCAAATCTCAGTCCAACCGCACGGCACTGGGCCGAATCCAGAGGCTACAAACTTCTGCTCCAGGCTATAAACAGCTATAGCCTCCAGAATCCTGGTGAACGCCAATTGCTTCCTCTCTGCAACAACAGGCTGAAAAGCAAGATATTGGACAACACACAAGAATCACTCTTCCAGAGTAACTTTCTGATTTGGGAAGTGGGCACAAGAGGGGTGTATTGTATAACCCAGTTTGTCTCCAATAGGGTGGTGTTGAGTGATGCCAAATCGAAGTGAATTCAAACAATGTGTGCAGTAAGGTCATTTAGAAGCCAGTGCAAGTTATCAGCAGGCCGAACTTAACAAAAACAGTTGCTTACTGTGAACAGTAAGGGGCAAGACTGGTGATTCAAAAGCATTACTTAAGTAATGAATCCTGAGGAACCAAGAATTGGCTAAACAAAACTTTTGAAAGTTGCAATGATGGACACCATCTAATTTGTATAAATGCTTTTTTTTATTATCAATGATCGATCCAAGTATATATATATTTTTGACCTTATAATGCTGAAACAAAATGTCATTAACTTGATCATTAACCTGCAAAGCCCACATCTTACAATTCTACGGAATTATACTGAAATGATAATTTCAGTGGTTTTGCATTCTCTTGCATTCCCCACAGAAACAGTGTTGGAAAGAAAATTATATTTCAGTGCTTTTGCGAGCGAACCCAAAGTTCGTCAGGGGAACGCAATACTTTTGCAAAAGAATGCAAATGTTTTGCAAGTGAAGGCAAGTGTCTCGGAGGACACAATACTTTTGTGAGAGAACAAGCATTTAAAATAAATTTTTCCTCTTGTCTATTTTTTTCTACCTTGTCTCCCTTAAGGGCTCTGTAAAATAGAAAATCAACTAATAAATAAATGCATGTCCTTTTCCTATAATCCGTTACACTCAGACTTATGTCACAATGCAAAAAAAACTACTTTATTTTATATTTAATGTTTTATTGCAAGTGTAAAAAGGAATTTTCAATTAACAGCACTCGTGACAAAATATTGATTACCACAAAATGCTATTTCGATTTGTCCATCTTTTTTTTTTCAGTTCAGTTAGGCATAAAAGTGATGCCACTGTTTTAACAGTATAACCACAAGACGTGAATGACATGTGTTAACTATTTTATTGTTAAAAAAAACTTACCATTTCAGTGGTTATATCCTACAACGTAATGCCCAATAATGTAAAATGACCATCAAATCGGCATGAACAACTTTGCAGATAAAGTAATACACAAGCTTTAATTTAACAGAAAAAAACTATTTAAGTGGTTTTACAGCATTAAATACTTCACATTTAAATCCTCAAAAAATGTGCCCCATTTACTTCCACTGTGCTCTTTTCTTTAAACGAAAATGAGGAACGAATCAGTTATTTTTGGTGACAATCAACATTATGCAACAAATGCTGTCGACTGAGCTTAAACTGTATTGAACCTGGTAAATTCCATTAAAGTGCCACTATTATGCCTTTTCGAATATTAACTTTCATGCAGTGTCATGTAGCAGTATGTGAACATAAAACTTTCTGCAAAGTTGTGAAGCCGACGGTGCACGATAAATAAAGTTATTGTCTATCAAAAAAAGGGGTCGGTTCGCAATCGCCTAAACGAGTCGTCAGGAATTCGAATCTTATTCTGTTACGGCTGTACGTCACGAATTAACACATTTGTATAATGTCCACCCATGTCTGTCATTCGTGCTGTACACAGTAGACCAATCAAAAAGGACTGCACCATCTGACCAATCACAGCAGTGAGGGCTCAAGAAAAGGAGGGGTTTAGAGAGAAACTGATTCTTCGAACTGCTTTGCACAAGTTGTTTGGGGATCATTTAGAAATGAGGTAAAACTAAAGCTATTTTTTTATAAAAATTAAAGTGCTTTTTTTAACTTGGATGCATGTAAATCTGTTTTAGGACACTCATAAAACAATATTAGCAACCTTAAAAATGACATAATAGGGGCACTTTAATTCTGGCAAAGTTTCCTATGTAATAAGAGCACTGAGGTTTGTGGGTAAGACAGAAAGACATTACAGGCCACAAGTCTATTTTTAATATTATTTTGATTTTGAATGATTTACAGAACACCTTCTAAAACAAAGGCCCTTTATAACACCAATCAAAAGAAACAAATCCATTCTTTAGAATGGAAACCGAAAACAACTAATGACAAAAAGCACCAAAGGAGAATCTGAAATGTCAGCGGTGCCAGTTCAGAAATTCCAGCAGGAAAATGTGTGTCAGAGTTTCCGTTAAAATCCACCTGTGTGACACAAAGAGCTCACACGGCGTCCGCTCCACCCTCTCGCCTTCTTTTACAGCATCCTTTAAACGTACCACACACGCTGGACCACACAACACCAACTACATTTTACAGCAGTCATCCAGTGTAGGCTACGCTTGGCAGAACAACACAGAGCAGCAGTAACCAGCACAAAATGAGACCAGGATCAGCCAGGTTCTTCCCATTACAGCTCAATAAACGAACACTGGATGAACAATAGGGAAAGGTTTGTGCCTTAGTACAAAGGAAAGTCTGGAGATCCAGATTAAAAAGTAATTCAGAGCAATAATCTTGTCTTTATTTTTTTATTTCTGATGGATCAAAAAATGTAGGCTACAATGAGGCACTTAAATAAAAGTGAATTGGGCCAATTTGGAAATGATAAATGGAAGTTTCAACACTATAACATGCAGAATATCAGCGTTTTTAAGTAATTTTTGTTTGAAAAAATATTTTCTGTGTAGCTATATTTACAACTTACATATACTTACAGGTGCATCTCAATAAATTAGAATGTCGTGGAAAAGTTCATTTATTTCAGTAATTCAACTGAAATTGTGAAACTCGTGTATTAAATAAATTCAATGCACACAGACTGAAGTAGTTTAAGTCTTTGATTCTTTTAATTGTGATGATTTTGGCTCACATTTAACAAAAACCCACCAAGGAATATTTAGTTATAAAGTACCTGTATAAGTTGTAAAGTACCTGTATAATACTTTACAACTTGAAAAAAGACTATGACATGACCATGACAACGCAAGGCCTAAAAATTTACAATGAAAAAAGTAAATCTAAAAATACTCCATTTTAATTGTATATCCACAAGTTGTGAATAATATGAGTGTTATTGTTACAGCTAAAAAAAATAACAAATCCTTTCTGTGCAGTTATAAAATGACTGTAAAAATGATAAAATAAAAGAGCAGTTTTAATTTAACAAAAAATTAAGTAAGTGCTTTTATAACATTAAAAGATTCACAAAGCCCCATTTACTTCATTGTGTTTCTTTGATTCAAATCATAGTATTTGGCGCAGCAACTGCATAATTTAAATTGATATTAAAATACATAAATTAATAAATCAATAAAACAAACAAATATAAATTATATATAAATAAAATGTATTAAAATGCTATTTCTCTTCACAAATGAGAAAAAACTTTGGCTGGAATATTATTCTTGGTAAATTTCTATAATAGCTAGGCCTATTATTTTGCACTTTTTTTCAGGGCCCAACCAAATTTATTTTATGCTCAGCATGAACAGAATTGGGGGGGTCAGACCCTGATGTTAAAATGACTGCTACGCCCCAGCGTTTGGAGAGGTAAGCACTCAGCACTTTTACTGGAAAGACAGACAGAGACACTGCTGTATTACAGAGTGGCCTGACAGCTGCTGTCTCCCTTAAAAAATAAATAAATAAAGACAATCTCTGAATAACGTTTATTGTATGATGTTTCCGAGAATCGCTGCTTTTAATGGCACCGCCTCAGGCTTCTCTCCACTGTGCAGACAAAAGCAGCGCGTTACAGCAGCATACAAAAGAAGTGGAGCCACGCTGCTGTGACCAACACTTTAAACCCAGCCAGCATACGAAGAACTCAACATCTAGTGGCGTTTTATTATTTGTTTTCCCCCGAATGAAAGAGGCAGCACACAGTCCAGCTCGTGCTCCACGAAGGCTAAAAATAAATCAAAGCAGGACCGGCCCGCTGTCCTGGGACTCAAGCAAACGCAACTTCGCTAGCCAGCAGCACGTGAATTGCATAATCCACTGCTGTCCTTATGTAAGAGTCACAGCACGGAGAGCAACACAGGTTTTTGGCACATATAAACAGCATATCAAAACAATCATGGATGTCATATAATCTCACAGCGAGGGGAGATTAATCTCTGCTCCTGAGATGCGAGTTCGGTGATTTTCAGGCCTGCTCATGGTGGCGGCGGCACACAGTGAGAACAAACAGCTGTTGGTGAGCTGTGTGTGTACGGACGGCCAGGCATTCTCTCATAACAGAGTTCCCAGAAGCCCCTGGGCTCCACTGCCCCGACCAGCCAGATGTGCAAACGGTTCCCTGCGGTTGGCTGCCGCTGTAGACAGTTGGAGAAACAGAAGAAAAACACGCCAGAACCTTCTAGAAGGATTTAATATCCCTTATGCTGTAGAAAGCACCGCTATTTAAGTGATCCACTTATGAAACATCAGGATAACTAAATCATTTATGGGCTTATACAGACATGAAAACGAACACATTGAGGTGGAGATTTGAGACCTGCGTGCAAAACAATGACCATCTAAATACTACTAAAATTAGTTTATAGCGTGTCGCCTGTCACTCTCCTCAAAAATATCAATAACACACTTAGAAGAGGGATAGAGGAGGAAGAGTTTAGACTGAATGAACATCAATGTCATTGAGGATTTAAAAATGAAATTCTGAACAGCTACAGAGATATTTTCTTTTGTTACAGATATATATTGAAACTTGAAATCAAATGTATGCGATTATTAATCAGATATACAAGATCATAAAAAGAAAAAGGATGTAATTTAATATAACCATATTGGATCTCTGCCAACATTAGATATTTTTACATTTATTGTACGAGTAGATCGTTTATTTTTTCACATTTTTACATTTTATTTGTACTTTCATCTAACATTCACTTAAAATGTATCTAAAAAAACACAAATAATTGAATAACACTGTTAAGTGTAACCTTTAGCAAATATCAAAATTAATTTATAATTTCATACTGTACGTTCTAATGATGGTAACGCCCAGATTCACACTCATTCATTTAGATAAAATAGTATATAATTTTATATCAGCCATTTATTGGTTAGTAAACATTCCATGAAAATAATTTGTGATGTATCCCTACTTGTATGAATCACAAAATAAGAAATTAAGTTGTGTTGCACCTAAAAGAATTTGAGAAAACACCAAAACCAACATTAAAGTGTTATTTTTGGCCTAAACCCGAAATGAATCTATAATAAACATAAAAATTATGCAAACATTGAAGTTGTACCTAACGCCATTTTTATATCAATTTCAAAATTATATAATTGTTTATATTTAAATGCGTTGTTGAACTATAAGCATTTAAAGAGTGGTTGTAATAACTTTCACGACAGATTAAATAAACATGAAATGAAGACAACAGGTCGAATATGTAATATAGTGCATAATATATAGCAAAAGGCTCCTTTCTAGAGTTATTGTTTCTAGCTGAATATCCAGTTTATGGAAAATAAGACACTGAATGGTTTTCCTGAGGTAAATGTCACATTACGTGACATTGTAAGCCGTTTATTGACACTGAGCGCAGCGCATACGTGAAATAAGATCGATTTTGACAAGTAGCACGATCTCTTTCAGCGTAACTTCTGATATTCATTCATGTTTATTTCATTCTAAAGCTAGTAGTGAACAGGACGAGGATGTATCTTTTCCATACAATGCCAGCATAGAGTGACCAAATGCTTTAAAACTACTATCATAAACCTATTCCATGACTCATATTCCAAAGAAACCCTCTCAAACACTGCTCCATGATTCCTTGACCCCTCTGTACTATTCATGGTCTAAGTCCTCCCTCATGGATTGTTTTCAGCCCCTCCCATGGTCCCTCTCATGGATTGTTTTCAGCCCCCCCCCCCTCAGTTCTCTGTGGAAGAAACTTAAGAGTGCTACTCTTCTAAAATTAGCCAGTAAAAGTGCACAAAACTAGCGATGCCAGAGAATGCCTTGAAAAGCAATTTCCTGACGTTTTAGTGGGCAGACTTTCCATTATAGATTAAATGGCCCATTTACAAGTGCATGCAAAGAAAGACACTTTTACCCCGTTTAACAAGCACATACGAATTCACTGCCATGCTGTCAAAATGCCATTCATTTTGTGCATGAAAGAATACCACAATAGCTCATTGTTTGAGATTTGTAGGAGTCAGAAAGTGACTATGCTATTGGAAATGTCAAACTATATATAAAATAAAGTAGCAAAATTTAGAAGCTATATGTAGAAACTATGTGGTTCCTCCATTCACACGAGTCAGTTTTTTCAGGTGATCTTGGGTTGGTGTTAGTGAATCACAGTGTAAACACACATGTGGGACACAAAACCTTGTTTAAAAGAGCTTGACCCACATGTCCTACACCATTATCTACATTTACCTCAATCTTAACTTTCTGTTTGTCTGAGAGGCTCAGTTTAGTTTAGCCTGTGTGTCTCCAAAAACAGCAGGAACAAGCCACAGATAGGAAACGTTCTTGTTTGTTGATGTTCTTTGTCTCCTGCATTTAGTCTTTGCCCTGATGTATCTGCTGTATGTCACTGTGAACTTGAATAACCTCATTTATACAGACTGTTACAACTGCCATAAGGCTATATGACTTCTGTGATGCAGAGGGAATCACAGAATTCAGTCTTAAAAATGTAATTCACTTAAACAAAAAGGAAAGTCAAGGAATTTTGCAAAATTAAAAGTAGGGATGTGCAATGAATCAAATCACAATATGGACTAGTGTCTGTGAATATTATAGCACAAAAAGACTGCTATTGAAATATGAAGTTTGCATGTTCTGTGTGTCTCTATGTGAAGAAGTGCCACAAAAAAGTTCAAATTTGATTACATATTAAAAGATTAATTTAAAAGTTTTATTCGTTCTTCTGATTATCAATGTTTTGACAATAAGTGTATTCAATTTTTGGGATAAATTCCCCAAAAAACAGAATGAAAAACATTTTGAAAATTTTTTGAAAAGGAAATTTGGAAAACAGATTTCCTAGGCCCCTACTATCATGACATTAAAATCCTTTATGCTGGTTCACTAGTGAGTTTAAGACATTGCACTTTCTAATTCTGCAATTTGCGTAATTACAGTGCAGTCAGTTTCCTTAATTTTCATATAAATTTGAACCGACACTGATAAAGATATCGTGATACTCATAGATCGATTACAAAACTATACAGTAGGGCTGAAACGATTAGTTATCATTATCAACAACAAAAAAAATTGTCGACAAATACTTTTTTTGTCGAGTAGTTGCAAGGGTTGTGACGGTGAGGAATTTTCTCACCGGTTAATCGACGTGTGACAACATCGGTAATACCGGTATCACCGTGGTGGGGGGTCGTTTTTCTCGCTTTTCCTTCAGTTTTAAAATCGCTTGTAAAAGCTCCTTTTACATTCACTTTCAAATTAGCGGCAATTCGGCATCAAGCAGTTGTTTGTTTTTAGTTCGCTTGAATTTTCCCTCTCTTCCCTCGCTTTCCTCCGCTTTTAAATGGCTTGTAAAGTACTGTGCATGTTATACTTTCACTTCTAAATTAGCGGAAATTCAGCATCAATTGAAAAAAATACACCATGCTATATGCCGAATATAAAATAACAAATAACTAACACATTTGAAATAGTAATCCAAACTGAAAATCAGTAAAGACTGAGGAACAAATAATTATAAAATGTAGAACTTTTATTAGCAAAACGATTAAGAAAGTTTGGATGCACGGACTACATACACCTTGATGTGAAACAATGGGGAAAAATTACAGTTTAAAAAAAAATTTAAATCCGCAAATAAAATTCCTAATTTACTGTGGAACCAAATAAATGAGAAACAAATGCAAAACAATTCTTCCACTATCACCTTAGCTAAGCAGGTCAACAGGCTTGCAATTAGGGCTGAACGATTTTAGAAAATAATCTAATTGCGATTTTCTTTTACCAATATTGCGATTGCGATTTACTATGCAATTTTTTTTAAAGCTCTTCATATTCATTATTAAAAGACATGCAATAAATTATTGTATAGTATGCAGTGTTGGGCACGTTACTTAAAAAAAGTAATTAGTTATATTACTAGTTACTTCTCACAAATACTAACCGAGTTACATCATTATTGAATAAACTAATTACCAGGGAAAGTAACTATTGTTACTTTAATAAAAAGGTTCAAATATGTCAAATAACTTGGATGCCCCAATATTAAATATGTTAAATTAATGAAATGGTCACCAAATAGAATAAATTATTATTAGTATAAAACATTACACTAATCTACACTATTTTAATGTTTCTGTGGGTCAATGTGAGAGACACCTATCAAATTCGATTGATTATTTCAGTCAAACATTATAATATGATATAATGATAAATTTAGCATTATATGATGATAGATCTTTAGAATAACCATTTATGAATGCATATTTGTCATGTTGTCTGAACTTAGGACTGGTGGTGGTGCTTAAGATATTGTTTGTCATTTAGTGTCTCTAAGAAAAGGAGAAAAAAACTACAAATAATACTGATAAGATGACAAAACTACCACGAATTCTACTATTAATAACATATAAAACGCACTAGGGATTATTGAGCTGCTGGGTTCATGAATGTTAATCAGGTCGTCTGCATTCGCTCGAACTAAATGGGTAACTGAATGATCGCTGAATTTATCGCAAAATCAAGCAAACTCCGCAATTTTCGCAAGATCTCACAAATTTTAAATAATCGCCGCAGATTTTCCACAGATGTTGGGCTTAGATGCGTCCCGTGATGTCATTGCAAGGCGTATTCAGTCAAAGAAAGGTTGTTTCTCAGTTTGAAAAATGGAATGAACAGCCTCGTGTTCTTATCATGATCGATTTACAAGAGCTACATTGGACAACCGAATCCGTGCTACTCATTTGGGCTACGCGGCACAGACTGTTTATCTGCTCGGACCGGAGCCGCAGGCTGCTCTCGATCACGTGACACCGCTATAAACAGCGCTGGGAGATACAGTGAAAGAAGTCGAATTCGCCACAGAATCAATAACATCAAAGAAGCATATGAATTCGGCGCAGAATTCTGTTAAAGCTAGGATATCAGAACAAACGCCACTGATGTGGAAACGAGGAAATACATTGTTCAATAAACACAACTCTCCACCATGGATTTAACACAAATACAGGAACAACTTGTGACAGAAATGGTCTAATGTTTTCGAGTGTTTTAAAATGATTCACACAACTTTTCCCAGCACTTCAAAGCTTTAAGGATTACCAAATTTGAAATATATTTTTAATGTGATGATATTATTTGTTCATCCTTCATAGGTTGCCCTCCATTTATAAAACTAAAAGTTTCATAATGTAGGAAAACAAAATCTTATTTAAAAATAAAATGGACATTAAATTACCACAAATATGGCTGCAGATACTTATAGCTTGTAGGCTTATTAGCCATTTAAACTGCATATATATTTATCAAATTATATTTAGACATTGCGAATGACAGTAATACAAGTACATTTTGTATGCTTCTCAACTACCCAGACAGCACAAGTAAATCTGTAAGACGTCTGCTAAAGATCTGGGCAACATCTGCCTTGTAATCTGCCAAACGTCTCCGAAGCAGTTTTACATACATTTTAATAAATCTCTATTTGACATCTGACAGGAAACATTTTAGAGACGTATTGCAGATGAGCAAACACCCTAAAAAATACGTCTTGCATATGTAAATGCAGACATCAAATAGACATCTCCGAGATGTACATGTGCGATTAGGCTTTACTGAGTGCTTTACTGTCAGGTGCTGGTGCCACCTTCTGTAGAACTTAATTGCACTGGTGCCCTCAAATGTAATTCTGGAGTTATAACAATGTAAGGAGAAAGTTGTTCATGGTATATTTTCACTGCAAAACGATAAGAAATGCCACAAATATGACCGCCATTTTGAAAAAAGCCGCAGCAAAATCAGTAATTTTAGGCCGCAAAAATCAGAAAAAAGTCCCGCGAAATCCTGGAGGGACTGAATTATGCAAGCTAGTTTGTCATTGTAGCCTGCGGTTTTATAGTTTTTGTGCTTTTGAATTAAGAATAACAAATAATCCATATTTTGTTTTAGTCTTGAAAGGTGAAGAGATGTAAGCAAAACAGACAATTATATTAACTTGTAAAATGTGACTACAAGATCGTACATTCAAAAGCGAAAGCATCTGAAGTCCGGCTTATAATCTAGCAAAAGAGGAATTCCCCTTCACAAAATTCAAATCACAAATAATACTAATGACAACTATGTTACCATATAACTATAAACTATGATAAAAGTTAATCAGCATGCATTGATTTAGCCCAAGTTGTAGCAAAAAATAAATAAAAAATAATAAAATGAGAAAGTTAGTCACAAAAGAGTGACAAGTAGGAATAATTAGTCTAGAGCCCTGATTTGGCATTTCCAATTAATGTAGGCCTGTTACATTCTTATTTTTATTAGGCCTATTATTATGATGAAGTTACTTTTATTATTAAATTAAAAGTACTATTAATTTGCCCCGCAATAATAGATTAGGCCATTTACTCCTCAATTAACATGTTTTTTTTTTTTAAAAGGTCTTTTAAAAACGGTCTGTTAGGCTATAGGCTACCTACAATGATAGGTTGATAGCTAATGGTTTTCGGTTAGGAAAAATAACCGAAATGAACATCCCTGCAACGGTTTGCAATGAGCACGAGAACAGACAGACCGCATGAGAAAGCGCTATACAAATAAACTTGAATTGAATTTAAATAAACCGTTAACAAACTGACTAGTAGTCAAAATCAAAATTATGTAATAGTCCACATCGGTTTTTAATACAATGTTGTATGAGTGATGTCAAGACATGGAGTGACACTTACATTTGAGCATTAATATGATCAGCAATTATAAATAAAAGAAGAAATCTATGAGACAAGAAAAAGCAATAAACACAAGGTTTAGTCATAGCATAGGACACAAATATCACACAAGCAAAGTTACATCAAATCTGGCAACCCCTGTCATGACTTGCAAACCCTGTAACTTTCACAAAACCTGCACAATCATACCATAAAAAAGAAAGAAAGCTGTTTACACAGAGAAATATCCACCCACAGGAATAACGTCTGTGACCCACAACCAGAAGTTCATCCACCCAGCACAGATTTAGACAACTTCAACAAAATAGTTTGTTTGTTTTTACAAACTCAGGGCCTGAAGTTAAAATTACAGTCTGTGGTCGTCAACAGCATGCCATCGAGCTGAACCTTTAACTTTCAAAAGATGTTAGTATGATTGGTCAATTATGGTTATAACTGACCAGCAGAAACAAAAAATAACTCACAAGTAAACAATAACAGAGTGAGCTGCATTCATAGTGCTCAGTCTATGTAAAATAAGATAATGTATCATTGATCATAAAGTCGTAGACGCTATGAAGACTTCCTTTCTAATTTGGGCTTGAATAAACAAAGAACATAAGTCTGTGTTTTTATCCTCTAAACTTTCACTCAATGTAACAAAAAAACAACAACTTCTGATTCAAACGATTCTGTAGGCGACAGATGCTGATCAACCGACTGAAGTCAAAACACGACAGCAGAGTTTTGCTCCAATTTATTATTGTCACAAAACACAGACATGATGGAGTGAATTACATAAGGAAATAAAACTTCTGGGTCATGTTCCCACACTCATGCATCTTACTCATTTCCGCTCCGTATATTTATTATTACACAAACTGAAAACAATCCTCCAATCAGAGGAGAGAAAAGTGTCTCCTTTTAAAATAAATTGTAAAAAGTAACTTACACAAATTTGCTAATTACACGAAAGCTGTGTATGGGGGCAATATTTTTTTTAAACAAATTTTAAACGTAAAAAAAAAAAGCATTCAGAGGTAAGGGGTCAGTGTGACTTAATTTGTTTTGAAAGAATCTCTTGTTTCCCAAGGATGCATTTATGTATATGTTAAAAAACTGTAATAGTGTGAAATGTTACAGTTTACAATAACTTTTTTCTATTTGAATATATTTTAAAATGTAATTTATTCTTGTGATGTTAAAGCTGAATTTTCACCATTATTATTCCAGTCTTTAGTGTCACATGATCTTCAGAAATCATAATAATTATGCTGATTTACTGCTCAAGAATCATTTATTATAATTATCAATGTTGAAAACAGTTGTGCTGGTTCATATTTTTGTGTAAACTGATTTTTTTCATGATTCTTTAATAATGTTCAAAAGAACAGCATTGATTTTTTTTTTAAATAGAAAACGTTTGTAAAATAATTAAAATGTTAAAACTCTTTAGCAGCAGCATAAAATTACAATACAAAATGTTGCAAGGATTTTGTGCAGGGGCTCATTAAAACGAACATTTAGGCCCTAAATTAATTGCTTTAATGATTTGACAAAATTAATTAGATTTCCCAGCAACACTTAAGAAATGTTTTAATAACAGGCATTTTATAAACTCGCTCTCAGATGACCAGCTGCGTATTCAATACAAAGTGACAAAAAAACAGCAAAGCTACTGTCACGCTACTGAAAAAATGTAGTTACATTAGCAACATTGCTACTTATAATTCGTTTCTCCTCCCCAACATTGAGTATGTGCAAGGATCCGTCCCATTCATTTCCTCTGACCCCTCATTAGTCATTACCGGGCCTCTGGCCAACCCCAGGACAGGACAGGTGCACATCAGGTGGGTCTTTCCCACAGTGCTCTGGAGTGGAAGTCCCCAGTGTCTGTCTCAGCAGGGGGTGAGATCTGCTCCTGGGTCTTAACTGAGCGTTAGAGCGCCCTGAGTCAGTGTCTGCTACATCAGATCAAGTCCATGTCTGGCTGAAATTAACCCAGACTGCCTGGGCTGCTTTTTTCTCATCTTTATAGTGCATTTAAATAAAGGAAGTCTCCACGTGTGACCTCTTTGAGTGAAAGAGAGTGGAAAAAGAAAAGAAGAAAAGAAAAGAGAAATATAAAGTTTGTGAGTTCTCAGAGCTCCAGGAGTTTAAAGAAACCGTTTTGTCCATGTATATTAAGAACATTGGTGTTCTTAACCTACATGGCCCATCAGCCTTTATTCTGTAGCCTAGTGAAGTTAAAGAGAGAGAAAAGAGTTGGGAATGGTTCCATTTTTTAATGATTTACTGCAACACGCCTTGCAAAACCAGCAAAGACTGATTCCAGAAACAAATGACTCTGTTCTTTTAGTGATTAAAGGACTACACCACTATAGAAGTTTACCCAGCTATGACGTCTTCTGCTGCTCAGAAACCCAGAAATGTGAAAAAGGTCTACACCTTTAAAAATCAACCTCCATTTAATTATGTACATTTATTACAATTAGTCCCCAACAACTGCATGAGAAGTAGTCTTTTTTTTTCAATGATGCCGTCAACTATCCAAAAGGTGGATGCGAATCTCAGATGCATGTTATATTTGTGGGCTCAAGCACTGCTGTGGATACATCAAGAATAAACCAGACTTTAAATGTCCTTGATTTTTTTGGAAAGCACTTTCATCCATAAAACGAAGTCCTATCCGTCTGCGGTTTAAATGTGGCTTTCTCTCATTCACACTGACTCACCGTCTATCTGTGTGACCATGTCTATGTCAGGAAGCCAGCGAGCGTTGCTTGTTACGGGCTTACTCACGCTCAGGTTATGAGATGGCCAAACCGTGAGAAAGCACCTCATTGTTCGACTTTCACAATGGTCACTATGAGCTCTGAATGGCACTCACAGCTACGAGTAAAGAAACTAATTAGCATAATAGTACAAATCCTGCTGACCACTTAAAAGCTTGTGCTGTTGCAAGAAAACACGACTTACGTAATCCACGACTGGATGGCAAGCTGTCAAGAGAAGTAAAACTAAACACGCATGAATGGTTTGACCACATTCCAGGCTTTTTACCCAAGCAAGAACGGCTAAATGTTAAATCCTTCTACATAAACTACTAATCACTGTTTATGTAGTGATCTAAGGTGTCAAAATCTGTATTCTACTTTGTAAATCTGATTTTTTTTAATCAAAATAATAAGTGTGAGCAACCTTAATTAGTTCTTGGAGTTTTAACTATGCATTGCGTCTTCCTTGCAGGCATTGCTGGACTACGGTCATGCAACTGCAGAGATGGGAAGTATGCAAATATCACAGAGTAGGGTTCATAACTTTAAAGCATGGTAAGAGAAGCATCCTATCTGTGGATGTGGAAAAATGAGCACGGCCAAGCCTGCTGAGGTGCCTCTCTGAGTTTTGTCTCTTTTCACGTGGCTCTTTTGTCTGTGTGACATGCCCTCCATACCAGCAGACTGTGACCTGCTTTCTATAGGCTGCAGTCACTCTGAGAACAGACTGATCTGAACAATCAAATGAACAGTGAAGCCCAGTTTACAAAAAATAAATAAAAAACAATAATAATATATATATATATATATGGACAGTTGCTGCAGATTTGTCGGCTGCACACTATATATAAATATATATAGTATATATAGTGCAGCCGACAAATCATGTCAGCAACTGCGTGATGCTGTCATGTCAATACGGACCAAAATCTCTGATCATCATAGAGTGCAACTGATTCGGCATGAGCCAAGGAATCAGTGGAAAATAGAATGATTCTACCCTTCTGCAATGTTATTAGTATAAACATGAGAACAATTTTGAGCTGTTGGTGGCGCTAGAGGGTTTGAGTTAGAGACTCCATATCTTCCGTATTTAATGTTGAGACTGTCTTCTATCTGTGTACCAAATTTCATAACTTTCCCACTTTTTGTGATTCTATGGGCTGCCACAGACTGAATAGCAGAATTTGACGAAGAATAAGAAGAATTTTAAGTATACAACAGATGCCTACGTTATGGACATTTAGTGCTTGGCCCCTAATTAATGTAAATGTATCCAATATAACTTTTTATCAATTTAATGTATCCTTGCTGAATAAATTATTTACCTCTAAATAAATAAAATCTGACAGACCTAACATTTCTGAAAGGTAGTGTATATATACTTGATTTTGTGAAAAGTCCAGATCTTTACAACTTCTTAAGAGATGTCACTTACCAAATGTTAGCAAACGCCAAACAGCAAATTGTTCTAGCAAACACAACCAGGTTGTTTTTGATTTGTTGTGCCCACTTTTTTAATCAATCAATCAATGACCAACTGACCCTTCGCAAAGACCCGCCCCCCTTAATCACTGTTGCTACATCCGACAAGCCATGGTGCTTTCACGCCACACATCATGTTCTCACGCAGGGAAAAATACAATCGCAGAGTAAAGAAGACACTGACAACGCACCAACAAACAGGACAGAGCAGGTAACGTCTGGATTCTGGAATGAAACAGTCTTTCAAATTGTCAATTTATTAAATGTAAACAAATACCGTTTTGTGGCTCTTTAATGTGTTGTGATTGATTGCTATAGCCCCTCAGTTCAAGCGGCACATGAACCGATCATCTCTTCCTCTTTATTAGTCATAACGCAAAATAAACATGATGAGAAAGTATCTTCATCTTGTGGTGTGTCAATACACCAATACCAAGTTCAAGTCCACCATTGTTAATCTAATCTCCTGTCTGGGTGGTTTGTCAGACAAAACGGCAGATTCAGCGTTATGATTGGTCAGATCGCCTGTCAATCAAACTCCAAAGGGTCAATAAAAAAAAAGTGCTGAATACATGGTTTACCTCAGAAATGGGTCAAATTATGGGGGCCAGTTAATGTTTACTTTACATACAGAAAACATGAAATATCGACAATATTTTTTCAATGGCACAATGGCAAAAAGAATACCAATTCTGTTATTAAATCAAGGAGAGACAAATATCCAAAGCCAATCTCAAAATCAAGACTAAATATATCAGCCTATCACTAGTACCAACCATTTTAGAGAGCAGTTTCTGCAACTGAACACACATTCTCAGATACTGAAATGGAAAAGTATCTAACACACATTCAACAGTTCAGCAACAGGATGCTGATTTGTCTTTAAGGGTGCATTGGGATTTACAGGAAGAGTCTGAGTCTCTCCACAGGAAAGAACTGTCACTCTCTTCCCTACCATCAAAACCAGCAGCCTTTCCTGTAGAAAGTTATCTTCAGCCCGCAGCGGCTCTATCACACACACACAACAGTGTGTACTGGCCCACGCCAGGGAAACACTGACAACAAAATAGCTGCACACGGGGCCACGTTTGGGACTATGTGTTTGTATCCGTGTGCTTCAGAACACAGCATACAATCACGCATCACATGATGCCGTTTACCCTGTACTTTCGCCTGACCACAGAAATTGTGGGCTGAATCTCCATTCATCGCTCTGCAAGTATGTGCTTAAATTTATACTCTACATTCTGCTGGATTTTAACCCCTAACTGAATGATTCTTAATTGGGGTCAGGGGGATTTGAAACCCATATTACTATGCAAGGCATCCCTGAGACCGATTACTTGACTAGATCTTCCGGCAATCCAAGACGAGTCACCAGACAATGTGAAGCAGGAACATCCACCTCGAAAAAACAAACAGTGCAAGGAAAAACTGGGACACAGAGAATAAAGGGATGTGGGTGGGAAGTTAGAGAGAGCTCGTACCTTGTCTCTGGATAAAGATACGCAGCAGGGGGTGTGAGGTCGACACGGCCTTGCTGAAGTTCTCGTCGTTATTGATGGGTAGGAGGTCTCCATGAACATCAGCGTATCCAATCATCACCTCCATGTTTGCAATCCGGTGAATGGTCATGATGAGTTTGTAGAATTCCTCAAATTTGCCAGGTTTTAGTCGATCCACTGAAAACCTCCGGAACTCTGCTCCATACTGCAAAAGAAATGCAGAAGTCAGCATGCTGCTACAAAGCAGTACTATACTTATATTTATAAAGCTTCCAAACTGAATGACCTTTCTTGTCATTTGTTACTAGGGAAGGATTATTGGCCAACGAATATAATCACCAAAGCTTATATATTCATCTATCTATCTATACACATACATACACACACACACACGTACATCTAAAACAATTAGAATTTGGTGAAAAGGTTTCTTGTAACTTATTTCAAAAAGTGAAACTTTCATATATTTTAGATTCATTACATGTAAAGTAAAACAATTCAAAAGTTGTTTGTTTTAATTTTGATGATTAGAGCTTACAGCTAATGAAAGTCAAAAATCAGTATTTCAAAATATTCGAATATTTACAATTGAGTTTTAATAAATGACCATTGTGGCGAGAAGAGCAAACGACAGACACAGTGAGTGTGGCATCAGGCCTCGGAGAGGCTTTTATTGAACAGAAATAATAAAATAAAAGTGTCCAAAGGGGATATAGTGTCCAAAATAAACAGGGGATCTGGTGTCCTCATCGTGCTGTGGGGTTTGTGAAGGAGGGACAGTGTTCTGGAAGGAAGGGTCCAGGTAAGGAGCGGAGTCCGGTGGCCGCACGTGCTCCCCTCTGAGGTCCAGGGCGCGAGGCGCGGTGACTTCTCCAGCGGCTTCGTCTACCTCTTGGCCCATGGCGCTCGACGGGACTGGTCAGCCCAGCATCCTGGCCCGACGGCCGTATCACGGGTGCGGTTTCGTCCGGACCGCGGGTACGGCAGCTCACGTCTCTGGCGGCACAGAAGTCCCTCCACGCTGCCTTCCTGGACCCACGAGGACACCTGCGTGCATGCACGGGGAAGAGACCGGTCTCCAGAGGAGAGGCGCACTCGGCATCTAAACAGCGGCGGTGATGAGGCTCCATTCGGTTCAGGTGTGCCTCATCACACACCGCCAGCCCTGGCTGTTTCAGCGCCTCCTCCACAGCCCTGGACATCAGGCAGCACACCATCCTCTCTTGTCACAGCCTGGTGAAGGGGTGTGAAATTGGGTGCAAAGTGATGATTGGGAAAATCAGTCCTGGCAAAGCTACTCCCAGCCCAACTCGTTCTACCAAGCCACTTCTGAAACAGAAACATCGTCAGAAGCATCTTACCTGGGATAAGGAGAAAAATAATTGGACTGTTGGCTCAGTGGTCAAAAGTCCTCTTTTCAGATGAAAGTACATTTTGCATTTAATTTGGAAATCAAGGTCCCAGATTCTGGAGGAAGAGTGGAGAGGCACAGAATCCATGTTGCTTGAATTCCAGTGTGAAGTTTCACTGTGCTTGATTGGCCAGCAAACTCACCTGACCTGAACCCCATAGAGACTCTATGGGGTATTTTCAAGAGGAAAATGAGAGACACCAGACCCAACAACGCAGATGACCTGAAGGCTGCTATCAAAGCAACCCGGAATTCCATTACACCTGAGCAGTGCCACAGGCTGATTGCCTCCATGCCACGCCGCATTGATGCAGTAATTCATGCAAAAGGAGGCCCAACCAAGTATTGAGTGCATAGGAATGAACAAACTTTTCAGAAGCCTGATATTTCTGTTTAAAATATGTATTTTAAAATATGTAGCCTACATCTGAAATGCTCATTTGTACAGCAATAAAAAAGGCTATAAATAACATATTTTGACAACAGTAAACAACCAAATTCCACATGTGATCGCAAAAGGAAATTATTACAAACACTTGATGGTTTAAAGTGAGTTCTGAGTAAAAGTGCACTATTAATCTCATAAATTTTCTTCTGTAGCATGATGCTAATGTTAGCTCTAATGCAGCTGCAGAACAGGTCCAATTCTTCTTCATAATGCATTTTGTCATAATACTTCACGTAATGTCGCAAGAAAATGTTTTGTTGTATTTATTTAGAAATACTTTTGATAATAGTTGAATAAATGTATTCTGGGATTGAAGCAATGTTGCTTGGTAAACCTTTTTTCACGGCCAGTATAAAGGCAGATAATGGCTGAATAAAAAAAAAAAGAATAATGATAAAAGAATAACATGGATTAAGTCTCATTTCTGGCAGAGATGTGAAAGGTGCGGTTTCCTTAAACTAGTTTGTCATGCATTTCTTTATTTCAACACACAGTCCATGACTGTGATTAACGCGATTACATTTTTTAATCAATTGACAGCACAAATAAATATATATATTATTTTCATCGGCCGATAAAATGTTCTTTTTCAACAAATAGGCTAGATGTCTTTTATTTAGACAGAGAGAATGTTGGTAAACTAAAAAGCAAAACAAAAAACTAGAAAATAGCATTAAACAAAAATGCAGTTAATAAATATTTAATTCCACAACCTTTGCAACCTTTAGCAAATTAGATAATCGGATTAGATTAACTGATATATAGCTGAAATAAAATTAAACAAGTATTAGATTGAAAAACTTTGAATAACATTGAAAAAAGCTCAATAATTTAACATTACTAGCAATAATCTTAGACCAAAAAAAGAAAAAAAAATGCATCAAAACTAATGAAAGATATTTTTTAAAAATGAGTAAAAATTGAAAAAGCACAAATTACATGAACAACAGAAATTAACAAATACATTAACATGATTAAGAATATGAGAATAAAAAGTGTATATCCGTCGACCCAACAAACTCTGGTAATTCCTAACTATTTTATGTTTTGGAGACCAAAAAATAACTTTTGACCAAAGCATCACTAGAAAAATTGGATGTTCACTATAGAAATTTCCATGACTTTTCCAGTCTTTGAAAACTTCTCCCAAGACCATGGGAACCAAAGCTGTAAATCTCAAGGTTAAACCACACCATCCTCATCCTATCCAGTTTCAACTTGTAACTCGAAGTAGACATAATACATCTCACCATCTAACCAAAACTGCAGGCTTATTTCTCTTATTTTTACTTACTAGACTCCGATTAATCTACTTTGCCTTCAGACGTGTCAGGAATCACAAAACACTGACATTGAGAGATAAAAAAGTGTTTTCACCAGGCCTCTAACAGTCTATTCGGCTGTCTTGGCAGCTCTGCTGTTTGTAATGAGGAAATGGAGGCAAACAGGGACCTGAGACACAATAGAGAGACGCACAATGCAGGTTGATGAGTAAGCAGAGCAAACCTCCACAACAACACATAAACGGATGTCACCCCGTCACTGCAGCTGAGCCAGAGCCACACAGATGGACAAACCCAACAAATCTAGGGACTTATGAAATCTTTTTTCATTTTCTCCCAAATTCCGTTTTTGTCAGTTTTAAATTTTCTGGATTGCATTTTTTTTTTTTTATTAACATTTTTCTAGACTTTGTTGTAATGGTCAAATTAAATTGTATTAATCCAAAAGCATGTATAATTAATTGAATTAATTAAACAGCAACTTATTAACGGTTTATTAAAAACTTAATTTTTATGGCCCAATGAAATAGGTTTTATTTATTTTTTTCCTCAAATTTATTTTTATTTTTACAAAATTCCAGGTTTTCAATTAATTCCAGGTTTTCCAAAACCATCTCTAAAATAACAGATGTATCCTTTATTAATATATATATATATATATATACAATATTTACAATGGAGTTTCAATAAATTACCATCCCGACAGTATAAATTGTGGATATCTCTTATTCTTTGAAACCACAATAATGGGGAACATGCTGACTTGCCAATGGTCCAGAAGACTATCATTGACACCCTCCACAAAGAGGGAAAGTCACAGAGGGTCATTACTGAAAGGGGTGGCTGTTCAAGAAGTGCTGTATCAAAGCATATTAAATGAAAAGTTGACTGGAAGGAATAAATTGGGTAGGAAAATATGAAAATATGCACAAGCAACAGGGATGACCGCAAGCTTGAGAATACTGTCAAGCAAAGCCGATTCAAACATTTGGGAGAGCTTCACAATGAGTGAACTGAAGCTGGAGTCAGTGCATCAAGAGTCACCACGCTCAGACATCTTCAGGAAAAGGGCTACCAAGCCACTTCTGAAACAGAAACATCGTCAGAAGCATCTTACCTGGGATAAAGAGAAAAAGAATCGGACTGTTGCTCAGTGGTCCAAAGTCCTCTTTTCAGATGAAAGTAAATGTTGCATTTCATTTGGAAATCAAGGTCCCAGAGTCTGGAGGAAGAGTGGAGAGGCACAGAATCCATGTTGAATCCAAGTCCAGTGTGAAGTTTCCACGGTCAGTGATAATTTGGGCTGCCATGTCATCTGCTGGTGTTGGTCCACTGTGTTTTCTGAAGTCCACAGTCAATGCAGCCATCTACCAGGACATTTAGAGCACTTCATGCTTCCTTCTGCTGACAAGCTTTATGGAGATGCTGATTTCATTTTCCAGCAGGACTTGGCACCTGCCCACACTGCCAAAGGTACCAAAAGTTGGTTCAATGACCATGGTGTTACTGTGCTTGATTGGCCAGCAAACTCGCCTGACCTGAACCCCATAGAGAATCTATGGGTATTGTCAAGAGGAAGATGAGAGACACCAGACCCAACAATGCAGATGACCTGACGGTCGCTATCAAAGCAACCTGGGCTTCCATTACACCTGAGCAGTGCCACAGGCTGATTGCCGCCATGCCACGCCACATTGATGCAGTAATTCATGCAAAAGGAGGCCAAACCAAGTATTGAGTGCATAGAAATGAACATACTTTTCAGAAGCCTGACATTTCCATTTAAAATATCCTTTTTTTATTGATCTTATGTAATATTCTAATTTTCTGAGACACTGAATTTGGGGTTTTCATTATCTGTAAGCCATAATCATCAAAATTTCAAGAAATAAAGGCTTGAAATATTTCACTCTATGTGTAATTAATCTATATAATATATGGGTTTCACTTTCTGAAATGATTGACAAAAAATATTGACCTTTTTCATGATTTAAATTTTTTTTTTTTAGATGTACCTGTATTCATGTGTTCATGTTCTCATACATTGAGGTGGCAGAGGCTGAAAACACCACAAGCTTTTCTAGGCACTCAAAGCGCTTTACATAGTAAGGGGGCTATCTCCTCATCCACCAACAGTGTGCAGCATCCACCTGGATGATGCGACGGCAGCCATAGTGCGCCAGAATGCCCACCACACACCAGCTTTACTGGTGGAGAGGAGACAGAGATGAAGCCAATCAGTGTATGGGGATGATTAGTAAACGAAACCGCATGTCTGCGCCATCCATTCACACAGAAACACACAGAACATGCGGATCACAGACACTGATCCATATTGCATTTTGATTTAAGTGTACTGACCTACTTTTGATTTATTCAGCTAAAATTTGGCTAATTATGTGACATTCCACGTTATACAGTAATTTCAATTTTTATAAAAGGATTCCACAATTCCGTTCGATGGCGGAAATCATATGGCCCTACAAATCTCCTCTTTTAGAACACACACTAAAGATCAATTGACTGTACCTCTGCACTGCTTTATAAGTGTTTTTCTATGCCACTAACAAACTATTAACATATTATTAGGAATCTATAAGCATATTTCTACAGTTCAACCAAAAAAAATCCTTTAAGAGATACACTCTGCCCTCAAATTCAGAACAAGGCAATTGTCCATTGGAGGGATATCACCATCACTAACAGGGTCAAGCTGAGGTTATGTCTCAGATCATTTGACTAAAATGTAGATGTGAGTCTTGACAATGCGTGGGTCGTCTCATCCAGCCTGAAAAACACAGGCCTCACTTTGTCTTTCACAACAGCGGTTGAGGCTGCAGCATCCCAGCATTCACTCGTAGACTGTGTGCTGCTCTATGTAATTATGCCTCTAGGATGAGAATCCCACATTAGCCAATGGCAGCCTGTCATTAGCACATGAAATATAAATGTGAAGCTGCAGAAATACACTCGGAGGGTCTCTGTGGTGGCAGGTGTGTGATCAAGTTGACTACATGTGAAAATGTACTCAATGGTAGACACATATGCAAATATCCATCCCACCACCTAAGTGTGAGGATTTAACCCATTCATCATCTTCAGATGAGACATCAGATATGCTGCTGCGCTGACAGAAAAAATGATGTGCCATTCCAGTTCAGTTTTTTCACCTAGCGTAATTTATTCTAATGTGAAACAATATTTTAAAATGGCATTTAAAGAGTGATCTACTTCTGTTGTTGTTCTTTCCCTGACGCCAACTGATAACGATAATCAAGTTTTCTTCAGCAAAAACAGCTGTAATTCAGCTTTACTAAATATGCTGCTTAAATTGTTCAAGTCAGACTGAAATTATCGGGTTATTTAAATTTAAATAACCCTTTTTTTACCACTCAGCGCCAAAAATGTTTGGCTAACATTTTATTTTGCTACAGTTTGGGCACTTCTTAGACTTAATAGTCATATGGCAGGGTTGTAAACACAAGATAACATTATTTATTGTGTTTTTGACTGTTTACATTAATAATTACATGAAAGAAAAAACTTCATGTAAAAAACGAGATTTTTTTTACTTCATTATCTTGAATTTTTTTTTTTATTTGTATTTAATTGAATATAGGAGTGTGTTCAATAAAATATGTTTTAGCTCTGAAATTTAATTGGTACTAGTATTAAACAACTTTTGGATACTTTATTGGGATTCATGAAAACTTAAATAAAAAAATTAAAACAAGCACGCAAAACAATGTGTCCAAAGACAATGATAATCTCAGGATCTCGTGTACTTTGTAAAATCTTAAACTGATTTAAATTTGGTATTATTCTGCTTGACTTTAAAGGGATAGTTTACCAATTTACTCACCTTCAAGTTGTTCCAGACCTGTATGAGTTTCTTTCATCTGCTGAACACAAAATATATTTTGAAGAATGTGGCAAACCAAACAGTTGATGGTAGCTATCTTCTTTTGTGTCCAACAGCCAAAATAAATTAATACAAGTTTGGAACACCTGGAGGTTGAGTAAATTAAGACAGAACTATCCCTTTAATAGCCGTAACGACAGTAACAAATTGACAATTAATCTCAGATCACGAAAACTTAAGGGAAACAATGACGAGCATCTTCCCATGACAAAGTGTATCAGTCAATGAGTGTGTATATTTGATAATGTTCAAATGGTTTAATATTTGGTTATTTTATTATACAGTTATCTATTTTGTTTAAAGTGCAGGTGCTTGTTTGATTGGTGGGGATTTGTGATTGACTGACACATCTTGTGGTCGTATTACGTCTGATGTCCACAGACAAACTCACTGTGATCTTATCGTGTCTGGTTAGGACACAGTGTAACTCTAAATCCATGCTTAACACCCGAGTAGTCATCCATGTAAAAACTCAAGCCCAAAAACAATAACATGACCTCAAATCTTTGAGAATACAAGCCTAAACAGAGCCCAACCTGCTCAATTTCTAACATAAAATCATGAGTAATATGAGAACAGGGAAAAACTTTATCAGTCCTCAAACCCTGACAGGTTCAGGCAAGTCAAAACACAGCGCTACAGCCAGATACACAGCTTTTTGTGTTAAATACTTCTGTGACATTAAACAGTACCCAAAACCCAATCTTATCAAATGTCAGTAAAGCGTTCCAAAAATTAAATTTCCAACTGAGATCCAGCTAGGTCAGTGGAAAACAGCAGTGAAAGAGCAGTCGGGGGAGTGTTTCTGGAATATGTACAAAGCCTTAGAAACATCAGTGGGTTTTCTTATAAAGCATTGGGAGACAAAACCAGCTCCTCACAAAAGAACAGAAACCCTTTCGCACACTTATCACCAGCAGTGCTCCTCTCCAGAGAAGTCTTCCCTGATTTTGACGTACAGGAACGTGGTGATGACATGATAAAGAACACTACGTGTGATACTGAGAGATCCATGACATCAGCGCACGACTGGTGAGTAATGCATCCTAAGTAATGTTGACACAGATGTGGTTGATACACAATGTTCCAAACATCATAGTAGGAAGATCTTAGACACCAGCTTCCTCAGCATTATGGCCTCGCAGGTTGTGGTTTCACACATGCATCCATTGATGCTTTTGTTTGGGGGGGGGGGGGGGGTATTGGTTCTTTCAGGTTTCAGTGGGAAAGCGGGTTGATCCGCACCCCTCCAACATTCATATGGAGGTATCTGGCTCTTCCAAGAGAGGAGAAACCTAATGGGGCGCTCTTGTCTTTACAGACCCCAAACAGTAGCTCCTTTCATTGACAACAGTAGCAGAGCTTTTCAGCCCCTGTTATGAATTAGAGCACGGCTGAATAATAGCGGCGAATAATCAGACAATGGAGTCTGGATCTGGGCACGTCACCCACACATTCCAGCAATTAGGACCATCACATTCATAACCACATTATAAAAGTTTGTCTAGCCAAAGCCTAGTCCAAAAGACAGCAGAGTTTTTTTTTTTTATCCACTCTTGAATATAGAGTAAATAAAGTGACAGACGACTCAAATAGAAAAGCAGAGGCATGTAATGAATCATCCAGGTCCAATGGGTCTCAGTGACAGCGCTTTGACAGATACTGTCTCCATCAGCTTGGCTGCAACAGATGTATAGTCCACAGCAGCATTAGCACGAGCAGTGACAGATATAGAGTTATTTCTGTTTGTGAAGGGTTGGTTGAAGCTTTGTCAGGCATTTCCCCAGGCAAACCGAACAATTACTGTATATGAAAGGTCTGTATGAGTACACTTTTAGTGATGACAAATCTATCATCAAACTCATGTTATTCTTCAAGAGAACTATTACAATAGAATGTCAGACAGAAACACGGATGGATGGATGGATGGATGGATGACAGTTACATGGAGATGATAGATAGATAGATAGATAGATAGATAGATAGATAGATAGATAGATAGATAGATAGATAGATAGATAGATAGATAGATAGATAGATAGATAGATAGATAGATAGATAGATAGATAGATAGATAGATAGATAGTAGGGGTGTAACGATTCATCGATATATTGATAAGACGTATGACGATACGATGCATCGATGCCATGCATAAAATATCAATATCTGTAGTATAAAAAGGCACCTTTATTTTGGCACTGTCCACATTTTCACATAATGCCCATCTATGCATTACCGCCAATGCGTGCATTCTCGTTCAATTTCACGTGTCAGGACTCGATATAAGGACTGTCCGAAGGCACAAGGTGAGCATAAAAGACGCTCGGGATTGTTGGAGTAACAGTCATGCACTGTGTGAGAAGATTTCCGCGCACACATCTGAAGCGCACACACACAGACAGCCGCGTCAACTCTGTGTGAATAATGAATTGAGCTCTCCTCCGCTTTTTTGTGCATGGATGAATAAATACAGAAAAAAATACATCAACATGCATGTTTTGGCTAATATCCTTGTAAACAGTCGGTTAAGCATAACATACAGTATGTCTTAATGTAAACAGTGGAGAAAAAGGCGTGTGTATCAGTATATTAAATCTGTGCTTTCGTTCTTAAAGTGAAAGCACTAATAACTAATAATAAATCTAATGCTGTCAAAGAAAAATACAAGTGCTCACTGCTCCTGACTAAATAACCTTTGTAACATCAAAAATAATTTGTGTATAGGCTATTTCATTTATACAGCGAAGACTATGCAGTTATTTTACATTTGATTATTACATTTCTGTAGCGTACCTGAAAATGTATTTTAGACTGAGCTGAAAAACCTGAAAAGCACTGTTTATTGAACTTGTGTCTTTGTTCTATTGTATTTATTTTCTGCTATTGCTTGTAATTTGGTTATCTGTAGAAAATATTTTAGCACTGAGCCCATAGTTGCATTTTTAGATTTATGTTCATGTTATATATTTTTGGTTACATTTGTGAGTTAATAAAAATGTATATGGTAGTTTAAAATAGGTATATAATATCAGAATATCGTTATATCGATCGATATACTCCTGTATCGAATCGTAATCGTATCGTAGAATTTTGAGGTATCGGAAAATATCGTATCGCTGGGTATGAGAATCGATATCGAATCATGACGAACCATCCGATTTCCACCCCTAATAGATAGACAGATAGAGAGATAGATAGATAGAGAGATAGATGACAGTAGGGCTGCACGATTAATCGCATGCGTTTGTCATGCGTGTCTCATCAGTAAAGCCATTTCTGTGATTAGCACTAAATATCCATCACCTGTTTTCAAATGAAGCAGCATTTACTACACAGAGCCGTAGTTCACTGACAAGCTATGCAAAATCACGTTCAAAATCGAATGCGATTCATCTGTGATTTTGAACGTGATTTTGCGTAGCTTGTCAGTGAACTACGGCTCTGTGCAGTAAATGAGAGGGAGATGGAGAGGGAGAGGGATGAATAGAATAATCCAATTTCCCTATTAGATTAATAAAGTATCCATGTTAACTGCTGGTGTAAGCATGTACTTTGGGTGAGTAATACAAGAAACAAAAGTTTCACTTTGTCCAACTGACACAAATAATAGAGCCCATCCCAATGAATCAGCTCTCATATTTGCTCTTGTCAAATGTGCAAATATGTCCGTGTGTTGTTTGGATACTATTTTCGGACAGCTGGAAATGAGGACAGTATTTAACCTGACCTGGGGCCTGTACCATGATGGTAGATGAACAAATTCAGAGTTATAGGATAAGTTTTGAATTGACAAAACCAAACCACTCCAATCTGGCTTTGTTGGTACCATGAAGCTGATCATCAACTTTCTCTGTCAACTCAGGCTTGATCCTGAGTTAATGGAGCGCGTGCACCTGAATGTGTGACATCAGCGACGAACAGCCAATCACAACACAGAGCAAGTGTGATACACTTCTCGCAAGACAAGAGCCAGCGAGATTAAAAACTCTTTTGTTAAAGGTTAAGAGATTAAAGAATATGAGGAATTTAAACGCATTTCCACTGAAGTACTTGTCCATGAAAGAGGACAAATAAAGGAAATGATCTTGCTCTATCAGTGGAGTCACAAGTGAAACTTGTGAAGTTAATTTATATAGTTGATAATATATAGTGATAGAGACTCAAACATGTAAGGTCACATGTAGCCATTTTTAAAGTGTTATCTATTGATTATACCACTTATTTATATTACATATGATCTGTATAAATTAATATTTGTTTAAAATAAATGCGTTATAATAATTGTTAAATTAAAAGTGTTTGTGTGTAATGGAGTAATAATAATATTATAATTATATAAATCATATGTAAATTGTAATTGTCATTAAAGCCAGACAATTTTGTTGTACATATATATTTTTAAGGTACGTCATAGTGAGCTTTAATTTGTAGGAAGAGAGACTCGTTTTTGTGTCAGACATGTGTCACTTTGCTCAAATCTGATTGGTCCAATTTTTTGGAGATCTCTAACCCAGAACATAACCTGCCCCGGAGCAGGTTACCCGTGCAGTGTAAGTTACTATGGAAATGAACGCAGCTAAAAGCCAAGCCACTTTCATGGTACCTAAGACCCAAGATTGGAGCAAACTAAACTGATACATACCTGGCTAGTCAGCTAAACCGGCTTCATGTCACATGCCCCCGATGTGAAGATTACAAACACACAAAACTTCAGAGAGCAGAATGAGGAGAGATCAGAGATCTCCCATCTGAGAGCCACATGCTGCACCAGACACCAGCTTTTTATTCTTTTGGAGATCTAAAGTCATGAAAATTATAAACACTAACGTTATCCATAAATGTGACGGTTCAATCGCCAAAACGGTTGTGTTGAAACTCTAAAAGACGACTAAAAGTTAAGCAAAAAGCGCTTATGAAACGTAACGCAATTCTCAAAAGTAAAATAAAGGTTATTTTAAAATGCTCAAAATTGAGTAAAATACAAAGATCGGTCTTACATGGCATAATATTATTTGACATGGGCTAACCAAAGTTAGCCATTCCTACTTTTCTCATCTAAAAATATACAGCATAAATATGCAGCGAAACTATTCTCGTAAAATATTTTCAAGCATGCCTTTCACACAACTCACCTTGCTTTTCACTTCCACCGCGTCCATGTTCAAGCAACGCAAAGATTGCGATTTATTAAAGCTCCGGTTCATTTCACTCGCTTGAAACTTTTCAGCCCGTCCAGGATGATGGGCTCGATTTATAACCCTGTCCCGTTACTGAACGTCCAGAATTCACTCTCAAAATGCGGAAAAGTTAGTCCTCGGAGGCTGTGTGACAGACTCTCTTAAGTCGCGGTCGCGCTGTGTCTCGGTCACTTCACAAAACTTCTGCAGAAAATAATGTGAAAGACAAATCAGCGCCTCTCACTCTCACTAGGGGGAGTGGGCTAAGATTTTACAAATGACATCATCTCTCCCTCTCCGACGAGTCCATTGGCCCTACTATGGCGAAGGCGTGGCTTGTGAATATTAAATAGGTAACGTGACGCTATTACGGTAGAGCTAGCTGATTGGCTGAATAGCGAATGTTAGGATGTAGGCGGAGCGAAAGTGAGTGAATTTTCAGTTGAAAAACTTTAAGACATACTTTAAAAAAATATTACAGTTTTATAGCTCGTATATATATATATATATAGTATATTGCTTGTCATCCCCACCCATATATAGAAATGTAATAATCAGTCGTTGTCTTACCTTCAGAAAGTGGGCAGACCTCTCCGAAGGCTTAGCTTATGAATATTAACTAAACACGTCACTGGACGCTACAGGAAGGTTACCAAGCAACTTTAGCACGACAATAAATATTAATTAGCTGTTGCTTAGCCATAGTAGGATTTGTAAATATAACCGGACAAGCTATCGCATATGAACGTGGAATACAATATTATATACCGTAAAGAGATTATAATTGCACTCGTCTTTTAAGAAGCTGATGTTAATATTAAATTCATAGTAATGTTTGGATGTGCGGCATTGCAGGGAAGCGGCTCTCAGGCGCCGACCCCGACAGCTGCTCTTCCCAGGAATGTTTTTTTAGTAACTTCTCAGGCAAACATACCACTGGCCAATAAAAAAGACACGTTTATGTTTGCCCGTGATCTCACAAGTACCTAAAACATCCTGGGACTGAGAGGTCACTATAAAAGTAGCACTGAAGTCTGTAAGTTACTTCGAAGATACACTTTTAAAAACCTTAATCACTGCCAAGATAAAGTTATTAGTAGATTTCCTGATTTGCACGTTTAATCAAACGAAACAGCAATATCTTACGGTCAATCAAGCAAGAACCCTCGACATGTGGGAGCTCTAACAGGATCAGATGTGTGCTGGCGGTTCTCTCCGCTAGATGTCCCTGCTGCACAATAAAAGAAACCGCCTTGAGTTAAATCGAGCAGTTGACGTTTACTGAATTATAGAGGTACAGTCAGACAGACTCTCTAATTACACACATTAGCGTTGCTATTTATACTCCATCCCTACTGTGTTTTTGCGGGTCATTTCTCTATCACTGATAATGCAGTGAGACTGTTTTTAGCCCAGATTTGACACGGTTCAGGTGTAGCTTCTGCCCTATCAAACAAGCTCTCATTCCTTGTTTAAAATAGGCTACAATTGTTTTTCAGTTGTTCATCTATAAAAAATACAAAATAAGTTACCTAGTAACTTTTTTAAATTTTGTTTAAAATATTGAACTTTCACATGAGATTAAGTCTGCAGACACATTCTCATAAAAAATAAAACTGTCACTGGGGTGGTACCCTTTCAAAATGTACTTATATGTTCAATTTACATACTAATATGATCACGTTAGTAATGTGTATCTTTCAGGTACTAATATGCACCCTTAAGTGGGCTATACAAAGGTGAATTTTAGGTCATCTACTGTTATGGTTCTTTTAGATTATTATGTCAGTCTTGTCTTTTGGATTTTTCATGTGGTTTGTAAACTACTGAACTACTATTTTATGACGTAATTTAAAAAAACATATTTTTTATTAGATTTTTCATTGATTATTATATTTTTTGTGTATGTTTTGTGAATTTTTAGCTCATATGGTGAAACCGATTTTTCTTCTTTCTTATAAAGTCAAAGAAATGCTGTTGTGGATTTTTTCTTTTGCTGTTGGGGCAACAAATTACTTTTGTTGTAGTTTAGAAAATAGAAGATTTCCCAACTATGATGGCTTCTGCTTTTGAGAAGCAGAAAAGTGGTTATGTATTTGATATTATGTATGTATGTAGAGTATCTCACAAAAGTGAGTACACCCCTTACCTTTTTGGAAATATTTATTATATCTTTTCATGTGACAACACTGAAGAAATGACACTTTGCTACAATGTAAAGTAGTGAGTGTACAGCTTTGATAACAATGTAAATTTGCTGTCCCCTCAAAATAACTCCACACACAGCCATTAATGTCTAAACCGCTGGCCACAAAAGTGAGTACACCCCTAAGTGGGTCCAAGTTGGGCCCAAAGTGTCAATATTTTGTGTGGACACCATTATTTGACAGGTAATGCTCAAATTATTCTAAGGAAGAATACATCCTTCCAAAACAATGCATGTTCAGAAACGTATTTCCAAAAGAATTCTAAAGAAAATGGATACATCACGATAGAAACAGATTCATAGATACATTGTTTACAATACGATCTATAAAACAGATAGGGCAAATTTATATTTGCATAAATATATATTGTTATACAAACTAATTGTAGATATCAGTCTGGTGTGAACAAGCCCTAACAAAGGCTACACAAAATGCACCATAATAGTAAGCTACTATAATCTATGAACACTATTCAAAGTCATATACAGTGATATGAGGGTGAGGAAACATTGACAGAATTAGCATGTTTGCACTAACAATTTCTTTAATAGCACCTACATTTAAAAGTAACCCTATCGCTCCCTTGAGACTTAGGTTTGTTATTGTCACAGTAACGCAAAAACTTATATTTGCTATATTTATCAGGACCAATGCAAACAAGGCTTTGGCCGAACATTGGCATCTGTACCTGGGTACTCGTGTAGTGCATTTTTCTGGCCTCTGCTTTACTGCTGCAGGGCCCCAAAAGGGCTGTGTTAAAACCCAGGCCAAACTAGAGGCCCGCATGCACTTTGATGTGTAACCCAAGACGCAAGCCAGAGATCAGAGTAAAATGCTCTGATTGCCTTCGCTGATGTGGAGCCCTCTGAACTGTCCCAGGATCAGTCACGCTTGTCAGTGAGTAATGATTATGAGAGCAGGGCTGATCTGGGATCTGCAGGCCATTTGTGTTGTGATTGGTCTCAGTGAGTGATTAAACAAGGTTAAAGGGCTTCAGGCCCTGCAGTCATGACTGTCTGCGGCCACTATAGCATTTGCCGGACTCTGTAAACAGCGACAGGAAGCCCGTCATTAGGGATATCAGTGTTCAGGAGTTTGTTTTGAAGTCTGGGTCTCCATTGTAGATTTTAGTGCCTACAAATCCACGTAAACGTGTCGTTACATTACTGGTCTGGCAGTAGATCATGTTGGAGGGTTGAGTTTACAGCTTGTGGACAGCATATACAGAGGAACTAGTGTCTTTCTGAGGTAGTTGTGTTTTTCTTCACCTAGATGAATCATGAAACTAAAGCACCGTTTTAATCAAATATTAAATATTCCTGTTCTTACTGTATATTTAGGATTTATTCACGTTCTTTTCGGCACCACTAGGGGAGACAGATCCCATAAGATAAAGCACATCTCAGACAAAGAACACCATGAGATTTCTGACATTTTTTAGAGGACTTTGAAACAATTTACATAAGAATAAATACACTATTCAGAGCATAAAAGTTATTACCCTGGTAAAACAACACAAAACAAATGATTCTCGATATTGTCTGTTCTTTTACAAAACTGATCTGAAAGTACTGTAGTGTTATCATATGGCCAGTTTGCTTTAGTCGCCAGTAAATATAGGCCTATGTATGCATGTATGTATTTATAGGTTTGACTTTTTAATGTTTTTGAAAGCCTCTTGTGCTCCCCAAGAATCTGTGTATAATTCGTCCTTTTCCAAGGCTGCATTTTAAACAGTACTGTTATGAAATATTTTTTACAATTTAAATAAAACAGTTTTCTATTTAAATACATTTTAAAATGTAATTTATTCCTGTGATCAAAGCTGAATTTCCAGCATCATTACTCCAGTCTTCAGTGTCACATGATCCTTTAGAAGTCATTCTAATATGTTAATTTTGCTGTTAAATTGTTAATAATTAGCTGTAATATTAATATTATTATATATGAAATATATATTAATATATATATATATATTATATTATATTATATATTATATATAAATATTAATATATTTACATATTTAAAATATTTAAACATTAAAGTAATATACACTATAATAATAAATAATAATAATAAAATTGATAGTTTTATTATAACCAATTCTGAAAGTTTTTGCTGCTTAATATTTTAATGCATTTTTTTTTGTGTGTGTGATAGATCTTTAGTATATTTTTTTATTTCTGAATTCTTTAATAAATACATTTTGAAAGAACAGTATTTATTTGAAATAGTAACATATTAACATATTATCTTTGTAACATACACATTAAAAAAAACTATTTACCCCAAACGTTTCCACAAAAATGTTTTCATCATTGATTATAAAAAATGTTTCCTGAGCACCAAATCAAATGATTTAAAATTGTAATAATATTTCACAGTATTATTGTTTTTACTTGATCAAATAAATGCAGCCTTGGTGAGCATAAGAGCCTTTTAAAAACCATTAAAACACCTAATTATTCCAAACTTTAGACCAATAGTATAGCCTGTATACTGTTTCTCATAGACAGCAGTGAAATAAATGGAAAGCAAATAGTGAGTTGTAAAAATCTCCTTTTTTATTATGAGAAAACAAAACAAAACAAACAATGCAAAATTATAATTAAAAAACAAGACAGTATCTCATATGGATCTCCCGGAGTTTCAGAAGAATGATCCCAACATCACAAAATATGTGATTTGTGAAGTTTGCAAGAAAAAGTCGTATTTCAATAAATAGAACTTGTTATAGAAATTTCTCATCAAAGCCTCCCGAGATATAATTATGTGAGCTGTGCTATTCAAATACATTTTTAGAGCTTTGTAGGCCCACTCTCACTGTGTCATCAACTGTCTCATTCGTGTCTTCTACCAGGAAATTTCAAACGTTTAAAACTAAGCATAAATGTCAAATAAACTCCCATGATGTCTCCTGATCTATGAAGAAGCAACACAGAGCAATAACATAATCCTCTGATGCTAATACAGACCAAAACAATCCTTGACAGGAACGGGACATGCGCCATGGGCGATGTTTAATATTCACTTTCCTCCAAAACAATTAGATTGCTCTACAATATTCAGTTACTCCTCACATACCGGTGGTATCTAGGGCAAAAACAGCCCAGATTACAGCATGCAGACCACATTTTGCATGTAATAATCATATTTCGGTAACTGGTCACCTCAGTAGACTTCAGTTTGAATTTGCTTAAGTGTCAAGTGAGTTGTGTTTTATTGTTTGTGTTGATGCATGCTCTGCTTTAAAGGAACGTGTGGCCAGCTGCACTGAGCTGCATCAAGAGGAGAAGAACGAGAGCTCCTCTGTGAGAAATTCCTGTCAGAGGGTTCCTGGAGAGCACATGCAGTTCTTCTCCGTTTTTCAAAAGTAAACATCCCCACACACACACACACACACACACACACACACACACACACACACACACACACACACACACACACACACACACACACACACACACACACACACACACACACACACACACACACACACACACACACACACACACACACACACACACACACACACACACACACACACACACACACACACACACACACAGACATTCCTAAACGTGGAAGGAAAAAGCAAAAAAAAGGAGTTAGTGGGAGAGAATGATTACAATCGAAAGAGAGCAAGGGAAAAATTACAACTAGGCCCAAAATCAAGTTTTGTTCCCCCTTTAAAAGCCTGATTAAAACCTTGAGAGTGTGTTTAAAGCATATGAATGATCTCAGCGTCTTCAGAAAGCACAGATCTGCTCTTACACAGGCCTCTGTGATTAGGAGCACATTTCTGCTGATGCTCCAATGACTTCAGCGCTCACGGCCCATCCCGATGGAGGATGAAGCAGAAGCGGTGAAGGCTCTTGAACGGCTCCTTGATTTGGACACAAACGCTACCCCCTCTCTCGTGACGAGCTCTTTCTGTCTTAACACACAGAAGTACAGGTATATCTCTGAATGGCTATGTTGAGTAAATTCCTTTTAAGACATTCATCTCCTTAATAAAACATGACGAGACTTTGATAATAGTAAGAAATATTAAGAAGTTTTTTTTTTTGCAGCAAATCTGAAGGATCGTGTGTCATTGAATTTCCCCAGGTAGGGAATTTGCAAAAACATGCAAAAGAAGAAGGTGACGAAGAGAAGGAAGAAGAAACAACGAACATAAAACATAATTTATAAATGAATGAATGAAATTAATACTTTTATTCAGCAAAGATGCATTAAAATGATGAGAAGTGACAATAAAGACACTTACAATTTTACAAAAGGTTTGTACTTCAAATGCATGCTGTTTTTGAACTTTATATTTATATAGAATCCTGAAAAAATGTCCCAGGTAAAAAAAATGTAAGAAGCCCAACTGATTTCAACATTTATAATAATCAGAAAAGTTTATTGAATCAAATCTGCATATTAGAATAATTTCTGAAGGATCATGTGACGTTGAAGACTGGAGTAATGATGCGGAAAATTCAGCTTTCATCACAGGAATAAAATACATTTGAAAATATATTCAAATAGAAAACAGCTATTTTAAATTGTAATAATGTTTTACAGTATTACTGTATTTCCATTAAATGCAGCTTTGGTCAGTATAAGAGACAGGCATTTGAACGGTAGTGTAAATTTATATTAATACATTATTTATTTTACTTTATTGTATTTATTTTTATAATTTTTTATATATATAATTATCAAGAAGTGTACACTTACATATATTCAAAAATGTTTACCTAATGGTTATACCACATTACATTTTTAGAGTAAAAAAATCCACCAATAAAAATTGTAAGCTTGATGGCTCTAGAAAAGTAAAGGTCATTGCAGTCCGAAAATTTAGTTCCAATTTTTCGCATGTTAAAAAATAAATACGACCTCACGTTGTGTCAATCACGTTTACACACTGCCTCCGAAACTTTTGTCCGTCATAAAAAAAATCGGATCAGGTTCGATTTTCTGCGTTTTCGCATTCATAAAAAGCGTTTTGATAGGAAAGGATGACGAATAGGACACTTCACAAGTCAAATGATTTGAGGTATCATGATAACACAAAAACTACAGGACGAGTTTTGTGTTGAAGTTTAATACTTAGGGTTAGGGGTTTGTTTGCGCAAAAATAATAATTACGTTTGCCTTAGCAAGTACCAAAAATAATGTTTTATTTATATAGTACCTTTCCAAAGCTCAAGTTCATTATTTATGAATATTTTCCCCATTGTACATGATACATGCTGCCTACAAACAAATGCAGATTTTTTCCTAATGAACAGTTACGATACGCACACGCTCAGACGAGAGAAGCGCACAATATGTCTAGAAACCACGTCTAGTTTGCCGTTGTCAGGGTTTGCTCCCGTGCCTGAAGCCTGATGGTTTCAAAACACTCTCCACCTTTTGCCGAAGAATGAAAACACAAGCCATCTGGAGCAGGGGTCAAAGGGTAATTTCTGGCATGGTAATGAGGATGCTTGTTGCTGGAGGATGTGTGGAACACGCAGCAGTGGGCCTTTGTGCCACCGAACTGACTGAACATTAAACATTAACAGCATTTTACAATCTCAAAAAAATCTCTCGCTGTATCCTGCACACTGCCCCATGTTCTCGTCTTCCTCTTAAAGGGATAGTTCACCCAAAAATGGAAGTTGTTTCAAACATGTATGCGTTTCTTTCTTTGTTGAACACAAGAGAAGATACTTTGAAGAATTTAGGTAACCAAACATTTGAAGGTAAGACATTGATGTACTATAGATATCAAAACAAAATATATTATTTTGTGTTCCACAGAAGATTTTTTTCAGGTTTTTATTTTTGGGTGAACTGTCCCTTTAAGGCATGATAAGTGCAAAGAGAGATGCTCATAAGGGTAGGCACCACATATTAGCTTTAAAGAGAAAGCAATGTAACAATGCAGTATGACAGATCCTCCAAGAGTCGAGCGAAATATCCTGCAATTTACAATGAACTTCAAATTGTTCAAATTTTTGTTATTTTTTAGTTATCAAGAACTTATAATGAACAACATGTATTCTTGCACAGCATTTATTAATAGGTAAATGTTAATTTATAAATATAATACATTTAATATTAACAAAGCTGGGTAGATTATCTGTTACTGATTCCAAATTACATGACAAAAGTTGTAGTTCGAAACGTAATCCGTTAAATTACACATATTAGGTAATGTAATCAGGCTACTTTTAGATTAATTTTGACCTAACTTGTTTATCACATTGATTTAAACAGTATACTATTTTAATATATTGATATAAAAATACAAAGAATTAGAAAATATCCTGTAAAAGTACAATGGTGCCTGTATTAACTAAAGCTACCAAATTGAGTCTTACTCTAAAGTTGTTTTAAGCAACTTTATGTAAGGTTTGAGTGATTTTGGAGCCCTTTATAGTTAAGTGAGTGGAATTCACGATGTCTCTGTCGATTTAAAATGAATCGCTATAAGGGCTGCTATAAAACAATCCACAATTTTCGCTGAATTTCGTACCTGCTCACCAAACTTAGGCTGCGTCCGTAATCGCATACTCTCTTGAGTATGTACTTTTTTCAAATAAGTAATTACTTCCGGACCACAAAAAGAGGATGTTCTATATAATGTGAATGTGTGTAGTATGAAAGTAATCTGGATGCAGGGGCGTTGCTAGTGTGGGAAAAGGGTGACAGAGTGCATAGGGCCCAGAGGTCTGATCGGCTGGCCATCGGGAGCACCGGGACATTCCATTCGAGTAGTGGGCCGATCGCCGAAACAAGGGATACCTCCCCGATATTAAGCGCTGTTTTTAAATTACAGTGCATGGGAAATCACAGGGTCAGCACCCACCTACTTCCACTCACTATTACGAATCTACATCCCTTCCAGAAGTCTAAGATCTGCTAGTGAGCGACGCCTCGTGGTACCATCACAGAGAGGCTCAAAATCACTCTCCAGAACATTCTCGTTCACTATTCCTGGCTGGTGGAATGATCTTCCCACCCCCATCCGGAATGCTGGATCCCTGTCAATCTTCAAGCAACAACTGAAAACTCATCTCTTTCAACACTACTTGACTTCATCATAAAAAAAAAAAAAAAAAATATATTTTTTTCTATATCTTCATCTTTCTCTTGACCTTTCTCTTCTTCCCTTGCTAGCTTGTATTTATTTGAACAATGCCTGAGACTTGGTGTTAGGGGCACTTCCTCTGTCTGTCTGCCTCTTCAAGATTAATCGCTTTATGTATTCCCCAATTGTAAGTCGCTTTGGATAAAAGCGTCTGCTAAATGACTAAATGTAAATGTAAACCGCATAAAGCAAATACTCAAAAAGTGTGAAACAGCGCTCCACGATGCATCCACCAGCCTTGTGTCAAAACAGCAACGTGTGCCGCGATTCGATTTCTAAGTGATAAACAGCGCAATTCGCTTGATCATTCAGATGTGACACAGAATTATTGTTATACAGTCGTGTGATATGAGAACATTAAAGGTTTTGTAGTGATGCTGGCTGAAAACAGCCACGACAATGAGGTATAATGTAAAACGCCCAGAATTCCTAGCAACGGCCCTGTCTGGATGTACTACATTTGGTTACACTTTATTTTAAGGTGTCCTTGTTACAGTTTAATTATACATTTACTGAGTAATATTAACTAACTACATGTACTTACTATATGGTTAGGGTTAGGGTTTGGCTTAGGGTTACTTGCATGCATAATTAATAGTTATTATATTAGTAAGTACATGTAACAAGGACACATTAAAATAAAGTGTTTTAGCATTTGCCAATTGTCATGTGACCTAGTAAGTAGTAAAGTAGGTAGTAAAGTGTCCATCATATTCCCAATGCAGAATCACATACAGTGTCTTTAAGTTATAGGCTGAATAATATTAATATCAGTGGGAAAAGTTCAACATAATAAAAACTTTTTAAACCAAATATTTGTGTGCTGTGTATTTTTATGCTTATTAGATTTTTCTGTTGTTAGCTTAGCTACATGCTAACATCAGCCTCTATCAGAAGTGTGATTATTCCAAATCAGTCACTTATGAGTTTCGGTTTGAGTAAGAAGTTCTGTTTCCAACCTGCATTGCTAGCATGTTCACAACAGCTCAATGTATCTGGTGCACTTGCAATAACCACCATCTCCAACACTGTGTTCAAAGATAAAGCCCATTGATACTTTGAGTCAGTCAGTGACATGAACCATAAAACCTCACTAATTTACATTTTCTCTTCTGCATCAACCACACAAACCGGATGTGTTATCAACCTGAAATCAATTACACACTGGTTCACAGTGACTCTTCCCTGTCAGTTTTAAACAGTGACACATTTCTGAATGTACAGGACCATTTCTTGTGATTTGGTACTCTGGGGGCATGTGACATGGTTAGGAAGCATAGGCTCTCTCTTTGCCCTCCTGTAAATTACAAACAGACTGGAGAGATTTCATACCTCTCTTTTCATTTTTCTCGTTCTCTAACTCTCCGACTTTCTCTCCCACTCCGTTTTTCTCAGAGGAGCTCCGTCTGGCGCATCTAGATTATCTTCTGTTCAGTGCGGCCCCCTTTCATTATCATTACAACAACCTCGTCAGTCTCCAGGCGCCCTCATGCAGGCCGTTCAGAGAGAGGGAACATCAAAGCTCTCGCAGGAAATGTGTGCTGTACTACCAGCCCGTCTGGGTCAATATGGCAGATGAGAGGCGGCAAGCATCTCAAGGGGTGAATGGTACAAACAAGCAGCCATGCACACTAAGCCTGGAAGTCCTTTTCAGACGAGAGAAGAGTAATGTTTCCTGAATGTTACTTACAGCGTATATATGTTGATTTTGCAACTGCTGAGTTTAAGAAAGCATTTTCAAACAGCAGCTGGTGTCACAGGAAACCCACAACCCTAATGTCAAAAAGTCAAACTGTTGTTTTTATCTTCTCTTAAAGGCCAACCTGGGGAGACAGTTTCGAGTCTGGCCTGTGTCGTATCTCAATTCTACTACCCTTCTGTCTCTGCTGTATATAAAAAAGAAGAGGCCAAAAATAACAATCACTGTGATTTTATTGTATTTCTGTACACCAGTAAAAAATTGGTCAGCAAATTATTTAATAGTTTCATTATAATGTTAGCTACATGATAAATTATTATGAAAATAAAAAACAAGATGGCAAAAGCAGGCTGTAATATATATATATATATAATATTTTAATGTATTTAAATAATACAAAAAAAAAATTAAATGGTTATAAAGCATTTTTCAGCCATTATACACTATTGAAAAATGTAATTATACTGTAAGTTATACATGACTAATGAAGATGTAAATATAAACCGAGATAAAAAAGGAGTTGAAAAGTATTCAATGTTTTTGAGACAAATGATTTACATTTATTTAAAATATTTAAAATATTGAAATGACTGTAAGCCAGCATAATTTTTCAGCTATTATAAATGATTGAATAGTTGAATTATATTGTAAACTAAATGAAAAATTTAAATGAATATAAAAAATAAGATGAAAAATTATTACAAAAAATATATTTAACGTTTTAAAATAAATTATTTAATTTAATATTTATATATATATATATAATATATAATATATATATATATATATACCTGTAACGCCATTATAATATTATTTCAGCTTTATAAATTATACAATATTTTCATTATAATGTAGGCTACATAACAAATTACAAATAAAATAAAATAGAATTAAGTTAAAAAGTATACATTTTTATTTATATAAATATCAATAAATGTTTTTAAAATTCTTTAACAGTGTGATCTAATTCCCTAACAAACTTGAAAGTCAGACTCATACTTTTTGTTCGTTTTTTTTTGGGTGCCACTGTGATATAGACATTAATTAAATGTTTATACATATGATATAGACATATTGTGAAATTTGCGCCACTTCTGTTTTTCCCTCCATTAATCCTGCTGTCACACCAGCTGCTGTCAATACTACTGATCTTGTGGTTCTGCCCCTTTCCCATCAATACCCAATTATCCATTATAACCAGCATAAATCTCCAACGCCTTTCTGCAATCAATAATCAATACCCGATATCCCTGATTCCCAATGAAATACTGCAGTGCAAACCCCAATACACCTAATACAGCAGAGCTGCAGTACAGGAGACGCTGCACTGCTATGATATAAGAGTGCAGCCCAGATTCCAGCGGTAGATTTATAGGACTAATAAAGATGTGAGGGAGGGAGCTCTCCGTGGGACAGACCTGCTGTCAGACAGGTAAAGCAGCAGAGACTCATGGCGGGACAAGGGCGCGAGCTGGCTGGCACAGATTACATATTACTCACCTCATGGATCCAGCAGGGTTGATGGTGAAAGTCGATCGAAGGACAGGAAGTGACCACCCCTTTTTTTTTAAGAGGAGCTGCATGGATGGAGTCCCGCTTGGGCTGGAGCTATTTTCTGCTCTGCTGTGTCTGAGAGTTATTGATCGTTGTGTGCGGAGTACACTGAGGTACTCCGAAATACAAAAGGTTTAGTCACTGGTCACATTTAACATTTCTTGGCTCAATTACGTTCAGTAAATTTGATTTCATAATAGCGATGACAGTGCTATTATGTGGACTTAAACTATGTTGTATTTCTGCATCTTTAAACAGTTGCGGGTTGAACAGCAGATCATCTACATGAATGCTTGTATCCAAAGCAACTTAGGGGCTTTTACACAACACTGTTTTCAAAAAAATAAATCAATATACATAATGCGTTTTGGCTGTTGATTTACACGACAATGGTGTTTTGGGGCCCTGGGGTCATTTTTCTTAGTTAAAAAAATAGTAAGTTTTTATTCAGTTTTAGTTCATAAGGTTAAACTAAACGTAAAAGAGGAATGTCTCCTTGGAAACTAGCTGAAATAAAATAAGGTTAAGTGTTTTTTTTTTTATTAATTAATAAAACAATATATTTTATTTTATACACTGTATATACACAGAATCAGCTAATTAATTGATATATATCAATTCATTAATCAACAGAGTAAAAAAGTACAACAATATGAATTAATAATATCTTCTAATAAATAAATAGTCATGCAATAAAAATAATACAGTTATTCTAACTAAAAGTTATTTTTGTCTTTCTTTTGGAAATCTTCTATGTTGAAGATTAAAATTAAATGTGTTTTGGCTAAAAGCTAAAAATAAATTAATTATGCAAACAATATGCTATACTTTACAAAAAAAAATTCAACTGTTTACACACAAAATCTGTATTTGTCTCATAATTTCTGAAAACTGACACTCAAACAGAACCACACACCAAATCTGCAAAACCAACACACAATTCTCTATGTATCACACAACAATCTAACATGAATTAATATTATGGCAAATGTGTTTGTAAAATGTTTGCTTTTGAGATGTGTTTGTGATATTTTGAGTGCAGTGCTTCATTTAGCAAGTGATGTGAGGCATTTTGCATTTTGTGTGTGCAATTCTTGGATTTGTGTGTAAAGTTTTGAAAAAAGAGGCAACGTCTTGAAAATGTAAGCAGTTGAAAAAAAACCTGTAATAACTGTGATCACAGTGTTGTAATGGTGTTAAATAACAAATTAAGTAGAAAAGTGTAAAAATGTCAGTTAAAACGTTTGACTCAGTCATTATAATGAACTAAACGCAATCCTTCTGGTTTTAAAAAATTACATGATTTTGAAGTGTTAAACATTACATAATGATTAATAAAATGTTCATATGTCATAGTGTGCCAGCATTTCTTATTTTGTCTCACAGTGTGTGTGTGTGTGTGTAGGTCTGAGTCATATTGCACTGAGCAGTGTTTATCTAAGCTGTGTGTGTGTGTGTGTGTGTGTGTGTGTGTGTGTGTGTGTGTGTGTGTGTGTGTGTGTGTGTGTGTGTGTGTGTGTGTGTGTGTGTGTGTGTGTGTGTGTGTGTGTGTGTGTGTGTGTGTGTGTGTGTGTGTGTGTGTGTGTGTGTGTGTGTGTGTGTGTGTGTGTGTGTGTGTGTGTGTGTGTGTGTGTGTGTTTGTCTGAGCAGGCTAGAGCGCGTCCCACACCACCGGCCTGATTGCAACAAAACAACATCAATCTCCAGAAGCTCAGGGCCTTAAATAAGTGCCCTGCTATTTAGGGAAGGAGCAAGAGAGAGACAGAGAGACTCCCGGAGAGTCTTTAACTCCTCATTTTCTCAGCCTCAAGAGTCATAGTCACTTCACAAACCCTTTAATACAGCCACCGTATCACACACAGGCCGCCACTAAACACTGTGTAGCTCTGATCACTTCCATGCTGTCTCTAAACGATTCTTGTTTGGCCTCTTTAAAGTAGCCTTTTGCATGTGTTCTCCATTACGCCTGGACAAACTTGTGGCCATTTCCCTGTGGTCATTCAAAACAGCCATTTTCACGAGTCCTCTCCCATCTGTTCACAAGAGTCCGGTCATAATTCCTCTTTCCATGCCACGTCTGTTCATCATTCTCCAAATGTAAATCTCAATATGTGCAAATGCCTGAGATCTTATGCTTACTCATGGGATCTTAATATCTCAGTTGTTTCTTATAGATTGAAATGAGATTACAAATAGGCTTTACAGTTTCCTGCTTCTTTTTTTCCATCTGAGAAGAAGACTTCCATGTGACGTGTCTATTTTATAGTCAACGATGTCTTAAGACCTGACAAGATACCAATGTTTGCAATCAAAGTCTGAGCTTTTAACTCTTTAACATCTCTATTATTTCTTCTAGACCGAAATGAGATTATGTGGAGAACAAATTAATACTTTTTTCTATAATTTACGTATCAGAAGAGATTTTAACAACGTCTCCAACTATACTCATATTAGTTAAGAAAAATAAAAGTTTTGCAGATTTTTTTTACACATTAAAAATTCCAAATGACATCTATTTAAAATCTCCAATGTCCCTTCTAGAGAGAAATATGTTAAGAACAAATGGAACATTTTCTTGCTTCTGTTCAATTAAAAAAAACAAAGATCTCAGTGCGGTACATCAACCTCTGACATCAACAAGGCATTTTCGTCCACACAGCTGCCGCTCACTTGATATTTTCTCTTTTTCGGACCATTCTCTGTAAACCCTAGAGATGGTTGTGCGTGAAAATCCCAGTAGATCAGCAGTTTTTGAAATACTCAGACCAGCCCGTCTGGCACCAACAACCATTCCACGTTCAAAGTCACTTAAATCCCCTTTCTTCCCCATTCTGATGCTCGGTTTGAACTTCAGCAAGTCGTCTTCACCACATCACGAGTTGCTGCCATGTGATTGGCTGATTAGCAATTTGTGTTACCAAGCAATTGAACAGGTGTACCTAATAAAGTGGCTGGTGAGTGTATATGTAACATAAAAAATGTATCATAAACGCCCAATGTCATATAACATTAGAGATCTTTCACAAGCAGGGGTTGTATTTCAAAAACAACTGCTGAAACATGTTATAAGTGGTCAATTTGGTCTGTTTTATATGCCCCATCATTTTCCTATAAGGAGAAATTGGTCTGGGTTCTTATGGGTTAAAAATCCCAGATAAGTGCTCTTTAACATCTCCAATGTTTCTCTTAGACTGCAATGAGATTAAATTGAGTACACAATTAGACTTTTGCCTTTTTGTGTCTCTCAGGTATTTCTTCTGTAAAAAACACCATCTAAACTTCATTATTCTTCAAACAAATCGTCCAAGATACCACCATTTTCAAAGGCGGAGACTTTTACATAATAAAATGCCTTTTTATGATTCTCAGATATTTCTACTGTAAAAAAAAAACAAAAATAAATAAATAAATAAACGTCTCCGTTTCTCCACACAAACTCCTCTTCTGAATATATATTCTCAAAGATCTTATCAATGTCTCAAACTGTGCTCACATTGTCCAAAATACCAAAGTTTGCAAAGGCAGAGATGCTTACACATTAAAATTCCAAATGTTGTATTTAACATCGTCATTGTTAGACAGCGACGATATTTAATTTGTTTCATGTTTCTTAGGTATTTCTCCTGTGAAAAACATCTCACATTCTCCACACAAACATTTGATCTGATACTTATTTCAGAAGAGACCTCAACAATATCAAACTGCGCTCAGATATGCCAAGTATGGAATGAAACACAGAGGAGCGTCTCATCTGTGTCTCTCTGTATCTCTCATAAAGAATTTTAGTAAACGTCTGAGGCGAAGTTGATACCAAAAGGAAACATTATAGCGCTCCATTAAGTCTCCTGAGCTCCCAAAGAGCAAACTCTGAGCATGACGGTTTTCGAAATGTTCGTTCCCATTTGGTCCCCTGTACTCTGTTGTTTCCTTTCTCCCTCTTTTCAGGTCGCCTTTCACAGCCTGTCACTCTCTTGCGCTCATTTGTACGGTTCTTTCTGACACGTTGAGGTGAAAGTGTGCTGAGGAACTGAAAACACTCGGCCGCTTTCACGCAGCGCGGGGCCACGGCGCCTGAATGCAGGAGCCACTGAAGCATGCACTCCTCTTCTTTAGCTCCCCTCCTGCCCTCGTCTTTGTTGCCAGGGGTTTGGGGGTACAGAGGAGCTGGTGTGGGGGGTAAGGGGTTTGTGTTGTTATCTCACTGGGGTCTGACTTGCCGTTTCTTAATGAGTTTCACAGTGGCCTCCGGTGAACAAAACAGGCCAAGGGTAGCGCAGCTGAAAGAGCGCAGTGGACGAGTGAACATTGTTCATCCCGTTATCCCCCACCCGCCTTCCTCTCGTACTCCCTGAAACCCTGGTGGCTCCCACAGAGAGCACACATAGCTGAGGCCCCGTGAGGACAGAGGTAAACACAGCCTCATGTCTGCTCCTTCTCCTCCCAGAACCCCCCTCTCTGACTCTCGCACACGCTTTGTTTTTCCATAGATCGATAGTAAAATCACACCCATTTGTTACTTTTATTGCTTTCCACAACGGCATGTCTCTAAACTTGAAAAAGCCAATGTTTAAACAAGATCTTTACGTTTACTGATATTATGTACTACCACTATTATATGTTACTAATATGTCCAAAAGTAATCTTTATTTAAGTTTTTAGTACAGTGATGAAATTATTCCATATAATAATCATTTTATTAATGCAACGATTGTAAAAAATAACATATAAACTAAAAACATTTGGGGTGATTAAGTTTCTTTTTAATAAATTAATACTTTTAATCAGCAAGGAGGCATTAAATGGATACAAATTGAGAGTTAAGACATTTATATGTTAGAAAATATGTATTATGTTATAAAATGTATTTATTTCAAATAAATTCTGTATTCTTTTTAACTTTCTATTTATCAAAGGAAACATAAAAAAATATCATGGTTTCCACAAACATATGAAGCAGCATGGCTGTTTTCAACATAGCTATTAATCAGAAATGTTTCCTGAGCAAATCATCTTATTATTATGATTTCTGAAGGATCATGTGACACTGAAGACTGGAGTAATTATAGTTTTAAACTATAATACTATTTCACAACATTAGTGTTTTTACTGTATTTTTGATCAAATAAATGCAACCTTGGTTAACAGAAGAGACTTCTTTAAAAATAAAAAATATATATATATATATATATAATGAAACAAATCAAAATGATTTTTAGGAGTGTTTTGAACTCATGATGTTCTCTAGATTTGACTCAGTCCCTCCTTCAGTGTCCATTTTATTGTCTGCCACGTGGAAACTATTAGTCCAAACACTTTGAGAAGTAATAGCACACATCACTGCAAGAAATCACAGCATAGTTCATAGCACAAATGTATTGGATGAGTCATGTGTAATGTTTAGTAATAAGTGGTTTAGAATAAATCCCAAAGGGATGATCAATAGTAAGAGTGAAGCTTTCTTTAGCAAACACCGCTGACTCAAAGCGTGCTGCATTCAGATCCAGTGTAACCCCTGACTGCACCCCCCCCCACCCCCCCCGCTCCCTCCCCCGCCCCCCCCCCCCACCCCCGATGTGGTGTAGCGAGTCCCTCCATTGCTCACTGTCACACTGCAGGCCGCTCCACTGGGTAAATAGGGGGCTGCCCATATGGCCGAGGGCCCTGTCTACCCTTCCACTTAAAAAAACAGCAGCCTGCAGACTCTGCAGAACATTAGAAGATAGGTCGACCCTCCTGACCACAGTTCCCCTGCTGGAACATATGGGTGTGAACGTGACACACACGCACATCACACACACACACACACACACACACACACACACACACACACACACACACACACACACACACACACACACACACACACACACACACACACACACACACACACACACACACACACACACACCTCCAGAGAGTGTTACAAGGTGTCAGTGGTGGAAGATGGACGAGAGGAGTCTGGTTTCCATTAACTGCATTGTGAGGCCAGGACTGGAAAAGTCGGTCAGGAGAGCAAACTTCGGAGGTTCACTAACAGACACCTAAATGTGTCACGAGCGCCCCCAAGTGCCTGCTCCTCACGAGGGCCCCAAGTGCCCGCTCTTCCCGAGCGCCCACCAGAGCCCATAGTTTCCCCCTGGTATTGTTTTATTTTTTGGGGGGGGGTATGCCATGGCCGTGGGGACCCGCCATGGCCACCTAAGCTTCCTGTTCCGCCATGGCGCCCGAGTCCCCGGATCCGTCATGGTCACCTGAGCTCCCTGTTCCGCCATGGGTCCAGGAACGGGCGCCGTCCTGGAGGCCTTACGTCTGGTTCCCCTGTCCCTGGAGGCCTCCAGAGCGCCCACCCACCCTCCCCAGTGGATGCTGTATGGCGCGGGACACGCCTGTTGGGGGGGGGGGGGGGGGTATGGTAATGTCAGACCTGTGTCCCCAAGTCCTGTGTTTCCCTCTCTCTTATGTCCATATTTAGTTTTTCCTGTTCATTATGAGTTAATTTAGTCCCAGCCATGTTTTGATTATGTTCCAGGTGTGTCTCATTTTACCCTTGTTAGTTCTGTCTATTTTTAGTGTGTTCTGCCCCTTATTTCCTGTCTGCTGTTATATATGTCATTTGATGTCTACGTCTCCTGAGTTCCTTGGTCTTCGTATTCCATTAACCGTTTGTATTGTATCCCCTTGTCTCTTTGCTCCTTCGTTCCCATGCTTCCAGTGATCGTGTCAGTATATATAATGAAATGGTAATCAGTATATATATATATATATATATATATATATGTAATATAGATATATATATATATATATATTATATACATATACACACACACACACAGACACACACACACACACACACACACACACACACACATGCTAATTATTCTAAAGGAGCTAACACTATTAGTCATACAATACTTAATTTCATTAACTAGTCTGTTCAACAACCTGATCAAATTCTAATATGTAACTTTAGAATTGTAATGACTTGAGACTTATCTCACCAATGCTCTGCAACAGTGCAATATCTGTAATTCAACAAAGTTCTAAAATAAATGCACTGGTTTAAGTGTGCTTAAGTTTAGACAACATTACTTCAAAATTTTGCTAAAACCATCTTCCCTTCTTTTAGGGCCTACAGGTTGAGCTAACTTTTAACACGAACAGTTGAACAAATTCCACAGCTTTCCCAGAGCGATCACCAATACGCCTCACACTTCAGCACTTCAGCGGCGCTGTATGGTCCGACTGAGAGGAGAACATTGTTTGCTCAAGTTTCTACCCCCTTATCAGACAAATGGCATCAGTCATAATGAGAGCAAGCAGGCTAATTGAGCCTTTGAGCAAATGTACACACGGCTTGAACAATTCTAAATTGGTTCAGTATAATGTATCATTGTCACCGCATGTTATTTTACCTCATTCAACACACACACACACACACACACACACACACACACACACACACACACACACACACACACACACACACACACACACACACACACACACACACACACACACAGACACACACACACCACACACACACACACACACACACACACACACACACACACACACACACACACACACACACACACACACACACACACACACACACACACCAGAGAGGTTGGTCACGGTGGCTATAATGTGTCTGCCCTGCAGCGATCTGCACCCTTCCGCTCTGGTCTTTGAAGCATGCCTCTCTGTTTGCTACCTTTTCATTTTATCACTCCCTATCTTCTGCACCTCACCTCTTTCCTTTGCTCTCACGATGTGTCTCTCTCTCTGTGTGTGTGTGTGTGTGTGTGTGTGTGTGTGTGTGTGTGTGTGTGTGTGTGTGTGTGTGTGTGTGTGTGTGTGTGTGTGTGTGTGTGTGTGTGTGTGTGTGTGTGTGTGTGTGTGTGTGTGTGTGTGTGTGTGTGTGTGTGAGCCCAGCTCTTTCCAGCAGCTGACATTCTCATGGCCTGCGCTGAGCACGTTGCCTTCTCTTCCTCAGGATGTGGCTGCCCGTGAAGCGTCTGCTCTCTTCACCTCATTTAGACTGTGCATGTATGCGGTGTAGAGAGTAAGTTAGAGTGCCTGTGTGTGCTCTTGAGGCCGAGCCTGGGGTTTTCTAATGGAAAGAAAATCATTTAGACAGCAAATAGCATTTTGTTTACATGCTGTTTTAAAGATGTCTCTGCATTTATTTGTACTGTGCATTTTCAGTTGAGTAAGTTCTTCTTGTTTGTAGTGTGCTTTTATGTAATAGTCACTATTGTTATTGCTAATACTTAAAGCTACCAACTATCATGACTACACCCTGGCAACCTGTTTTGTATGTGTAAACACTCACTTTATGAATGTAAGGGTCTAGTTCTTTGTTTTCGGTCTCAGCTGGTGTTCAGTGGTTTGCTTTGTGCCGGAGAGAAGATTTGGCAGATCTAGACGCTTCCATCTGTAACCTGTAATACTGCAAATGAGTCACAAATCACTTTAATTAGAGGCTCAGTCTGTGGAGTTGAGTGGAGAGCACCGGAAAGCCAACTTGTTTCCTCTTCTAGAAAAAAAACGTTAAATATAACAACATGGGCGCAAACACTTCTTACACCGCACACACATTTAATAGGAAATAAAAGACACACATAGGATAACTTTACAACAATGACAAGTCTGCAAACATATAAACACACACACACACACACCACACACACACACATATATATATACATACATACATTATATTTACAGTATATATATTATATATATATTAGTGCTGTCAAATAATTAATCGCATCCAAAATAAAAGTGTTGGTTTACATAATATATGTGTGTTTACTGTGTATATTTATTATGTATATAAATACAAACACATGCATATATGTATTTTAAAAATATTTACATGTATATGCATTTATATATTTATATTCTTATATTTTATATTAAGTATACAACCCATTATACTATATACACAGTAAACCACACACATATATTATGTAAACAAACACTTTTATTTTCAATGCCATAAATCGTGATTAATCATTTGACAGCACTTATATAGATACATACATACAGTATATATATTTATATATAAACTTAATGTGCTTGACAGACATTTATAATACTACAAATTCTATTTCAAATAATTGTTGTGCTTGCATCCTGAAATAAACTATCATATTTTTTACACATTTTTAGGCATCACAACTGCTTTCAGCATTGATCATAAGAATGCTTCTTGAAATCAGCAAATCAGTATATTAGAATTATTTCTGAAGATCATGTGACACTGAAGACTGGAGTAAAGATGCAGAAAATTCAGCTGTGCATCACAGCACATAAATAGCATATTACATTTACATTTATGCATAGCGACTTACAGCGCATTCAGGTTATACATGTATTGTCAGCATGTGTGTTCCCTGGGAATCGAACCCACAACCTTTGCGCCGCTAACACAATGCTCTAACCACTGAGCCACAGGAACATATTAACATATATTCACAAAGAAAATTATTATTTTACATTTTAATATATATATTTTTTTATTTAAATAATTATATTAGTGTTTCTTTTTATTTATGTGCATTATTTTTATGCACGCACACACACACACAGCACGCACGCACGCACGCACGCACGCACGCGCACGCACGCACGCACGCACGCACGCACGCACGCACACACACACACACACACACCACACACAACACACACACACACACAACACACACAACACACACACACACAGCTGCTGGTCTCAAATGTTCTTTTTTAAATCAAATTCATAGTTATTAATTAGTTTAATGGTGTGTGACTTAATCACTGCTTTTAACATATATGATATATATATATTATATATATATGAAATACAACCTGTACATTACACCTCAATTAGCCCTTAATCCATGTTCCATTATTTCACCCAATTTCATAAAATACCAGATAACTATTTTGGAAGCGGGCAGGGATTATATCAGCTAGCCCTAATAGATTAACACAATTTCCTGGCAAGTCCGTCCCGGTGCTCGTTTCATTGGATTTGGCAGACACAATTTAGCAGCATTAATGAAGATTTAATGAGCAAGTCCCATAGAAACCCATGCCTCTCTGCTTGGGTCACTGTAGGTCTTACACTCCATTGCTCAAAAGCTGTGTTTTAGACGATAACTCGGCCTGTTTAATGCTACAAAGTCTGTTTGTAATGATGTACAACTGTACTGAGGAAGGATATTTGTTTAGAGCTCTAAAAGAAGAGCAGCTGAGCATAAGTCACACATCCTGCGAAATCTGTGAAAATAGATGTCAAAAACAAATACAGTATACATGTATATTATTTATATTTATGAAATATATTATGAAGTAAAAAAACATATGAAACCTATAGAAATGTCATATATCAACATAAATATATAGCTGTTTGTGTGTAATACATTTTGGACAAGTCATGTGAAAGGATATCCTTCCTAAAACCCAATACATGTTAATATTATAAAAACTACTCTTGCATTTTACAAATATATTACAAAAACATAATCATACAGAACCTTTGCATGTTGTTTTAATAAAGTTGCATGTATAAATAAAGGTTACACTTTATTTTACAGTGTCCGTGTGACTAATTATAAATTTCAGTACTGAGTAATATTAATTAAGAACCTAACATATGGTTAGGGTTAGTTGCATGTAATTATGCATCATTTATTGTTATTACAGTAAGCAGTGTTGAGGGTAACGCATTACAAGTAACTCAATTTAGTCATAAATAAATCACCATATACATATTATTAACATATGTACTACACAGATTTTACTGCGGAGAACATATATATATATAAATTTCATACAATTATATATTCATTATATATTTTATCATACTCATTCAAAATGTAAATATGTGAAAAAATATGGCCTTGCAGGTAACGTACATGGCAATATCACTTTTGATGGTAAAATATGTTATATACTACATTTCCAAATGGGCCGACACTGTCAATGTAGCACATAGATGTATTTTTAATATTTTTTTAATTTTCAACTTCAAAAAGATCCCTGTATTCTGTTTCGGAGCTATTGGTCTTACTTTTTAAATGACGGCCCTAAAAAGGCTGATTAATGAATTTATTCATCAACATGTCTATGATGACACACACACACACACACACACACACACACACACACACACCACACACACCACACACACGCCACACCACACACACACACACACACACACACACACACACACACACACACACACACACACACACACACACACACACACACACACACACACACACACACACACACACACACACACACACACACACACACACACAGAGGTAAACGCTACAATGCTAGCAGCAAAAACCACGGCAGTGCTAAAGAGTCATGACAATAGCGAATCCGCTCCTAAGTAAGCTGTCTAAAGTATTTCAGCTTTTGTCTTCGCAGGACACCTGTCTCTCTTCAACTCCACACAAACACAGTAATTGGATCTTAACACTGTGACAGGAACAGGAAACAAAAGCAGCGGCGTGTGAAGTTAATGCGCGGCGCTGCAGTGGCTGTGCTCACCGGAGGCCCGGTCTGTCTTTGGCTTTGTCCACAGGCCCATTAATCCACATTACTGCTGGATTAATTTGGTTTGCGAGGGAGATGTTAATAAATGCACTCTGAGAGGCTGACTGCGATTGATCACCGCTTCCTGCCTCTGCACACTCGCTCCTGTTAACCGGCAGAGAGAGATCCACCAACCCTTCATGCATGCGTACTCGAATACGGCACATTTTAATGTCTCATAATCTCTCCATCTTCAAAGAACACAACTACTGCAGGCTCTCGCACTCTCTGGCTTTATTTACATGAACTGCAATAACACTTAGCTGCACATGCTTAGCACATCCTGTGTACGACAAAAAGACAATCAAATTTCCACAATGTTTGGTCTTCAAGACTAACACAATTATGGCAGACAGACATCTATCAGAGGAAATAAACCCAAGCGAGTGGAGGAATTCTGCTGAACTGAGAAGTTTTCATGGAAACCAATTGTAAATGTGCCCTCATATACTCTCTGGATGGTATTTCTCAGCCTTGTCAGGCCAGTCTGTTGGTTTTATTGGGATTTTGTCAGCTGGTTACCCAAGCTAAGACTAGCAAACCTGCTTTTTGCTGTTGCAGGGCTATCAGCACTTTGAACCGCTAACATTTATTAAATGTATCATTAACGCTACATTATTGCTGTTTCCTACAGATGGCATGATTTAGGAAGCAGTGTGTAGTGAACAGCTCTTTTAAAACAAGTTTAGCTAACTTCCAACTTCCAAACAGCTTTTCAAAATCCTCTGCAGCAAACTAAAACCAAGGAGATCTTCAAAAACCTGGAGGAAGCTATGCTTCAGACTCATTCGATCTCAACAGCAGTTACTCAGATGGTGCAGGGCCTGCTTCAAAGTATAAACATATAATATAGCATGTATATAGTGCAAAGAAATAAGACTGCTAATGGACAAATATGCTTTTTTGAGGCTGGTGGTGTACTTATGTCATCTACCAGCAGAGGCCAACAAGTCTATGCAAACCACCCGTTAGCAGCATGCTTTTAAAATGAGAATTTCTAATGGAAATCATAAAGCAATATACTTCAATACGAACTGAATGTAATGTTCTCAGATGTTCGATTGCATGTTGATTACAATTAAATTAAGATTATATAGTTTAAACATATGATGAACTTCACAGTGCCTTTTTGACACACTCATCTTTAAATGTAATTCCATAATTCTATTGTCTTTGAAATATGGATGAAGTGTATGGCTGAATGCACTGAAAAGCATTTATAGTTAACTCAAATATACTTTAATGTAATTTCTATTGTAGCTTGTGTGTCATGTATTAAAATACATTTGGGTGATTCCACAAAATCGGTGCCTTTTGCGTCCCTAATAAATAATCAAACCGATTTAACATAGCAACACATAAATGTGCAATTTAAAAACATAACAATACTATGTTATGCTTTCATCAATATTGCATAGAAAAAAATATATATATATTTTTAAATCATTTCAATAGCATTTATGCTGTTAAGGTTTTTGGCCTCTGTCCCTCACTATGATTTTTATTTTCAGCAGGACTTTTAATTTGCAAAATGAATCACATTTGCATATTGTTCTAAATATAGTCTCATTGTTAATCAACGTTTTTGGCATAAGCATGCATTTTCTCTATAAATGTCAATCATTTTATTGGTGTTCCCTGATTTCATGTCAGCCCTGTTACTCTCATCAAAAACTTGTAAAATAATGTACATTCAAGTGATGTCACTTCTCTCAAGCAGGATTCCAATGCTTAAAACACAAGCATGCTTCTCTCACTTCTCTATAATGTTCTGTTTTTGATGATTTATGAGGACCTGCTACCATTTTTAAAATGCAAATTTAAACAATGATTTATTACATTTAATATAATCAATATCAACAAATAAAATCCTTTCAAAGTGTACATTATGTGCTTTTGTGAACTTAACTG
>CM049802.1:19928433-20204861 GCA_027422405.1 Ptychobarbus kaznakovi | reverse complement strand
ACCAGCGGACAAAACGAGGAGCTCGTCCAATGAAGGGACTACATCTGTAGCATGGTCACGGCATTTTTAAAAACAACCGATTTTAGCTGTTGAAACTCAAAAAAACAGACCTAATGTACATGCGCCGTCTCTTTCTGTTCTTTTCTTTTTTGCCGACTCTTTGAACAATTACATAACACACTTATATGCGTCAGAATCCCCGTCTTAGCAAGTATGTCGTAAACACAGCGATTTAGGTCTTAAGCGTGAGTAACGGCAAAAAGAGAAAACGCTTATGTTAACAGTAACTTAGCTATATTGGATTCGGTCTTAAGGGGAAGCTGTACCAATATTTCGTTCATGTTAATCATAGCACACTGCTAGAAAATTTCTCACTGCTCTTGACTAAATCACATTTGTAACTTTAATGAGAATAAATAAAAAATAATAATGATATATTTATAATATGTATAGAATCTATACATAATACACGTGTTCATTATATCTATCATAGATAGATAGATATAATTAACAAAGAGAAGACAAATTAATTTACATAATATATGTAGCTTTTTTTTTATTGTAGTTTTTTGTCCTATTGCTTTCAATTAGTTTATTATTCTTATTTAATCACTGACTATTTATATTCAGCGGGGTTTAGGTTTTTTTTTCTCTCTTTAGGCTTGTATTAGTTTGATATTGGCTATATCGTGATATATATTTTTATCGTGATATAAAATTTGTCATATCGTGATATAAGATTTTGGTCATATCGCCCACCCCTAAAATAAAGTGTTTGACTTTATTTCAGATTTAAGACCTGTTCACACCAAGAATGGTAACTGTAACTATACAATTTGAATAATCATTCCAATTCCACGAGAATAGTGAATTCACAAACACAGCCATAATAAAAAGGCACAGTATCATTGGAATTGCTTTCAGATTTTTTTCCCCCAGCTGATGACTTTAAAGAAGCGTATAATATAACTGGAGAAAGAGCTTATAATAAACTAGGCCTAAAAATAATTATCTATCTATGTGGGTGCTGTAGGTATCTCTAAAGTTTGTGGTGTGAACGGACCTTTTTTCTTATGTGTTCAATCTCCTTTTCTCTGGTTGATATAAATTGATATGAATAATGAAACCTGAAAACATTGATTCTTGTCTTCAGAATATCCATACTCATACCCATGTAAAGCTGTTAAATCTTGTAGCTTTCATATGTTGTAAGATATAAGAAAAGGACTACACAGAGAAAAATCCACCCAAAGATACTGCATTTGCGATCTGGGTCTTTTGTGTAGTATTTGCCAATACGGCCGTTTCAGTAAAACATAAACGATACCAAACACCCTTCCTTTCATGCCTATACTTGGCTGTTCAGTTTAGCATTCATTTTGATCCTTAACATGGGAACGCTTGAAAGGAGACACCCTTCGACTCAGCATCCCGTTCTCCCTTTTCACTCTCTCTTTCTCTGTCAGTCTCAGGACTCACCATACTCAATGAGCGTACAGCGCAATGTCAGAGCGCTCTGGGCAAACGGCAAAGGGGAAGGATGGCAAAACCAAGTATGCGTCCCTCAACCTGTTTGATACCTACAAAGGAAAGAGCATTGAAGCACAGAAGCCTGTTGGTGAGTTTGCATTGACTTAAAGCTTATTTTTAAGCATATTTGTCCCTATCTGTTTGTATATAGACGATCTTGGGTTAAACTCAGGTCAGCATGAAATCAACATGGACCCTGGTAACTTTTCAAATGCACATTTCTTAATATTTACAATTCTGAACACTTGTTGAAATCAGAAATACATTTGTAAATTCTGTTCCATGGTGATTGTATGTGTATTTTGTAATTGATTTCTAGGACCCTATGAAATCATTTCTTTCCACCAATTTTCCATTTTTTCCCTGCTTTAGTTATATTTTTAGTAATCAAAAAGCATGTCTGTTTAATTGAAATCTTGAAATTTAATGCTGGGTATTGTTAAAAAAAAACGATATCTATACCGATTTCGATACCGGTTCCTGGACGATACTTCGATACCAATTTTATGAAATAAATTTTAACAAGATTACATTATCTAAAAAAAACAAAAAAACCTTTGGTTTAATTTTTTCAGCTTCTTGACGTTTATTCAGACTCAAAGACTTCCTGAGCCACTGCACAAAGGAACAAAATATATCCAACGCATAATTTTTTTTATAAAGCTCATAGTTTTCAGTTTACACATCTGTTAGGCTATGTTTACACTAGTGCATGTTTGTTTTAAAACGCATAGCTCAGACAGAATCATAATTTCTATTCATTTTACACGAATTTACTGGTAAGCATTAGCAGCTTCCAGCGCTGTCTGCCAGTATGTATAATGTTATATGCCTTCTCTCTTCCGCAGTCGCTGTTCTGACTCCGAGGACTATATACATATTTCAGCAATGGCCAAAACACACATTAGACGGCAAAGGAAGTTATTACAAACACTCAATGGTGGTTTAAAGTGAGTTTTGAGTAAAAGTGGAATATAAATCTTATTTATTGTCTTATGTAGCATGATGCTACAGTGTGCATGAATGGTCACATAATGCGCACTTTCGGTCGTGTAGTATGGACTGAGATCTTTTTTGAAATGCCAGTATGGATGAGGATCGTTTTCATAAAAAAATGCACCAGTGTAAACATAGCCTTACATCACATCTAAGGGGTTCGGATGCTTTCACGCTACAGCCTCACGTGTGAGCCACATCTCTGAGTGTAACCGGTGTAAACTAGTAGGTGTGTTCGACTTGATGTGGCGCTGCACAGGACCGAGCGAGCTATAGAGAGCAGACTGCTTCGTATGCTTTCGAATCACTCTCGCGGATATCAAACAACAATCGATTTGCGCGGCGCTGCTTCAAGTCAAAGACACCCAGTGCTGCAGGGTTATTGGCTCACTGACGTTGATGAGATTAACCCCTTAGGTATCGAAGTTTGGTACTGAACAACAAGACGTTTTTCGATACTCGATGGTATCTAGGCAATTCGGTCGGTGCCTAAAAAGCTCAATACCCAGCCCTATTGAAATTTATACAATTTATCAACAATTTCTTAAAGGTTTAACAAAAGTTTTTAGTTCCCTATGAAATCTGATCTCCTAAAATTTTTTTTTTTTTTTTTTTTGGATTCCTTTTGAAATGGTTTCATTACATTTAAATTATATAAAAGCTTGTCTAAACAAATGAATAGATAAACAATTAACAATTTAATAATTCTATTTTTTTTACATTGAAATGTCCCTATAAAAGGTTTAATTTTTTCAGAAATTGTTCTGTCTGGTTTAATTTTTCTGGATTCAGGATTTAATATAAATGTATAATCGAAAACGGTGGTAATCAAAGTCATTAAACGTGAACTATTTAATTATTCTTTTAAAATGTAATGAAATTAAAATGTAATAATTTCAACAATTGTTTTTTGGCAAAGTGCTGCACAACAGAAGTTTATTATTAAAATTTAAAGGTGGACGAAATTTTTTGCCATATTCCTTCAAGTTTTCTTAGTAATATTTTTTATTTTAAGAAGATTCTAATGTAAAATAGTAATGTAGTTCTGTCACAATTTCTTCAAGATAAACAGAACTTATACAGGTGCATCTCAATAAATTAGAATGTCTTGGAATAGTTAATTTATTTCAGTAATTCAACTCCAATTGTAAACTCATGTATTAAATAAATTAAATGCACACAGACTGAAGTATTTTAAGTCTTTGGTTCGTTTAATTGTGATGATTTTATCTTATGAAGTCTTACTTCATAAGACCAATAAAAAATTTTTTTAGTGAATTGTTGGCCTTCTGGAAAGTATGTTAATTTACTGTATATGTACTCAATACTTGGTAGGGGCTCCTTTTGCTTTAATTACTGCCTCAATTCGGCGTGGCATGGAGGTGATCAGTTTGTGGCACTGCTGAGGTGGTATGGAAGCCCAGGTTTCTTTGACAGTGGCCTTCAGCTCATCTGCATTTTTTGGTCTCTTGTTTCTCATTTTCCTCTTGACAATACCCCATAGATTCTCGATGGGGTTCAGGTCTGGTGAGTTTGCTGGCCAGTCAAGCACACCAACACCATGGTCATTTAACCAACTTTTGGTGCTTTTGGCAGTGTGGGCAGGTGCCAAATCCTGCTGGAAAATGAAATCAGCATCTTTAAAAAGCTGGTCAGCAGAAGGAAGCATGAAGTGCTCCAAAATTTCTTGGTAAACGGGTGCAGTGATGTTGGTTTTCAAAAAACACAATGGACCAACACCAGCAGATGACATTGCACCCCAAATCATCACAGACTGTGGAAACTTAACACTGGACTTCAAGCAACTTGGGCTATGAGCTTCTCCACCCTTCCTCCAGACTCTAGGACCTTGGTTTCCAAATGAAATACAAAACTTGCTCTCGTCTGAAAAGAGGACTTTGGACCACTGGGCAACAGTACAGTTCTTCTTCTCCTTAGCCCAGGTAAGACGCCTCTGACGACAACTGTAGCCAAATTCCTTGACACGTCTGTGTGTGGTGCTCTTGATGCCTTGACCCCAGCCTCAGTCCATTCCTTGTGAAGTTCACCCAAATTATTGAATCGATTTTGCTTGACAATCCTCATAAGGCTGCGACTCTCTCGGTTGGTTGTGCATCTTTTTCTTCCACACTTTTTCCTTCCACTCAACTTTCTGTTAACATGCTTGGATACAGCACTCTGTGAACAGCCAGCTTCTTTGGCAATGAATGTTTGTGGCTTACCCTCCTTGTGAAGGGTGTTAATGATTGTCTTCTGGACAACTGTCAGATCAGCAGTCTTCCCCATGATTGTGTAGCCTAGTGAACCAAACTGAGAGACCATTTTGAAGGCTCAGGATACCTTTGCAGGTGTTTTGAGTTGATTAGCTGATTGGCATGTCACCATATTCTAATTTGTTGAGATAGTGAATTGGTGGGTTTTTATTAAATGTGAGCCAAAATCATCACAATTAAAAGAACCAAAGACTTAAACTACTTCAGTCTGTGTGCACTGAATTTATTTAATACACGAGTTTCACAATTTGAGTTGAATTACTGAAATAAATGAACTTTTCCACGACATTCTAATTTATTGAGATGCACCTGTATTTTGATTGGGTATTGTGCAGACCTTTGAGTTACTGTGTATGATACGCCAATAGTTTTATCAGATTACATTACATTTACATTTAGTCATTTTGCAGACGCTTTTATCCAAAGCGACTTACAATTGGGGAATACATAAAGCGATTAATCTTGAAGAGGCAAACAGACAGAGGAAATGCCCCTAACACCAAGTCTTAGGCATTGTTCAAATAAATACAAGCTAGCAAGGGAAGGAGAGAAAGATGAAGATATAGAAAACATTTTTTTTTTAGATTAAATGGCAAAATGCTTAAGTAAGCTCTCAAAGCAGCTCTGGAGATTAAGTTCATGTCCTCTTACGGTGAGATGGCAGATGCTGGAAACACCACGAGCGCCAAGTGCGCTTGAGTGTGTGTAGTAGATGAAACTGCTCCGCTCATTCACGAAGTCATACAGTCTTTTTGCCCTTTAATATTTATATACATTTGTCCATTGTAAGAAAAATTGATGAGGACGTTGAAGATCTTGATGAATTTGTTTATTGCAGCATAGCAGTGACAAAGTACATGTTGTACCTTGGGTTCAACGGAGTTGGAATGAACAACCCAACATCCTAAGCTCCAACATTTAATACTGTATTACGTTCGTCTTCCTGCTCAACATGTAGTTTAAGTTTCATTTTAAATGTAAATTGCGGATAACAGTGAAAGTTATAGCCTTCCGTTCCCACATCTTTGATAGACTTTCAGGTGAGAACAACCAAATGTTAAGGTGATAAGATTAAACCGGATCGCTATCAGTTGTTTCATGTACCTTTTGTTCTGCAGATGGTTCTGGATGGCCTACTGCCGTTCCCATGCTATAAGTGACAAATTATCACTTCTGAGATACTATTTACATATTATTTAAACAGAAAGAACCATCTATATGATAATTAAGCTCTTTGTAGGGAAAGGAGTATAGTGGAATACACCATTTGGAGTGGAAGCTGGTTGAGGCAGACGATAATTTATTACACTCTATATCAATTTAAATAAGTGTACAGCCATTCTTTTGATTTACACAACCAAAATGTGCGAAATTCAGTCACATTCTGTGTTCTGTAAATTCTATTTTTATGACTGGATTGTGCGATTCCATCTGTTTTTTTTCAGCATCTCGGTAAATCATCACAGGGCACTGGGTTTCCACTGCAAGACACTTCACGTATTATCAGGAGGTGGTGGCTCCTGTGCCGTTTAGTTTGGACCGATGCAGCTCATCTGTCTTTGCCACAACTGTGTAATACAACAGTTGCATATTAAGACAATGCAGTTCTTTGCCATGTGCAAGGCTAAGAACATAATCTGTCTGACCTTTCTGAAACAAAGCCGCTTCATGTTCATTCATTTCTAAGTTTCTTAAATCCCACTCTGGATCCACCCTAGTGTTATTTAAACTGTTTCCAGTTGTGTCAGCATTGTCCAGGGCAGCTCACTGAACTTTTGAGGTTTGACCCAAGACAGAGTTCTTCTTGTGTTCATCATTTTCCCTGCTTATATTTTATTCAGTAGCTGAACTACCAACTCGAAGCAGCTGTCCCTCTTTTCCAAAATACAATTCTCCAAGCACTCCAGGCTGCTTGGCTCCATGGGAACAAACGGGATTGAGTCGGGACAGATGTGTTTTTCAGCTTCTGAAACCGCCAACGACTGCTCTTTGCAATTCTCAACCTATTTTGCCTTGGCCAAGTCTGTCGTGAGAGTGTTAAAATGGGATTTTTGACCAAGTCAATTTCGAGTCAACCACTTGAAACAAATCCACACAAGATAGTCTTGCTGCTTTCACTGGCCAGCCAAGCATTCCTAAGCCATAATGGATGGGGGAGTTTGATGGTCTTGCACATGCTGCAGTCTCTCCTGCTTAGTCTCAGGCTGCGTCCCTCAAGACGGTATGGGGTTTATGCGCTTGTTTTATTTACTCCTCCTATCACTCTTCTACTTTCAGTTGCCCCTCGTCATGGCTTACAGTCTCTTGGTAAAGTTGCCACTGCACGACGCATGCCCCCCCCTACCAGCTTGCCTAGTTTGAAAGCAGAGAACAAAGGCAACGACCCCAACGTCTCACTCGTTCCCAAAGACGGCACAGGATGGGCAAGCAAGCAGGAACAAGCAGACCCAAAGAGGTGAGGCATGTTCACCATTCTGAAGGAGCTACATTACATTATTATGTGTGTAATTTAATACACAATACATATAAAACCCCTACCAGCTCCATCGCTATCAGTATAACAGTCTGCACTTTGAAAAGGTGCTCAATTAACTGACAATGTGCTCTAATGGTGCATCGTTTTAAAATCAGTTAAATTAAATCAGTTTGTTTGTATAGAAAAATCACATCAAGTCTGGTTTTGATTGGACTGTAGAAAACTCAGGCAAAGGCATAATTATCTTTGTAGACCTTCCACCCTCTGCTGTCTGTAAATGCAGTCTGATTGGATACATGTCCATGCCTGCCATCTAATGTTTGTTGTTTTTGTTTTGATTTTTCCCTGTAGTACCGATGTATTGTCAGCAGCGCAGCCGGAGTCGCAGCAGCCTGTGGTCTCACAGACGTCTGCGCCGAGCGTACCGAGAACACCCCCAGCTCAAGAGGTGCCATCACACAAACATGAATAATCTCCAACATTTTTCAACAAGTCTGAGCAAATGAAGCCAGCATCTTACAGCTGTATTTGTTGTATGACAAGACACATACCAGTGAACATGTTTACTTTAAAGTCAATGAACTCCGGATTTTTGGCTTAAATGTACATTAATTACATTTAATGTACATTATTATTTTTGTTACTCTGGTACATTGTTTGGTTCTTGACAATTCTGTATGTATCTTAGGCCCCAACTCAAGCTCTAGCCGCAGGGCCAAGGTCCTGGGCTCCGGCCAGTGTTACACATGGAGTACAAGGAGATGGTAAGATACAGTACCAAGAACATGCTTACAGATGACAACTCACTATGTGTACAGAGTTACAAAGTAGTAAAATGGTTTCCTGTATTAAATATTGGTATAATTATAAAACTCTTTTTTTTAATCAGCAGTATATGATAAAAACTACTTTGGGTGATAAACTTGAAATTAGTTGAATTACTCTAATTAGGACTAATAACTGCATTTCTCACTAAGGAATATTAAGACATGTAAAGTTGTTTTTTTTTCAGTTCAAAATATCAGTGGACACTTGCTGTAAATCTATTGTTGTTAATTTTTGTTTCATTGTGTTATGCTTGGACAAGAGAAGTAGCGTTTGTAATGAAGGATTTTTTTTATACAGCACATCAAAGGTATTCAATTCCCTTTGCTTGCTTCACAGGTGGAAAGGGATCAAACCAACCGTCGCCATTCTCTCGCGAGGAATTTCCCACCCTGCAGGCGGCTGGAGACCAGGACAGAGTTGGCAAAGAACAGGCCACTGCAGATCAGTGGTATGGGCCAGGACCAAGCCTCCGCCCCCAAAGTAAGCATGATAGCCCTTCTCTTCTTTTGATAACTGTTGTGGTGATTTGTGTTTTGGAGCATGCAGTATTCATGTTATATCTGTTATCTTCTAGTGCTTTTGATTCATACTGGTTCACATGTGCTCAACAGTTCCTTTTGTTCTGTTCCAGACGTAACAAGCTGGCGGGAAGGTGGGGGCCGGGCATTGGCACCCACCCTGGCTGGGGAGGCAGTTGCGGAGGGCGGTGCTGGGGGAGCCATGGTGATGGAGGGTGCTGCTGGGGCCCCTCCCATCCCACAGCAGAATGCATCTTCTCATGGGCCGCCTAGAACTTCTCCAACCGGCAACCCCGTTCTTCCCCTCCCCCAGCCACCTATTGGCCCGCAGTTCCAGGCTTACAGAGGCATCATGCCTCCCTTCGTAAGCTTTGTAACATTTTCATTTTGGCACATCTGTAGAGAATGACTAAAACTGTGATTTAATTGGTCAGTGCATTCATAGCCTTTCTGTTCTTTCTGGATGTTTTTCTCTAGATGTATCCAGCATACCTGCCCTTCCCACCCCCTTATGGTCCACAGGGTCCGTACAGGTACCCACCCCCAAATGAGGCCCCTAGGTAAGAATATTAATATTTATACTGAGTAGAAATTAATCTACTAATATTTATTTCCACAGTCATCCAGTTGGCTTTCCTAAATTTCTTCCAACTACTCCTTGCCAGGTTTTCTCGGTCACAGGGTGGAGTAGGGCCAGATGGGCGGCCCCCTGGAGGCCCCCGGGGTGATGTGGTAAAACGCCCATCCATCCTCAAACAGGATGACATGAAGGAGCTGGATGAGCTGGACCATGATGGAGATGAAGGCTGGGCTGGTAAGAGGAATGCTTTTAATTACTCTGGCACATTAGAATGGAATAATTGGGTAACTCGCCTATTTTGTAGGGGTATAAATTGGATGATTCGTCTCGATATGATATCGATTCTCATACCCAGCGATATGATATTTGCCGATACCTTAAAAAATTCTATGATACGATTCGATACAGGAGTATATCGATCGATATATTGATTATGAAATTATATACCAATTTTAAACAACCATCTACATTTTTATTAACTCATAAATGTAACCAAAAATATATAACACGAACATAAATCTAAAAATGCTACTATGGGCTCAGTGCTAAAAATCTTTTCTACAGATAACCAAATTACAAGCAATAGCAGAAAATAAATACAATAAAACAAAAACGCAAGTACAATAAACAGTGCTTTTCAGGTTTTTCAGCTCAGTCTAAAATACCTTTTCAGGTACGCTACAGAAATGTAATGATCAAATGTAAAATAACTGCATAGTATTCACTGTATAAATTAAAGAGCCCATACGTTAATAGTTTTTGATGTTACAAATGTTATTTAGTCAGGAGCAGTGAGCACTTGTATTTTTCTTTGACAGCATCAGATGTATTATTAGTTCGCTTTCACTTTAAGAACAAAAGCACAGATTTAATATACTGATACACATGCCTTTTCTTTCTCCACCATTTAAAGTTAAGACACATGCTTAACCGACTGTTTACAAGGATATTAGCCAATATATGCATTTAAAATGAAAGTTAACACAACAGCTGAGACAAACGGATGCGCGCTTGCATATTAGATGCGTGCAGGTTTTAAAGGGACAGTATTAAACATGCAGCCGACTGTCATTAAAGGGATGGTTCACCCTACAATTTAATTTCTGTCATTATTTACTCACTCTCATGTTGTCCCAAACCTGTATTAATTTCTTTCTTGTGCTGAACACAAAATAAGATATTTTGGTGAATCTGGGTAACCAAACAGTTGCTGGTCCACATTGAATTTGATAGTAGGAAAAATATGGAAGTCACCGAGGATCAGCAAACTGTTTGGTTTTCCTTGTTCCTCAAAAATAGCATTTATGTTCAGCAGAAGAAAGAAACTCGCTTAGGTTTAAAACAACTTTTGAATAAATGATGGTATGAAAATAAAACACCATGACAGAATCGACAGACAGACAATTTTTTTTTATCTTTGCCCACTTTGGCCTAAATTGTCCTCCTAATCATCCCCATACACTGATTGGCTTCATCACTCTGTCTCCTCTTCACCAGTAAGCTGGTGTGTGGTGCACTATGGCTGCCGTCGCATCATCCAGGTGGATGCTGCACATTGGTGGTGGTTGAGGAGATATCCCCTTCTATGTAAAGCGTTTTGGGTACCCAGAAAGCGCTATATAAATGTAACAAATTATTATTAGTATAAATATCTGCCGTTCTCTTTTTCCATTTTTTTTTTGTTACCTTGAAAGGCTTAATAATAGGGAAATTAGTTTGGCTGTACTGCTCAGACAACTTGCAAAATAATAAAACCAACATGATGAAGAATCGTGATAAAATCAAATCGTGATATTATATTTTTTCCATATCGCCCACCCCTAAATACAGATATCGATATTTTACACGTGGCATCGATGCATCGTATTGTCATACATCGTATCGATATAACAATCCATATCGATGAATTATTACACCCCTACTATTTTGTGGTTGTTTAAAAACACAGTTGTTGTTGACAGTGGCTAAATGTTAGTGAGCAAAAAGAATTTAACCCAGCATTTTTATTGCTCTTTCAATATTGGTATAGAGGTACAACATACAGTGCTCAGCATAAATGAGTAAAAAATCAAATCAAATCACTTTTATTGTCACATCACCACAGCACAAGTGCCTTGGTGAGTGAAATTCTTACGAGCGTGCTCCAGACAGTGCAAAACAAAATCTCAATGAACACAAAAACAACAGTTTACATATGGACAGTACATATTTACAGACTGTACAGAGGACAGTGTGCAAAATACACATACATATACTCAGTACACATAGTGTACTATATAGACATACTTAGTTATCAGCTACACATTATACACCGTATGTACACAATCTATACATTATGTAATCTATACATAGTAATAATGAGTACACCCCACTGAAGTCTCTGTGCAACAGATTATAAATTTACAGCAGAATTGGTTGTGCAACAGATTTAACAGGTAGATGTGCAAGGTGCAACATATTATGCATATGCAATGTCGTGGGTGTGCTTTGTATGGTGTCCAGTGCAGTGTGTGCGTGTAGTCCGGTAGAACTGTGTTAAAGTGCAGTGCATGGCATGTTGTGTGAGTGGGAGTGTGTTGTAGGGTGGGTCATTTCTGACTGTTCAATAGCCTGAGGGAAAAAGCTGTCCCTCAGTCGGCTAGTGCGGGATCGGATGCTGTCAGCAGATCTCCCTGGCAGCCACATGGAAGAGAACATGTCACAAGGGACGGGTGGCTGAGAGTCTTTGAAAATAATCCTCCGGGCTTTCCTTGCACACCGCCTGGTGTAGATGTCCTGGAGGGAGGTGAAGGCTCACCTCCAACAATGTGGCGGGCAAGATCAGCACGACCCTTTGCAGGGCTTTGCGGTTGCCAGCTGCTGTTTCCAAACCAGGCGGTGATGCAGCCGGTCAGGAATGCTCTCCACAGTGCAGGTGTAGCAAGGATCTGAGGATTCTGGGGCTCGTTCCAAACATTCCTCAGCCGTCTCAAAGAAGAGGCGCTGGATGTGCCTTCTTCAGCAACTGCATCTGTGTGAGCAGACCATGTGAGACGTCCTCAGTGATGTGAACGTCCGACGGAAGTTAAAGCTGCTCACCCGCTCCACAGGAGCGTCTTGTCGATGGTGATGGGTGTGTGTTCTCTGCTCTGTCTCCTGTAATCCACCACCAGCTCCTTGGTCTTGTCGATGTTGAGTGAGAGGTGGTTTCTCCTGACACCATTTAATCAGGGTACTCACCTCCTCTCTGTAGGCCGTCTCATCGTTGTCGGTGATCAGGCTATCACCGTTGTGTCATCAGCAAATTTGACGATGACATTGGAGCTGTGTGTTGCTGTACAGTCGTGTGTGTACAGAGTACAGGAATGGGCTGAGGACGCAGCCCTGCGGTGCACCAGTGTGAGGGTCAGGGGAGATGAGGTGTTGTTGCCCATTCTGACCACCTGACTTCTGCCTGTCAAAGTCCAGGATCCAGCTGCACAGAGATCTGTTCAGTCCCGCCTAGAGTGTGGAGCTTCGCAACCAGTGTGGCTGGCACTATGCTGTTACAATGCCGAGCTATAATCCACGAACAGATCCTCACATGTGGACTCTATACTCAGGTGGGAGAGAGCAGTGATGCAGGGTACCAAGGCAATAGCATCATCTGTTTTTGGAACGGTTACTGCGGTATGCTTCAAAACTGTAGTGGCGTCGCAAAGGTGAAGCAGGAAGCACAGAGCAGATGTGTTCTCTGACGAGCTTCTCAAAACACTTGCTGAAGATGGTCAGAGCAACGGGCCTCCAGTCATTCAAGCATGTGACTTTATTTTCTTAGGTATGGGCACAATGGTGGATTTTTTGAAGCATGCGGGAACCACAGACAGAGAGAGGGACAGATTGAAAATGTCTGTAAAAACCCCGGCTAGCTGGAAAGTGCATGCTTTGAGCACACGGCCTGGTATACCGTCCGGGCCCCACGGCTTTACGCATGTTCATTTGAAGGATCGGGTTACATCCGCGACAGAAAGCGAGAGTGGACTCACCTCTTCTACAGCAGCCGTGGGATCGCTCTCTGTGTGGGCGGTGTTATCAGCCTCGAACCGAGCATAACTAAAGATTGTTCCATTGCACTTTTCCAACAGGACAATGATCCTAAACACACATCTAAGGCCACTGTTGGATTTCTGAAGAAGAACAGGGTGAAAGTGATTCAGTGGCCAAGTATGTCTCCTGATCTGAACCCAATCGAACACCTATGGGGAATTCTGAAGAGACAAGTTGAGCATCACTCTCCATCCAGCATCCAATCTCTAAAAGAGGTCATTCTTGAAGAATGGAAAAAGATAGATCTGGCAAAATGTCGCCAACTTGTTCATTCCATGCCTAGAAGACTTGGTGCTGTCATTAAAAATCATGGAGGCCATACAAAGTACTAGATTTAGTAGTTTTTGTTGTGGGGTGTACTCATTTTTGCATCACCCTCATTTGAGTAAAACTGAAAAATGTGTAATCTAAGTTATATTATTAACCTTACTTTCATGTTATAAGTTAAACAGATGTTATATTAAACTTAGTCTTGTCAACATTTTGGAAATGGTTTTTGTGTTCATTGAGATATTGTTTAAAATTTTACTTTTCAAAGGGGGTGTACTCATTTACGCTGAGCACTGTATAACAATAGTGCAGTAACCTTTTCTTGGTGATTTGGTTTGTTTCCAGGAGCACAGGAGGAAATTGACTACTCCGCAAAGTTGAAGTTCAGCGATGATGAAGGAGAGGATGATGGGGAAGAGGAACGGTCTGAAAACAAAAACAGAACCCGGTAAGCATTTCCAAAATGTTTTACCATTGGTTGATTAATTTAACTTTTTGCACACTGAAGTTTTTTGTTGTTAATATTTTGTTGTAACAGGGAGTTGAGGGAGCAGCTGAGATCCCAAGACGGACCTGCACCTGTTTCACGTTCCCGGGCATCCGACAGTGGAGGGGATTCGCGCCGCACCCCTCCTTCCTCTGCTGAAGATGGCTCCACGTCCCCCTCCAGCAAGCCAGGCTGGGCCGAGGAGGGTGGAAGCAGCTGGAGCAGTCAGGCAAATGCAGGATCTCATCCGGTATGCATCTCATCTCCCCATCAGGTCCAAGCCCTTGGTACCACTGGCCTTTGCCAAATAATGTGTTGTCACTGTGAGGACAGGAACACAGGGCTTAAAGTTCTCCGGCACCGTGCTGGATCTCCGGCGTGCTGTGTTTGGCTGTGAAAAAAAAGGATGGTCCTATACATTTAAAAAAAAAATTGTTGTTGTCAGTTCGAGTTCATGAATTCGAAAGCACAACTTTCACTCTCAACCAAACTAACATTACTAGCCGTTCAGAAGTTTTTGCTCTTAGACACGAGACACGCATAATAGTATCCAGAGCCGCAGCCCTGATGAATGGAGAAGGATGCCTCTGGGTCTCGAGCGCAACACACTGAAAATGCTGCAAGGCGCAATGGTCAATGATGTCACTCTAGTGCATATTTACATAAACTATTTAAAAAGCAGTGGCGCTTTGTAAACAGCTCATAGTAATCACGTCATCTCAATAAAAATTATATGATTGTCAGAAAAACTTTAAAAAAGTTCCTGTTCACACATGATCTCTTAATGGTAATTTACCAGTAAAGACGGTATGTGTGAAAGGCGCTAAACTCTTCCTCTGCTGTGAGTTTGGGTAACTTAACAGTCATCTCGGAAAACTGCATTATCTCACTAGATTTGTATCGTAAATCATTTATAAACCTATGCCAACACAGGATAATATCAACATATTTCTATGCGATTTGTTGCACATCGCAATTTCAAAATAAAAGTTGAAATCCTTGCTCTGAGTTTGCATGTGAAATGAAATGGATGTAAACGTCGTTAAATCACGCTGTAAAGTGAAAAAACACCATGCCGTTGGCGCCCTCTGCTGGTAGGCTGTTTGTTATAATAATGGTTTAAGTTGGTTATGTTCATATTATAGGCATATTGGTGTGTGGTTCAATAAAACCATGTAATTACTTAGTTTTGATACTTTATTTAAGCCAATTATTATTGCCTATTTGTTAGTTTATATGTAAATATAGTCATATTAAAGCCTCGTTTTCACTTATTACTAAAAATATCAGATTACTCAATTGTCAAAATAATCAGTAGATTACTTGATTACCACAGTAATCGTTAGTTACAGCCCTAGATTAGTTAAAATATTTTCAAGTACAACTGCATTGTTTTACTTGTGATTCTGTCATTGAATTTTTTTTGAAATAGTATTAAAATATTGTGAACCAGGTATCTGTATTTTGTCTCATCTCGTGAGCTAAGTGCATTGTCACACCCCTAGTGTCAATAAGTGGTGATTATAGAGATCTGATGGTTGACGTCACGCAATCTACACTCCGACATTTTGGCAGGCAACCAGGAGAGCGCTAGAGCGGTCGTAGCATTGGTATCGACAGTTGTGGAACAATAATTTAAAGCTTTAATGAAATTTTTCAGTATCTGTTCGAACCCCCTGTTTAAGTTTCCAGTTTTTGGTGCATTTTATTGTTTTTGTTGTTATTAATTGAACTGAACTACTTTTCAGAAGTACACTTTGTACATTTCCTATTTTATATAAATTTCCTAGTTTACCATTTAATTTACCATTATTTATTTTGAACAAAACAATTCCAGTAGTCTGAGCCTTAGTTAGTTTCAAGGGAAATCATTCAAATAATGCTCTTTTTTTGCCAAATAACCCTGCATATGTGTCCAAACCCCCACCTGGATTTTTTTTTTTTTTTTTTTTTGCTTTAACCCCTGGGAACATGCTTGTGGTGTTTCCTGGATGACTCGCTGATTGATACATGTACCCCTATGCAGGGGCGTAGGCCTGGACTAAGTGGCCCAAGGGAGCAGCCCTCCCCCCCCACCAGGTCCACTTCTTGTACAAGGGCCCTACTCCTACTACCACTAGGTACATGGGGAAAGAGTCCAAGAAATAGGACGGATATGACATGAAGCACTAGCGAAAGCATGTTGGTGATTTAGGAAGTGGTGGTTGTGTTGGTGAACTTTAGTTAATAAACTGCCTTCTGTCAACAGGACCGGCCTTTGAACCAGTCGCCAGTCTCAGGCCCTATCCTAGCCCCCCAGAAGCCCAGTGGTGCCCAGGCACAGCAGCAGGTAGCGGCAATGCCTGGTGGGCCGACCCCTCCTCCCTCCAACACCCTGCATCCCCAGCAACAGGGTGAGGATGAGGATGAGACATGGCGGCAACGTAGGAAGCAGTCATCAACTGAGATCTCTGCTGCAGTAGAGCGTGCCCGTCGGCGGCGTGAAGAGGAGGAGCAGAGAATGCAGGAGGAGCGTCGTGCTGCCTGTGCAGAGAAGCTGAAAAGACTTGATGAAAAACAGCAGCAGACTATGAAACCCAGCACCCCCAGTGATGCTCCGACCAACAGTCCTAGTCCTTCCTTCTCTGCATCTGCTTCATCTCCCAATGTCAGTCAGCCACCATCACCCTGTGTGGACACTGAAGACCCTCTTCTATCATCTTCTCAGGGAAGCGATGTAACACTAGGATTGAATATTAATAACAGACAGCGGGCTGGCAGCAACAGCAGCCACGACTCCAACACTGGTTAGTACTCCATAAAGAGTTACAAAAAAATGTCTAGTGTTTTTGGTTGATTGGGAAATATACAGGTGAATCTCAAAAAATTTGAATATCATGAAAAAGTGAATTTTTTTTTTGTAAATTATTTCAGAAAGTAAAATTTATACATATTCTAGATTCATTACATGTAAAGTAAAACATTTCAAAAGTTTATTTTTTTTTTATTTTGATTAGAGCTTACAGCTCATGAAAGTCAAAAATCAAGTATCTCAAAATATAAGAATATTTAAATTTGAGTTTCAATTAGGGCTATGACGGTGGCCGTGACAACTGCGTCACCGGCGGTGGTCGGTTGCCACCGCGGTTGTGTATTGCCACTGGCAGTAGTGCATGTTACGTCACACACTCTATAACAAGCATAATACAAATTTTGTAAACAAGTGTAATAATAGTAATAGTTGCAAATTGTTTTATTTAGACTATAAATCTATGCTAATTCACAAATAACCTCAAACGCCATACACAGCGTTTCCTTTAGATTGGCAGGTTTGAGCGCAGGGAAATACAGTTTATTCTGCATTCAGCATATTTATTTTGTGATGAGCGATGGACCTTGTTGAGAAACCAAATACTACATCACCGATCTGGAATCATTTCCATACATGTCACCCATCCGCGTTTGTACAAGTGTCTTCAAGTTCACGTGATCGCAAACTCCCGGCTGGGCAGGTGGGGCTTTCTCCAAACTGGCCAAATACGAACGAGACCGCGGTAAATGAAAGATGTTAACAAGAAATGTGGCAACATATGCCGCAATTCCTATTCCACAGAGAGCGCGTGCAGCATACGAAGAGTCAACGCAGACTTTTTTTTTTATTTAAGGCTACTTTCCTATTTAAATGTATTTATTTTAGTGTTTTGCAGTTCACTGACGTAAGTGCTAAAATGAACACGCACGTTTGCTGAAGATGATTGAGCCTCATTTATTTTTTTGCGTTTCAGAATTGTGTATATATATATATATATATATCTCACAACACTGCGCCACCAGTGGTAGTTGCTCCATTACCATATCATAGACATATTGCGTTTGTAATCGCAGACTAATCGCCTTCGATTATGAACGCAATATTGCGTAGCTTTTCCGTGAACTATGGCTCTGTGTATTAACTGCCGCTCCATCTGAAAACAGGTGATGGCGATTTCCTGCTAATCAAGAAACCGGCTTTACTGTCGAGATACGCTTGTTAATCGAATTCGATTAATTGTACAGCCTTAATTCAAACACTTGGGAGAGCTTCACAAGGAGTGGATTGAAGCTGGAGTCAGTGCATCAATAGTCACCACTAGGGCTGTGCGATTTGGGGAAAATATCTAATTGCGATTTCTTTGACAGATATTGCGATTTGATTTGCGATTTTAAATTTGCTGTCAAGCTTCAGCTCAATATTGTCAATAATGTGCAGCACAGTATGAGTATCGTTACCCTGCTGAAAAAAAACAACAGTAACCATCATATAAATTCTTAGTTTCCATAAAAACCATTACAAAATTAATTTTTGTTTTGGGCTTTATTACAATAGGAATTACTGTTGTTCTATTGGTTGCCATCTGCTAGATTACATCCCACAAATAGAATGCATCAAATACCAGTAGACACCATTATAGTTTACATTAAAACCAATACAATTCCCCCCTAAAATCCAATAGAGCGTACAACATTACAACAAAGGCCTGCAGGGGGCGCTGACCGCCTGACGATTGTTTTTACACAGTACTGCGCGATCTAATCCTTGTTTAATATTCACCAAGCACCATTCAATTCCAATGTCCACTTAAATCTTTAATATTTTGCCATTTATTTCGGACAGATATGCTATAGCCACTGTAATTAAATTAATATGTGGACATCAAAACGTGTAAATTTAGAGTAAGGTTTGAGCTTTTGTTTTTAAGTCGCAATGTATTTTCCTGTGCTTGCTTAAATGATTTACCTTACAAATCTGATGAAATGACGCACGTTGCGTTCCAAGATGAACGTTATAATAAAGCCAAACTCACAACAACATGCAGACTTGCAGAGATGGAGTTAGAGACGCTCCACACGAGGGTTGTGACGGTGAGGAAATTTTCCCACCGGTTAATCGTCGTGATGTCACACCGGTTATACCGGTATCACCGTGGTGGGGGTCGTTTGAGTTTTCCCTATTTTCTTCGCTTTCGTTTGGTTTTAAATACCCTGTAGCCATGCTTTTTACTTTGACTTTCATATCAGCGGCAATTCGGCGTCAAGCAGTTGTTTGTTTTTAGTTATTTTTAGTTTTCCCTCTTTCCCTAACTTTCCTTTGCTTAAATAGCTTATTAAAGCACTGTGCGCATTTTAGGTTAACTACAATACAATTGTACAATACAACATAGAACATAGAACTTTTATTAACAAAACGGATAAAATACACCATGCTATATGCGTAATATAAAATTACAAATAACGTACACAAAGTTTAAATATACAAAACTAAAAATCAGTTAAGAATGAGGAACAAACAATTATGAAACGAAGAATATTTATTAGCAAAAATGAATAAGAAAGTTTGCAGGGACGGCATTTACCTTGTTGTACAATAATGGGAAAAAATCACACTGTTTAAATAAAAATCAGCAAATACTGTGGAACCAAATAAATAAGAAACACATTTATTTTTTTTTAACATTATCACTTAGATCAGGGATGCCCAATAGATCGATCATGAAGGCAATGCTGGAATATCGCGATTTAGGTCAGTGGTTCTCAACCAGGGGGGCGAGAGATAAAACTACAATATAATATATTCACTAATATTATGACTCGCATGTTAAGTAATGTATAAATAAATAACAGTACCTCCTCTCTATGTATTTCTGTGTTTCGGAGGAGAAATACGGTTCTCATGGCGCTGTGTGAATACAGACTGAACAGCGGCTCAAAACCTCTGTATGAGCAAACTACAGCTCTCGGCTGGATAAAAGAAGCCAGTGTCACACTAGTAGCCTAAAGTTTTGATGGACGACTATTGTAATCAAGGTAAAGATGATTACAGTGACATGATCGTGCATTAGGCGTGCATTATGTCCGTTATAAATGATGTGCAAACGAACCGTGTATGTGTGCTCTCAATCACTCTAACATCATATTTCTGCTTGAATACAGCTCAGTATATTCACGTAGTTGAATACAGCTCAGTATATTCACGTGTTTACAGCGAGTGTTTTATAACGGATGCTCGCGTGTGTTGAAGTTTGTGAGGATCAGTGGTGTTCATACGGGCATCAGACGCTCCAAACAGCTTGTTCTTACAGAGGAACTACTGATGGCGTCGTGAATAGTGAATAATATTAAACCAATATTTTATTTATTATTATTAAATTAATGCAACAAAGATACATCCCAACAAGCCTTTTTAATTATTTATTTTATTTAATATGTATTTTATCATTTATTTACTTTTCACTTGGTAGATCTTGTGAGTTTCTCATTTGAAAAGATTAAAGATTTTGAATTAGATTAATGTCAGACTCAGAAGTCAACAGACTTAAAACGGGCGCTTTTACATTTTGTTTTGAAACTGTTCCGCCATCGTCTTGTCTGTCTCACCTCACTCTTCTTGTCAGTCATCTCTCTTTACGTGATAAATGAAATCTGATCTGTGATGTAGAGGTTTGCGCAGGACTTTTTTTTGGTCCCGTTCCCGTGAGGTTTTATTCCGCACCCACCCGCTCCCGTGATATATTCACCGTTTGTTCACATTTCTGATGAAAGACAGAGATAGGCCAACAAATAAAAGTTTAGTCTGCACAAAATTGTATTTATTTTATTCGTCTTGTCAAGAGTCTTGAATTTATTGACAGAAAAATGTCAATAACATTTAGCTGCCAACACGGAATAGTGTCTCAGAGAGAAAAAAAAGTTATATAAAAATTGTAATCCTTATTTTTATTCGTCTTGTCAGGATATAATTAGTTTAGGCTAACATTCAGCCTACAACACAATAGGTTTAGGTTTAAAAAATGTAGGTTTAGCCTAATAGCTATTTTATTAGTCTTGTCAAAATACTAAATTCATTTAACATCTTGCTGTTGACACAGTGAAAAGTGCAGCAGAGAAAAATAAATAAATTCGACACAGTCTGTCATTTAAAATGATAGGATAAGCATAATACAAAAAAGGAAAGACAGTTGAACATCCTTCAAGGACATCGCATCCAGACTTTGCTCCATCCTTATTCTGCTCTGTCACTCATCACAACCTGCCTGTTCTGTCTGAGAGCAGTATATTATATCTGCTAGCCTGCTCTGAGCATCGTTGCACATGCTGTGCACAGACAATAAAATGAAGCACTGGTATATGCGTGCATAACGGTCCAAGTGCAGGCTGTATCGGTGCTCTTTTTCTAATAAAGCGCAGATATGCTGTTCTGAAAGGATGTCGGGAACGGGATATTGTTAGACCACCCGCTCCCGTTCAAATTGCACCAGAGTTACCGACCGTAACCGCGTTGTATTCAGGTAAATAATCCCGCGGCGCAAGAAATCTGGTCGGGACAGCCGGTAATGCAGATCTAGACTGCTGTGATGCACGGCTGTCGTTCGTTCGTTCGGGGCGCTGCATTGAGCAGTTGAGTTCAACTTTTGGAATGTTTTACTTTACATGCAACAAATCTAGAATATATTAAAATTTCACTTTTTGAAATAAGTAAAAACTTAGAACTTGTAAGTAGAATAACCTGTTCTACTTTTTTTGAGACACACACTCGTTCTGATACTTGGTGAATTTGTTATAGAATATGATAAGCAGATTATAGTATTTGTTTTAAATCAATTTTAAATGTAATATGTAACATGCATGATTTCTTCTTCATTCAGAGTCTCAGCAGGCTCTGCAGCCTCTGCCCACGCAGCATCCACAAACCCTGGATGTCCCAGTGCCTGGAGATGCCAAGGAGGAACCTGTGGTGCATATCCACACTAGAGGTGGCGATGACATGGTGAAGGTGGTTGAAAATGTTGGTGGAACAGGACGACAGGGAAGTGGTCCATCTGGGCAGGGCTTTTCCAAGTATCAAAAATCGCTTCCTCCTCGTTTTCAGAGGCAACAACAGGTTTGTGTTGGATGTTTTGTCTTTAAATATGGAAAAAGCTGTATCCATTGATGAATGTATATTATGAACTTGACTCTCACAATTAGTGCTTCAGTTGTTGTATTAAATACATTATATCCCAGAAACAGTTTGAACTGTTTTAATCCCTTCAAACTAGGATTTTTATATTAGACGCGCGTGACTGAGTCCTTATTTAAACATTTAATTTTTTGGTAAATAAAGGGGATTTACTATTAAAATGAAAACATGGAAGAAATTGTGTGATTATTTATTACAAGATAAAGTTGTAGTAGTTAAACAGTATTAGTAGTATCAAATACATTCTACTAAATAATAGTAGCCTAATATATTTATGGCACAATGTCTAAACCGAACTTTTATTTTGACGGGTTGCCGTGAATACCTTTACATTTCTGCGTGCACATGATATGACGCTGGTTTTACTCAAATGAAATGGTAAAATGCTCGTGAAGTGACTCCGAGCAGTTCTGGAGATGTTGTTAATGTATTTATGTCCTCATTTAGACGGCAGATGCTGAAATCACTGAGCGTCAGGTGCGCTTCAGTGTATGTAAACAAAACCGCATGTCTCTGCCATTCAATCATTCACACAGAGACTCGCAGAACATGCAGGGATTCATATTTTAATCGACTTTTGTGGCTTAATATTTACAGATACTAGTCCATATTGCGATTTGATTGAAGTGTAATTATCTACTTTTGATTTATTCATCCAAACCTTGACAAACATCATTCGTCTTTAACTGTAAATATCGTTTTTAAAATAGGTTTCATGATTTCATCTGCGTTTTCTGCGTTGCGGAAATCATAGGGCCGTACACGTCAAAAACCGGGTTGATCGGGTACTCGGTACCACCGGTACTTTAAAAAAAACCTGGTACCGTAACGTTTTATTTTTTTAGTACCGACTTGGTACTGAAGTACCGGGTCTTTTGACAACACTACTAACTTACCCAAGCAAAAATATAAAGATAATTTGTATCTTTTAAAGGGGTCATATGATGCTTTTTTAAAGATCATTATTTTGTATATTTGGTGTAACAGAATATGTTGACATGCGTTAATGTTCAAAAAACACATTATTTTTCAAATACTGTACATTATTGTAGGCCCTCTATGCCCCGCCTCTCTCAGATTCTATCAGAACAGTCTGCTCTGATTGGCCAACTGACCCAGATTGATTGGCCGAACACCACAAGCACGAGTCGAAAATGTAACGCCCCTTTCTATAATCGTGAGCTTAAGCTTTGAAAATAAATGTAAAGACAGTTAATAATGTCCTTAGTTTTACCATCAGTTCAAGCCCGAGAGGGGAACAGTTGCGTAACAGACACCGTGATGATGCTCGTATATATTTGCAAACAAGCCGCGGTTTTGATGTGATCGTGTCTCCCTCTCTTACACACACGACGCTGCGCTGTGACCCTCTCTCTCTCTCTTACAAACAAGCACACACACACACACGATGCGCAAAACTCTGCATTTGAACAGTCAATAGCAAATATTTAAACTAGTAACAAAACATACAGTCGCTGATTCAGAAGCACCAGATTGTCAGAGCAAAGTCAGAATTACCTCCTCTCCTAGGTTCACGAAATGGTCGTCCATAAAATGCATTGCTGTTCTGTTGTAAGTAATCTTAATGATTCCTTAATGCATCTACTGTTGGAAGGCCAAATAAAGTGCTTTTGCTTTCGCCTAGAAACACACAGCTTCTCCCTGACACGGCTGCATCAACAATACTGCGGTTACTGAAACCACGCCGCCTTTCTTTGCGTGAACATTTGGGCTGCATTATGCAAATATTTCCGCATCGTGATGTAGACATGTGGGGGCGTGTTTGAATGAGTCGTTTTAGGGGGCGTGGCAGAGTCTTAACTTTGATAAAGAATATCTCTTTGGTTTTGAGACTTTAGTCTTTGCAACTTCAGGAATCTTATCTATGCACAATCAGCTTGTAGCACTCCAGAGAGAAAGGACAACTTAATTGCATCATATATGACCCCTTTAACATAGTAACAAATATATATCTCTATACTCCGATACTGGGTTTAACATAAAATACATTTTTGTATAATATGTGGTCTGTATCATTTGTGGACAGGAGCAACTTCTCAAACAGCAGCAGCAGTGGCAGCAGCAGCAGCAACATAACCCAAATCAGCTTCAGGTCCAGCCTCAGAATCAGCAGGGCCCCTCTCCAGGTACCACACCACAGTCTGGGCCCAAACAGCCAACCCTTTACCCTCCTGGCTCAATGGGACGTCCTCCACCTCTGCCTATGAACTTTGATCCCCGCTGGATGATGATGCCCTACATGGACCCCCGAATGATGCAGGGACGCCCGCCACCCATGGACTACTACACTCCCAGCATGCATCCTTCTGGTTAGTAAATAACTGAGATCAACTGTGAATATTAGTCAAACAGTCTTGGTGTCCAGAGATTATAGGGGCTTTTATGTTTCAGGGATGATGAGTCGAGAGCGTTCTGATTCAGGTGGCTCTGGGTCAGATCCATTTGATAGGCAGCAGCATGGTGGAGCCCCTCATTCCCATCAGGGCACACCTCCAATGGATCCCAAACTGGCTTGGGGACCAGATGTTTTTCCAGGGGGTACTGAGGGTCGAGGTCTAAGCTCCCCGCTACGGCAGAAAGCTGTTGAGGAAGAAGAGGCTGGCAAAGGTCAAAGGTAACAAGAAGCTATAATAGAAGCTATTAATTAGGGGTGTGACGAGACGAGACACGAGACTGGGTTCACGAGAACGAGACGAGATTTTTTTTATTTATTGAAATCCTCAATGATGAAATATATAGGGAAAATTTGTCTTTTATTCAACTGAAAAATATAAAATGCAAAAAATGTAGGTTTATTTTGATATCAACTTATACTTTATAAATTAAACTTATTTTTTGATGAATTATATTCAGTAGGCTAATAAACATGTAAACTAGAGCTGCATGATTCTGGATAAATTGGAGTTAACAATTCTCTTACAAAATAAGGTAATTTACCAGTGGTGACATTTCTGACAAAATGTTCATTACTTAAGTCATTTAAATATATATTCATTTGAACAAAATATAAAAACAATTCAATGGAGTCGTCAGTGTCTCTTCATAAAGACTTGTTTCACTATTGGAATCTCCTGAATGAATGATTGTCAACTGTCAATGTCAAATACATTTTTTAAACGGGTTGTCGCCACCTCCTGGTGGAAGATAAGCATTACAATACAAGTGTTAAGATACTTTATTTTTTGATCGCTACTGTATACAATAAGTGTTTTTACCCAAACTATCCCAGTACTTCTGTTATTTAAATGTCTGTAACACAGAAATACTTAGCCGGGGTCAGTCGTGGCTCTAATGGATAGAGGGTCGGACTTGTAACCCAAGGTTGTGGGTTCGAATCTCGGCTCCGGCAGGAATTGTCCACAACTGAGGTGAGACCCTTGAGCAAGGCACCGAACCCCCAAACTGCTCCCCGGGCGCCGCAGTGTCGGCTGCCCACTGCTCCAAGTGTGTGCACTTGAATGGGTTAAAAGCAGAGAACACATTTCACTGGTGGTTATACTCTGTTTAATTGTGTATGTGACAAATAAAGCTCATCTGAGCTTAATAATAATAATAATATTATTATTATTATAGCCTATGTGTGGTTGAAAAGAGCGTTTGTGTTGCTCTTTCTGGATCAGCAGCAGCATGAATGCAGATTTATTTATTATTTAGAATGTCTTGAACACCTGTTTCACATCGCAAGTGTCAGTGTAAAATATAGAAACATAAAACTTAGTGTTAGTTTTTACTTTAGAGAATAAATATGCAATTGCAAATGCAGATGTTTTGTAGAGAGTGCGAGTTAGGGTCAATAAAGATGGAAGAGATGTGTTTTTAGCGCTTGAAGATGGGTAAGGTTCCTGTCGGATATCAGTGATGGATTAATGACAGTGATTTTGTGCATTCAGTAATGCATTGGAAGCGTTCTAGAGGGCATGAAGTGGGTAAAGGGGTGCAGAGCGAGGTGGTTCTGTAGGCCTTAATGCTGAATTTAATGCAGCAGCTATGGTTAGCAATTGATGAACAGAGGTGGGTGTGAGATTTGAATGTCTTGAACACCTGTTTCTCGCACAGTGGAGCTTGAACGTGTTTTGTTGACGCCCATTATGAATGACATTCACATTGGAAGCTCTGACCCTCTGACTCAACATGGGCACACAAAACGTCTTATCATGCAATGTGAAACAGTCTTAATAGACATAGCTTAATCATTGTCATTTAGGAATAAGATCGTGTGGGTGTTTGAATGAAGATCGAAAGCACAATTTTTTATGATTAATTGTGCAGCTCTAATGTAAACATTGCAAAATATTTTGCGAGGATATCGTCACATTCTCGCGAGACCAGTCGGATCTTGTGCCACGAGATCTCGTCACATCCCTACTAGGGTTGGGAATCGCGGGGTACCTCATGATACGATATTATCACGATGGATGTCTCACGGTAACGATAATATCACGATGCTGCGATTAATCTATATATTTCTAGAAAATCCTATAATGATGCATCCCGATATCTTTCTAAACAAAATGCCTGTGAAAAGGTTAAGTGCAAGGTTTTTTTTTTTATTTTTTATTCAAGTCCAAACTGTTAGAAAACAGCAAACATGTTCTGTAAATCAATTTTAACATGTTGAGTAGGTTAAATTCATAATTTTATTCTTGGACTTATTAAAAGCTTACACTTTTCTTTTTCTCTGTGTGTAAACAAACATTTAACTGCTTATCAAACAGAAAAAACTAGATAGATAGATATAATATAACTTTCAAAATTTACCTGGAGTGCTTTCTCACCCTTTTTACTCCTCTCATCATAAAAACAGAGCCCTACAAGAAGAAATAGCCGTTCGCGCGCTCAGGTTCGTTATTTCAAATGTAGATGCGTGGCAAGCACACACACTGCACACTTTTGCGCCACATTATGGCTCTGATAAGGTTTTGTTTCATCCTCCGTGCCAGAGATTCAGATTTATGTTTATTTGCACGCATTTTTGAACAGGGAAATCTATTTAGAGCACCTTGTTGTATTAATTAAAATATTGATATTTGGTGCCAGATATTGATTCTCATATCGCACTGAGAAGAATCGTGATATATCGCCTTAATCGATGTATTGTCCCACCCCTAACTATTAATACATGTATAAATATAAAAATGTATTGTATTTAAACCAATTTCTTTTACAATTATTTATTCTAGATTTCTTTAATTTGTTTCACAAGCATGATACATCTTTCTTTTTTTAATGTTTCTAGAAGTGACACTCCTCCAGTACTTATGCGGGAGGGAGGCAAAGCTCCCATTCAGTTGCCCAGCTCTCCATCTGGTTCATCCAACCAAACCCCACCACCTATTGGGATTCAAGTTGTGGGCCAGGGTGCTAGCCACCATGCCCATCATCAGCCCTTTATGGGTGGACGAGGAGGTTACAGTAGCTACCCTGACAATGGATCCAGAATGGGCTCCCACTTGCAGCAAAGGGCCAGCAGTGGAGGGACACTGCATGGTTTTGGCCATCAGGAGGGTAGTCAACAAAGCCAAATCTGGGGGACTCATCATCCCCATTATGACCGCAATGGCCGTTCTGATCACTCGGCCTTGGATAACTCGCATCTCCAACACCATGGTCCCCCCACTCACGCCCCTCATTTCTCTCTTCATCCTCATAAGCAAGAGAATGGCAGAGAGCGAGAAAAAAGGGGGGAGACAAAAAAGAGTGACCCTTCACCTCCACTCCATCAGCTGTCTCTTTCCCCTTCCTGTTCATCATCATCATCTTCCTCAGCTAGAGAAGATGGTAGTGGAAAACAGTCCTTACATAATCAGGTCCAACCGCCGATTGAACGTGATACTGGATCTGCTCATGCTTCAGGAAGGAAACAGGAGAAAATGGGAAATGCGCAAAATCATCCCCAGCAGCATTCTGTGCAGCAGCACCACCCTAAAGCCAACCCTCGCAGTCGGGAGCACAAAACTGAGACACACTGGGGCCCAAGGCCTGGTAGCAGTAGCACGAGTGGGGGCTCAACCCATAACAGAAAGGCTCCGGGCTCTGGAATGAGTGGAAATACTGAAGAACCTGCAAATCAGGGGGCTGAGAACAAGTCCTTTACTCAATCAGATGGCACCACAGCCAAGCGAGCAGGTCCAATTAAGAGACCAGTACTTAAAGAAATGAAAAGAGAGGGTGGTGAAGGAGGAGGAGAGAAGGCCACTGGAGGCTCTGGTAAAGATAAAGAACAAGATGCTTGCCAGACCACAACCAAACAAGAAATGGCCTCTGCAGCTCAAGGCTCCTCAGCACTCGGTGGGAAAGAAGATGCAGTCTCATCAAATAAACCCAGGACTGGCGGAAAGGAGCGAGGTAACACTGGGGGTCCAGGTAAAGGACCCAAAAATGGAGAAAGCTCTATCCAGAAATCTGTCTCTTCAGCTCCACAGTCCAGGAGGGAAAGAGAGCATTCTGCTGAAAGAGGGAGCACAACTTACCATGCATCTTCGTCCAGAGGTGGCCGATCCAACCGTGGCCGAGGAGAGTTTTACGGCCGAGGCCGAGGCTACAGGGGCACTTACACTGGCAGTGCAGGTGGTGGCAGCCGTGGCAAAGCAAGTGGCAGGAGCAGCAGGGATTATAGAGCAGCTGCCAACAGTGGCTACCACCATGCACCTTCTAATCAAGAATACAAGCGAGAGGTATCATCTGGCAGTGGTAGACATAGACATGGGGGCTCTCAGCCAAATCCGGGACGTGCTAGGAACCGAAGTGAGACACGAAGTGAAGGCTCTGAATATGAAGAGGTGCCAAAGAGGAGGAGACAACGGGGATCTGAAACAGGCAGTGAGAGTGCTGGTAGTGAACTTGCTCACTCTGACAAGGAAGACCGCAAGCCGAACACCAAGACTGGTGTCGGAGGAGAGAACCCTACAACAGGCCCTTCATCTTCTTCAGCTCCTATCAGAAACTCCCAGACAAGAGTGTTCACACCAAGGGGAGTGCCATCTAGACGTGGTAGAGGTGGTGGTGGTGGTGCTGGAGTAGGTCTCCATAGAAGTGGAGGCAGTGCTGTAGTGTCTGGTGGACACAGATCTGGACCTGGCTTTGGTTCTCATGGCTGGTCTGCAAAATCTGCAACTGTGCGAAAGCAACAGATGTCCACACAGCCACCCCCTCCTAAAGATTCAGGCCGTGGAGCCAATGTTGACAAGAAGAAAGCTGCAGACCAGAATCAGTCTCCGAGTCAAAGTGCAAATCCCTCTGTGCCTACAGCTATCCAACATGGGTCCACTGAGAACGGAAGGGCTGGAGCACCACTGTCCTCAAGTAATGTTCCATCAAATTCCATTGGCATTCCTGCCCAGACGCTTCCTCTGTCTGCCCCCGAAGGACGAGGTTTCCCTGACAGGGAATTTGAGCGCCCCACTCATCGCAGACGCCACGGACGCTCCCAGCATCAGCAAGACAAGCCTCCCAGATTCCGTAGACTGAAGCAAGAGCGAGAGAATGCATCCTGTATCAATGGAAGCAGTGTAATTATTGAAGTCGTAGCTGGACAACAGCAGCAGCCTGCTTCACCTTTGCAGAACTCCCTGCAAGAAACCAATAGCACTCCCAATCCATCCACCACAGCTGTTGCAAATGCAAAACACAGTGTGTCCGCAACGTCTAACAATAATAATAACAGCAGCAACCTTGGGGGGGGTGGAAACCAAAATTTAAATAGCCATCACCACCATCACTACCAGGGCAACTCCCAGTCCCACCCTCAACACCATCAAAACCATAACCCAGCTGGGGGCGCCAAATCTCCAGATGTCTCTAACCAAAACTCTGATCAGGCCAACGAGGAATGGGAAACAGCCTCCGAAAGCAGCGATTTCACAGAGTTTCGAGAAAGAGAGGGCAGAGGAGGTGGTAAACCCTATTCCTCCCACCACCACCACCATCCATTCGGAAGAGGTGGTGGAGGTGGCGGAGGGGGCGAGAGAGAGATGACAGCTAAAGAATTGGCCACCAGCAAGAGAAGCTTCTCCAGTCAGCGCCCTGGAATGGAGAGGCAGAACAGAAGGGTTAATGCCGGTGGTGGTGGTGGTGGAGGAGGAGGAAGAGGCCCCAGGGGTCCGCCTGGCACTGGTGGGGCGGGGGGTGGAGCTGGTAATGGTGGGGGAAATCGTGGTGAGAGGCGTGGCAACTGGCACTCTCCTAAGAACAGGAAGTGATGCTTAGTTTTTGTTTTGTTTTTTTATTTGGAAATATTTCAAATGCATCCCTCTATCATTGGCCACTATTTTCTGTAAAACCTATTTCCCCTTAACATGTTAACACCTTATTATCATAAATGATTAGTTAGTTATTTTGGTGTATAGCTTTTTGTCCCTTATTTGGAAATTCACACTGTGTCCTTTCACAAATCCTAAACTCTACTCTGATATTTTACATACTACAACCCATTTTAATGGAAATATATCCTGACTGAAAATGCATTTGACTACATGGCCCATTTATGTTTGCATATACAAGCACAAAATGACATAAACCTAAAAAAGTTGTTGTGCTTAGATTATGTGTGTGCTGGGTATGCACACGTTACATGTGTTTGTGTAAGAACTGTGGCTTGAAATATATATGAAAGGCCTAGGTTGTTATTATGTACTTGTGTATTCACATCACATGTTGGATTCTGGAAGTTGCTCTTTTAATGAGAACAAATGTATCATAGATTTATTTCCCCCCGTCTTGTGTTGTTCATTATTAATTTCAGCCTCTTAAAAGTGAGGATATCTTTTTTTCTGCAAAGCAGGTAATTAAAACTCATTTTTAAATAAAACCCTCTTCATTTTTGGTTAAAACTCGCATATTATTGTGCCCGCCAATTATCACACCAATGCTCAAGAATTTTTTTTTTTTGGAAAATCACTGTAATGCCCACTTTTCAGAACAATGCGGTGTATTTTTCCTTATGTTAAGTAATAGGTCCTCTCTGCTCATTGCTTTGGGTTTTCAAATAGTTTCATTAGCTGTTTTGGCCTCCGCATGGAATTGTAGTCTAATAGTGCACATTATACTTGTTAATATTATTAGATGGTGATCTTAATTGAAGGTCCTTCAAAAGTTCTTCTTCATGGATCACATCGTTTTAAGGTTGTTTCTGTTGTGAGCAAATCAAATGACTCTTAGCCTTAGTGTCAGATCCTCATTAAGTTAGATGTTTTTTTAAACCATTTATTAGAACATCCGTTAAAGATTTTCTTTTGTCTTGCACTTATGTTAAGTCCGTAAACTCCAAAACTCCTTTAGAATAAAGATTGTTCAGTTTTTTTCTTTTTCCTCCAAATTAATAGCTGTATATTGGGCATCTTATTTGACTAGGTGTCATACTGAAGATCCAGGTTATTGAACATGACAAGTATTGTGCTACTGTTATATTCACTTACCAGTTCTAGGGAGTGTAGAGAATCACTCTTTGACCACCCTCTGCATTGTAAAGTCCCTTTTTCCTTTTTTATTAAAGGAACCTACAACACAAGCTCTTCCTCCAGCGTGTATTTCCAAAGTCCCCCAAAACATGTCTCAGAACTATGAGCAGCTGTATTGCTTACATCATCGGACTGATCTTCAATTTACCAGTCATCTCATTGAGACAAGTCAATGCCAAGGAGTCTGTGGCCCTTTTTGAGTAGTGTTACAAAATGAGACATTGGTTCAATGTGCAATATGCCTGACATCAAACAAAACCTGCCCATCTAGGGAGCCGAGCCCAGATTATTGAGAAACCACAAATGCTTGACGTCTAAAAATAAACAGAAACCATTGTTCCCTCCTCATTTTGACCAGCAGCTGTATCCTAATGGTGTAAGTTGGGGTTTGTTTGTTTTCTGGGAATGCCTTGGTCTAAAGCAGTGCTTCCAAAACCTGTCCTGGAGGACCCCCTGCCCAGCACATTTTGTATGTCTCCCTAATCAGACACACACAATTTAGTTCTTGCGGTCTCTACTAATGATCTGATGAGTGGAATCAGGTGTGTTCGATAAGGGAGACATACCAAAGGTGCAGGGCATGGGGGCCTCCAGGACAGGTTTGGGAAGCACAGGTCTAAAAAATAGCTTTGAAATAATAAGTAGGGCTTTCAAATGAAATGTATGTGTGAATTTATATCTGATCTCTACATGTAATGTGTTCTTTTGAGGATAGAAAGCTTTGTGAACAGCGAACACGAGTCACAATTGCCCACCTTTTCTGACACTATTAGGATGTTTATTTTATTTTAGTGTGTATATGTTTATCCAAATGAAGTGCAGTGGAAAAAATGTTAAATCTCCTATATTTTTTTTCTACCTATTAAGGAAAATAACTAAAATGGGTTTATTTTACTTTTCTTGCAGACATTTTGCCAAGCATGGTTTGGTCCTCAGATACAGCTTGGTTGATTTATTTGTTGGAAGCCGTTCTCCCATCGGCTTTCAGTGTTGTTTATTATCCCTCTTAAATCTAAACCATTGATGTGGTCACATTATATGTACCAATATCAAGTAAAAATGAATCGCAATGTGTATTCCTTGAAATACTCAGAGATTGTATTATACTTCTAACTATACCAAGGTACCTGAGGTTAGTAGTACTGTTCTAGCATCTATGACTTATTATTGGAACCTTGCTATACACATATGTATGTATATTGGTATGCATCTGAGTTTGTCCGCCCCAACTTACATTCCCACAATTGTTGCCATTTTTAAGTTCAAGGGAGCAATGTACAAGCAGAGAAGTGTCTTATTATAATAAAAAGTATACAGAGAAAAAGTTAAATAAAAATCTTTTGTTTTAATGGAAGATCTGTGGTTTGAGACTTCATTTCATCACAGTGCCATTAAGAGTGCTAAATATGAATTAAGGCCTTTTGAGGCTTTTTTTTCCTCATACTAACATACCATGTCCATCATAATTCATTGATTTCCTCCACATGTTTTAGGTACACACATTTCACAACAATTACTGCTATAAACATTATTACATTTGTTTTTGTGATTTGTGATTGACCCACATATGCATTCCAAGAGGGAAATGCAGCCATGCATGTAGAATTTCTAGTATTTTGTCATATTTTAGCATAAACCTTAAATGTCAGTTTTGCAATATTATTCGATGACCTCAATATTTTATTATATTAACATAATATTAAATAAATACTTGGTCCTACTCTACTCTCCATATAATAACGTGAAGAACATTACGAAAGGGAAAAGCCTCTGATTATAAAGACTACAATTCCAACAAGACCCGCAGATCTGTGAAAGCGGAAGTGACCTGCCTTGTGATCACGTGCTCTATGTAGAGCGGAAGCCTCCAATCAGGGTACAGTTGTATCGCTGCGGCTAACATCGACCCCGGGAGATCCTTGAGGTAACGCGAATAAACGCCTTTTTACCGCTATAATGGACAGGGATATCTAGTAGTTTCGATATGTGCGCAGTTATGGGTTATTTCTGTGAAATCGTTCTTAGTTGTATGTGTTAGGACTCTCTTCAATCGAGTGTGATAAGTCATATTTTAGAGAATGGATATGGGAGGTCAGTCGGCGAAAAGGGGAAGGAATTTGTTGCGGAGGTGGTGGAGTGGGGATATGATTGGGGGGTTTAGTTCCTACGTTTAAGCGTTTAGTATGGGAAAGAATTAGAAAGGGTTGGAACTAGGGAGTTATTTTCAGCGGCACGAAAATAGAAGGAAAATGCAAAAAAGTAATTAATGTGATGAGATGTTTGACAGGTAGGGAATGGGGAGCGTCTATCGTCAGCCGAACACACGTACTACAAAACGGACATTTATTAAGATACAAACCAGTCTTTTTAACGTGCCAGTGGTTTTAAATTGTGCAAGAGAATTTGGATTATTTTATATGAAGATGAGCACACTTAACTTGTTTGGCCTGACTGGTATTTGTTAGAATTAAAAAGAAAGAAAAAGATCAAATAGATTTGGTAAATGCATTTGTCTGTTGTTGTTGTTTTTTTTTTTGGGGGTGGCTTGAATAGGAATTAATAGAAGAACTCGATTTTTTAGTGATTAGGTAAGGTGGGTGGAAAAAACGACAAGAAAAGGTTAACCAGCCGGCTCTTTCACTCAAAAAGCCGCCAAGATGTTGGCGTGCGTCAGGTCGGTCCGGTAGGGGTGAAAGGGAATGAGCAATTGGCAAAAAGGGCTTTAAAGAAGGGAAATATAGAAATGCAAATAAAATAAGTAAAAACAATTATCTGGGACTAACCAAATTTGTGGACAGAGAGGAGAAAGGAGACATATACGCGATACTTTTTTAAATATACATGTACTTATCTGAAACACGTTAACGCAGCAGTATGATTTAATCATTTTCATTCTATAGTACCAATGCTAGGGATGTAACGATTAACCGCAAGCCGGTGTTCTGAAATATTCGGTGTCTGAGGTTTTCGGTGACGCTGGGCGGAGCATACATGAATATTCATGACTTTCTTGTTTCGCGTTAAAGCGCCACTGAAAATATCAGTGCACTCTAGGATCATCAAATCATTTCTTTAAATAGGGCCTTGACATCCCGGACAAATAAAATGTGCCTCCAAACTTGGCCAGCGTGTGCAGTCCCAGTGGTACCAGCCGTTGCAAGAGTCACATGCAATCTAAACAAAATCAGATTTACAACATGAATGAATACGGTATTGCAACTTTAAAATATACTGTAGGGTTACTGTAATAATAATAATCTAACAATCCCAAGTGTCTACCTGGTCTGGTGTGTGGGTATATTGTTCTCCACAAGCCAGGCACATGTTATCCAGAGGTTCTGTGGAAGGTAATCAAGGTGACATTATATTATTTATGCTTAATACATCATCCCATTTTAATATAATGAAGAAATACCTGATTCATTTAGAAGGCATAAACCCAGGTCTTCACGCATCTGTGCACTGTTTGTGTCTGTGCATGAGAAGGTCAAGTCTCCCCCCAGAAGAAGTGCTTCTGCAAACTAGAACATTGCCATTGAACCATTTACACTGATTGGCCTTTATGTGATTTTATTACCTATAATTAGGGCTGTGCGATATGACGATATATATCGGATGGACAAAATAAAGTCTATCGTTTCATATTATGTTCTATCGTTTATATCGTGGTGTCGGAAAATACATTGTTTACGGTAATACCTTTTCATCATTTGAGTGACTGTGATTTTTATACAATCTTTATATGCCTTTCTGTGTGAGAGGAGCGAGCTTTTTCTTTTTTGCCGACTTTGAACAATTACATTGTCTTTGCAAGTGTCCTTATAAACACAACGATTTAGGTCTTAAGAGCGAGTAAACGGCAGAAAGAGAAAACGCATATGTAACAGTAACTTAGCTATATTGGATCCGGACTTCAGTCTTAAAGGGGAAGCTGTCCAATATTCGTTCTGTCTGACATTCATGTTAATCATAGCACACTGCTAGAAAATCTCACTGCTCTTGATTAATCACTTTTGTAACTTTAATGAGAATAAATAAAAAAATAACAATAATAATGATATATTTATAATATGTATATAATCTATACATAATACACGTGTTAATTATATCTATCATAGATAGTAGGGATGGGGTCACGATTTTCGAATATTCGATTAGTCAATTTAATTATAGAATATCGATTAGGTTGAATTTGGGGTTTTCATTAGTTGTCAATAATAATCATCAAAATTAAAAGATAAACACTTGAAATATATCTGTCTGTGTGGACTGAATGTTACATTATTACACAAGTTTCACTTTTTGAATGGAATTAGTGAAATAAATCCATTGAGTGCGTAGTGTGAGTGTCTAACCGCGCCGGATCATGGAATTATGAAATAAATCTTTTTGGGCGCCTGAGCGTGACAATGTAGTGTAGGCTAACTGCGCCGGAATGGAATTCTGATATGCATCAGCCTGATTGCGTGAACAATAGACCTGTATAACAATATTTATTATGAGAGGGCCATTTGTTACAGTGTCCCAAATGTAACAACTTTAAAAATAATAAACCACAAAGTAACAAAATGTTCCATGCACTCCCCTGTGCTGAGAGAGAGAGCGGACTCAGGCACGAGAGAATCTCTGCAGGGCTCTTCAACTTCACTGATGCCATTTGCCACCGTTGCTTAAGATTGGTTGTATAACTATTTAAATTAATTAAAGGTGCTACCAGCACAAAAGTTTTAATGCACCCAAATTTATCACCATAGGCAATATTTACATAATCAAAAATGAAGTAAACAACTAACATATCTGCACAGCCCTAGTGTCATTTATATTCAAATTCTTTATTTGAAGCACAACGGGGGGAAACGAGTTCTTCTGTGACAATAATCGAAAGGTAACAGACTTACTGAAATTGTAAGTGGCTGCTAGCGCTGCTTCACTGAGCTGGACGGTTTACACTGCTGTGTGTGTGCACTTAAAACATCTCAATGATAAATAAATATAAAAAAAATCTAATAGAAATTAAGTGTTATTGGAACTGAAGTAATTTATAAAGAATGTATTACATCTCATGCCATTGTCTGTAGAAAACTGTCTGACTATCCTCCAATTTTGGATTGTAATCAGTCACATTCGATGCAACAGGACAAGTCCGGCTCAATGAGCATGTTCCCATTGATCTTTGGCTGGAACTCGGCACAAATTGTAAAAGGCAGCAGTGCAGTGTAGGTTTTATTTTTAAATAATGCACTCTCTCTAGCAAAATCACCAGTTCCAGAACTCTCAACATCCATTGGGCCCCTCTATGATCTATCAGGAAGTTGAAGGGATGCTCTAGTGTATCAGTGCTAATCCAGTCAACTGCCCCCCCGCTGTGAAACTGGGTAAACGGAAATACTATAGAAATAGTTAAAGCCCCCTCCCTCGGCACCTGTGAAAAGAGAAAAAGATAGTCAGTGTAGATTCGTCCTACCAAATAATTTCACTAATTACTAGAATCAAAATAAGTATTATACAGATGAATGGAACAATCCTGTTCTGTTCTGTCTAATTGTCGTCAACAATAACTGTTCGTTATTTTAATTTACAGCGCAAACTTCTCAATAAATATCTGTTTTACTTTATATGTATTTGACTTTTTCTTTTGTCATCTTTGTCCTTGGCTAAACCAGGATGAAACATATTAACCCCTCTACACTGAAATAGTGAAACGAAGGGATGAAACCCCCCCCCCCCCCTTACAACAATCCTTATGAATTCACTAACCAGCCAATTTTACTTTAGCCTTTAGTGTTAAGAAGATTTTTATACTTTTAATATTTTAGAATTTTTTTTAGCTTCACAATTTCATGTCTTTAATCTTTTATTTTAGTTACTTTTTCTTATTTGTAGGATAAACTGATCAAACTCGCGCTGGCCGCTTGGTATTTTAAAAAAACAACAAACTTGAATTTAACAAACATAAAATGTTCCAATTATATTTCTGAATTAAATTAATAAATAAGCGAAACGAAATAATGACCACTTTGCTATTAAAAACCAAACGGGAACTGTTTTAATGGCTGCAACAGCGGCTGTGTAATGGGAGGAGAGAGAAAGACACGGGCTCTGTCGGACTCGGGCGGAGAATTCTGAGAAGCTGCAGGGACTCTATATTCGTTCCCTCGTTTCAATTAAAAGTTCCCCGGACTAATTGTGAACAGATTGCACTCCCGTCTTCTTCCCGAGCATGTGAACATGTTCATTTAAAAAATATATAATATTAATTATCATAATGACTTTATCTTTTATCATCTCACCATGTTTTTAACCATTTGCAACACCGTGCTAAGATTGGTTGTATAACTATTTAAATATATTACAAAAACGGTAACATTAATTTATTACTAAAGTTGGGTTGATGTTATGTAGGCTACCAACTGAGCAAACAATAAGAAACACCACAGAATGATCACAACTGAAACGTTAATGTGTCACCAACACCAAAGAAACATTTATATCAGTTATTAACAGTTTTAAAGATTGTCAAAATAAATGAGTTACATAATCAAAAATGTTTGTTGGCTCAGTAAGTTGGAGTGTATCCTCAGGCACATCAACAAATCAATAGCTGTAATAATTCAATTAAACATAACATGCGATTAAATGCACAGCCCTAGTGTCTTTTATTTAATCTGATCGTTCAATGTTGTTCTACTTCTCTCTTTTCTAGTTTCCCAACATGAGTAGCTCAGAGGAAGTGTCGTGGATTTCTTGGTTTTGTGGTCTACGGGGAAACGAGTTCTTCTGTGAGGTTTGTGTTCGTTTTCGATCATAATCGGGGAAGTCGTGGACTAATGGTTAGAGATCAGACTCGTAATCGAAAGGTTGTGAGTTCGAGTCTCGGGCCGGCAGGAATTGTAGGTGGGGGTAGTGAATGTCCAGCGCTTTCTTCACCCTTAATACCACGACTGAGGTGCCCTTGAGCAAGGCACTGCTCCCCGCACGCCGCAGCATAAATGGCTGCCCACTGCTCCGGGTGTGTGTTCACTGCTGTGTGTGTGCACTTTGGATGGTTAAATGCAGAGCACAAATTCTGAATATGGGTCACCATACTTGGTCGTATGTCACGTCACTTTCACATCTCATATTGTGTAACTATATAAGGGTGACCAGGGAGTGTTAAAATGTGAGCTTAACTATTATAGAAATTAACTGAATAATTTAAATGCGTATTGGACCTGATATGACAGCAGAACTTGTGAGTCTGTGAGTAATTTATAAAGAATGTATTACTTAAATTTGTAACTGGGAAACATGAGAATATTATATTAAAGTTTGAGGCACATTGATTTATAGGCAGTGATTATTTCTGTTTAGAAAACTGTCTCTGAATCACTTGTTGTTTTGCTAAAATCAAGGCAGGCGTCACAATCCACTTTGGATTGTAATCATTGTAAAAACAGTAGATAAATTTGCCATCGTCTATATTAATATTGATGCATGGTACATCTCTTTTTACTCCATACAGGTAGATGAGGACTACATTCAGGACAAGTTTAATCTTACGGGACTCAATGAGCAAGTTCCCCATTACAGACAAGCCCTTGACATGATCCTGGATCTGGAACCTGGTCAGTGATTGTTTAACACAAGTTTTTATGGATTTAAGGCAGCGTTTAATTAAAATGCATGTGCTTTTAGTGTAGGTTTTATTTTTAAATAATGCTTGACCTAATAGTGTTTCATCAAAATGCCATAATCCCATAGTAAAAATGACAGTCTTTGGTTTAGTCCCCTTAAACCCTGTTCATCAGTCTCCCCGGTGGAGTGCAACGGCCACATCTCAACATCCATTGGGCGGGGCATGGCCGTAATGGAGATGATGAAAATATCTGAAGACTGTTATGATAATGAATGTTAAAAATGACATGTCTATGAAAATATGAACACATGATGATTAGATGTTAGATTATGATACAGCAATGTTATTAAAAAAGAAGCATCTAAAGAATAGCTGCCTGAGGTAAAGCTTACTTAATGCAAGTAAACTGAAACCCGTTCTATGACACTTCCTATGATATTAATCAGGTAACTTAGATCCATAACATAAACGTAACATTACAACTTGTATCTGCACAAAAGAATGCATATGCCAGTGAACTTTAAGTTACTTGCAATACCGAGAGAGAGAGAGAGTGCGCGCTCCCGCTGTGAAACATGGGTAAGGACGGAATTTACTACAGATTTTCATCCTATAAAGTTCTCATTTATCTATCAAAGTGTAGTTCGCGAGTGGCATTCACTGTGAAAAAGAAAAGATAGTCATACATTTAAAAAAAAGTGTAGTTCGCGAGTTCGTCCTACCAATAGTATGAGAGGAACACCACTTTCACTCTCAACCAAACTAACATTACTAGCCAATCAGAAGTTGTTGCTCTTATAAACACGAGACGTGAAATGGTATCCAGAGCCACAGCCCTGATGAATGGAGAAGGATGCCTCTGGGTCTCGAGCGCTATGTGCTGAAAAAGCTGCAAGGCGCAATGGTCAATGATGTCACTAGTGCATACTTGCATAGAAAAGCTATTAAAAAAGCAGCAGAGCTTTGTAAATACCACTTCCGACTTTGAGTTCACTCACTCTCTCTTGCAGTCGATAAAATAAGATTTCTCACTCTATAAAGCGAATAATCGACTAGTCACCATCGATTTGTGCGAATAGTATCATGGAAAATCATTCAAATAATGTTTTTTTTTTTTTTTAAACCCTGTGAGTCTCACTCACTCTCTCTTGCATCTCTCTCTCTCTCTCGCTATAGTGCGTAACTTAAGATTTCTCACTCTATAAAGTTCTCATTATAATGCTTATGTCATTAATGTTTATGGCAGATTTGTGCTATATTTGTATCTACATTATCAAGTGATTCCTAAATCGCCTGCATGTTTTCGAAGCCATACGAAGTACGAAAACCATTTTAATTGATATGCCTACTGTTGAACAAATATGATGAAATTATCACTGCTGCATTATTATAGGATCAGTATTCTTGAAAAAGAAAGATCTAAAAGCAATATGACCATCTTAAATAACTCATTCAATATCGGGCATTGCATGAGCATGAAACTAAACACTGGTAATATGCATCGCATTCAGCATGTAAATAAATGTTAATATCCCAACACATCCTGTATTAGATGAATCAGATATGTATGTACATCACTACGTGACTTCAAAGCCAAGCTTCTCTCTTCTCACATCTATTCTTTGAACCGCATGCTGTTGCAAGCTAAACAATCAGAGCTCAGGGTGCCGCCCAAAGTGCTGCTGTAACCAATCAGATTTTTTCCCACGCTCATCGTTTTCATGATCGATCATCGCTGTCACGGCCGAGTACTTAATCGCTGTTGCACATCCCTATTAAAAACATACTAGAGAAGACCTGCATTTCACTGTTTAAAGTCACTATGAAATCAAAATGGGCAGTTCTTTTATTTATGGGATGTTAACATGTATTATAAATGATTTATCTGTGTGTTATCATTATAATACTTCTCTGATGGCGTGTGCACTGGCACAAGCACGGGACAAGATTCCCTCCCGTCCAGCAACTTGTAGCGGTGTAATGGTGTTGTGTGTGTTTGTATCAGATGAGGAGCTGGAGGACAACCCTAACCAGAGTGACCTGATTGAGCAGGCTGCTGAGATGCTGTATGGACTGATCCATGCGCGCTATATCCTCACTAACCGTGGCATTGCTCAGATGGTACGTTATCCCTGCGTCATCTAGTTATCGAGTCTTTTTTTTATTAAAGAAAGACAATTTATTTTCCAGCTTCATATGTATGACGTTGCGCTTGTTTTCTCTTGCAGCTGGAGAAGTACCAGCAGGGAGATTTTGGCTATTGTCCTCGTGTTTACTGTGAGAATCAGCCAATGCTGCCCATTGGTAGGTGTACAATTTATTTTACTTCAAATATATAATGTTTGCCATTGTAATCTTTTTTTTTTTTTTAATTAGGGATGCTCTAAATGATTGGTACCAGTTGATAATCACTTCTTATGAATCAGTTGATGATCTCCCAATTTGATTATCTCATAAAGAGATTGCATGTCGACACTGAGCACATTTACATGCGCCCCAATACGCTGAGAACTCACAAAAATCAGCTTATTGAAATAACCCGTTGTCCTGGTTTACATGCAAACCAGTAACCACTGGACACTTCGATAAACCAAAAGAAAGCAGGCTAATGTGTTTACATGCTGTGTGAACATGGCATAAGGGGGAAAAATCTAGATGTGAGAGGGAGTGCGATATATATCGTCTGCGATAATATCGTAATTGTTGTTTAAATGTGCAAATTTATTGTAATTTGCAAAAACCAAACAAAACACCTACGAAGTGCACGCTTGCATTACGTGATGAAGTCTCGACTAGAGTGCATGCACATTTAGAGTGGGTTATTTCACTGCATGATTCAGTCTAATAAAATGCATTAAGATGGATCACAAAATTCAAGATATGGGGCAGAACATGTGTTTGTGTATGTGTATACACTATCTGACAGAATTGAGAAAAAATAATTTCATTAAAGTGACAGTTTATAGAGATCAAAGATTGATCTAGCTCAGGACTGTTTTGGTTATCATAACCCTATAAAGGTATTTTAAGATATGTTGTGAATAAAATAGTTTATCCAAAGCATCGTATCACTTACCTTTATTTTTTTTCTTATCTAATGTTATATGACTTACAAAAGGAGATGTTCGGCAGAATTATGTCATTCGGTAACTTTTTCATCTAGCTAATTAAATGGTGAGAGTGTCTCTGTCCGTCATCTCATCTTGTGCCAAATACATTTATTTGTATAAGGAATTGGTAACACTTTAACTAATGTTAACAAATGATACATTATTGTAATGTATTAATTAACATGAATGAACAATGCATTTATTACATTTAAATAATTAATCTTTGTTAATGTTGGTTAATAAAAATACAGTTGTTAATTGCTTATTCATGTTAGTTCACAGTGCATTTATCAATGTTAAAAACCACTGAAACAAAAACACTTGTGATTTTAATAATTAACATTAAATAAGATTAATACATGCTGCAGAAGTATTGTTCATTCTTGGTTCATGTTAACTAATTAATCTTATTGTAAAGTGTTAGCAATTCATTATATAAAAATGTGATGTCAGAACTGCTCAGTCACCATCCCGAGCACCGCCCACCGTCCTTTTGCCAAACCCCCAGACAGTAGGGCTGAACGATTTTAGAAAATAATCTAATAGCGATTTTTTTTTTAACCAATATTGCGATTGAATATGCAATTTTTATTTTATTTTTTTAAAGCTCTTCATTTTCATTATTAATCAAAGACATACAATAAATCATTGTATAGTATGCAGTGTTGGGCACGTTACTTTAAAAAAGTAATTTGTTATATTACTAGTTACTTCTCACAAATACTAACCGAGTTACATCGTTATAAAATAAACTAATTACCAGGGAAAGTAACTGCTACATTTAAAAACAAAAAGTTCAAATATGTCAAATAACTTGGATGCCCCAATATTAAATATGTTAAATGAATGAAATGGTCACCAAACAGAATAAATTATTAATAAAACATTACACTAATCTACACTATTTTTATGTTTCTGTGGGACAATGTGAGAGACACCTATCAAATTCAATTGATTATTTCAGTCAAACATTATATTATGATCATTTAGGATTATATTATCATTTTAACCATATGAAATTATATACATTTTCTGCCCCATATCTTGAATTTTGTGCTCATTCTTAATGCATTTTAATAGTCGAATAACTGAATCATGCAGTGATTCAGACTCTCTAAATGCCCACGTGCGCTGTTTAACCCATTAGAATTGAGCAAGCTCTGTAAGGGTGTATTGTTTGGTTTTTGCAAAATACTCGATAATATCAAATTGCACTTGGTTAAAACAACAATTACGATATATATGGCACACTCCTAGTGGCCACCATTATTTCCCAGCACTGCCTTAACCCTCTTGGGCATGGAACTCACCAGAGCTTCACAGGTTGCCACCGGAGTCCTCTTCCACTCCTCCTTCTCATCTCTATAAATATATATATATAATATATATTAGCAGTAAAGCTAATACAGTGGCTGGAAATCGGTTTATCCTTCGGCTCCTCGTGCTTCCCCATCTTCATAGAGAATGCGGTTCATGGAACTTGCTCAGAGTCAGAGCGCTTTTGGATAGAAGCTGGATATGGCACGGCCGCGATTTCCACGCATTTTTAGATGCTGTGAGCAGGGAAATCTATTTAGAGCACCTTATTGTATTAATTCAAATATGATATTTGGCGCCAGATATCGATTCTCGTATCGCATGGAGAAGGATCGTGATATATCGCCATATTGATTTATTGTCCCACCCCTATTACTCAGTAGAAGAAACTCATACAGGGGTGGAACAACATGAGAGTGAGTAGATGACAATTTTGGGTTAACTATTCCTTTAATAAAGATGAGGATTACAAGTTTAGGTACAATTCCCATGAACTCTGTGTGAGTTTCAGTGAGTGAGTCTAGTGTCTGTTTTTGTCTCCAGGGCTCTCTGACATTCCTGGCGAGGCCATGGTGAAGCTCTACTGCCCTAAGTGTATGGATGTGTACACACCCAAGTCGTCCAGACACCATCACACTGATGGAGCCTATTTTGGCACTGGTTTCCCCCACATGCTCTTTATGGTGCATCCCGAGTACCGGCCAAAGAGGCCTGCCAACCAGTTTGTGCCCAGGTTCGTCTTTTCTTTATATGGCGGTCACCTGCTGTTCTGTATAAATGTTTTTTCTCACATCTCTAAAATCGCTCAGTTTCTCAGAGCTGTCATTCTCCTTTTCCAGGCTCTATGGTTTCAAGATTCACCCGATGGCTTACCAGCTACAGCTGCAGGCAGCCTCCAGCTTCAAGAGTCCCGTCAAAGCGATCCGCTAAGAACCTGACCTGGGCGGGGCGGGGCAGGGTGGGATGGGTGGTTGTGTGTCTGTTGCCATGGCCTCACTCTTCTCCAACAATTTCCGATTCGACCAAGACTAAGGTTTAAATACGAAGAGAGTGAGACTATAAAACACTCTGGGGAGAAACAAAAACCTAACCTCTGAAACACTGTACAGAAAATGGGGTGTCCCTTGTGAAAACAATTTCAGTTCTTAACCGCCACATAGAAAATAAAGTTATAATTAAAGCTAGATACCTGTAGGATGGCTCTGCTCACTCTCTGGTCCTGTTTGTTTTAGTTCCTTAAGGTTAGGTAACGTTTACATACGTGAGCGTCATGAATTGACTTGTCTTATTAGTTCATGATGTGATGGATCGTTAAAGGTAGGGTCGATTGATCGTTAAAACCACAGATGTATCGTTGTTCAATCCCCTCCGTGCAACCAGATATTTGGCTTACTTTAAAACGGCTGTTGCATGAAAAAGGCAGTATATTTTGGATTTGTTTTAAGCTCAGAGTAATATAGCTGGGATCGTCTGTGACTGTTCTTTGTTGACAGTCTACAAGCTTTCAGTGCATGTATTAGAAAAGACCAGAAATGGGAAGACAAAAATGCAATCAGGAAACTGTCTTTGTCTTAATTAGACAAGTGTTTTGTTTTAATCATCAGTCCTGCACTCCTGGTCAGAACGACGCCAACCTGCTAAGTTCCTCCGGTGTCAAGATTTCTTCAGAGATTTTACTAGATTTACCACAGAACCACAATTAAGACGTTTTTATGTTTGGTATGGGCCCCGGTTGTTCTTCTCTGGTTTAAAGTATTTCTTCTGGTAAAGAGTAGAATATAGAATCAGTTTGAATGCATTGGATGTTTTTTGGTTTGTTATTTTTTTGTTAATCCTGTTGAATTTGTTTTTTTTTCTTTACAGCTTTTGAGGAACCAGGGTTCAGAATTCACAATAAATGTCTTTTCCTAAGTTGTGTGAGAGTCCTACATGTCTCTTCTAAACTTATGTGAGTATTCACATTGCAAAGTGTTGTCACCTCAAAAAGATGTCTGATGTTCTGCTTCTATGAAGTTGCATTATATTAGTTTGGTTCATTCACTTGTTGACTTATTTTTCCATGGATTTTAAGTGGATACTCACCCAGGTCAATGAATGCAAGGTTGCTTCAGAAGAATATATCAAGTCTGTCTGGGTATAAATCGTAAAGTAGCTTGAGTGTTGTTCCTCTTTTTAAGCCAATATCACAGGGTCATGGCTGTAAAACATTTTCTGACTCTTTAAAGGTCACATCCCGTTTCTTTGTTACTGTAACATGCAGATTTAAATACAAATATAAAAAAAGAACGATGAAGACTGTTACACAGATTTTTTTCAGCACTTGATTAAACAACAGCAATTATTTTTCTTATCCCATAAAAATACTACTTGCCTAAGTTACATACGGGTCAACATGTTATCATTGCCAGTATTATCTCTGTGCTTTATGCATGTCGCTGCCAAGGTACTTACCCCTGATAAAAAGGGAGAGGCGGTTTCTGACGCACAGACACCATTGGCACATGCCGCTATGCTCGGCGACACTTCCGGTTTTCAGTGGCACTAAAACCTGTGACATGTCAATGGACTGCGTCTTGTGTCACTGACATTGTCGCGGTGCATGTCGCACCTTCGGTAGTGACTGACACCTGCCGCTGCATAATGTAGATTGCGTGACACAAGCACTTAACGGCAGAGCGATATTGATTTAATTAACAGTAGGCTGCGGTCAAGTATACAATTTATTGCATCGCGAAATTCATTTGTACAACAAATATTCCTCTAAGATTAAAATGTCTAACGCCCCGTAATGTGTATTTTTCATTAAGTTTATTTCCGGTAGCCTGCTTTGTACAATACATTCAAATACGTAAATATACGCATTTTTGTTCTTGCATAGATTTGACAGTTCAGCGTATCAGTTGTAATTATAAAATAGAGACTATGCAGAGGCCATAGCTAAAATTATACGTTTTAATCCAAAAGTGCCACCATTAACTGACCCTTTCTGTCCGAAATTACATAAAAATATAAACTGTCATGAGAACTCCACAAACTTTATGCTTTATGAAACTTGCGGCAACCATTCAGAAGTGTGTCTGACCTTGACACAGACTTTTCACAATGCAATGCAGCCTAAGTCTGCAACATAATGTAAGTCTAGATGCTATTTAAACAACATTTCTACTTATTAACGTGTCTGCAGAAAGTCAAATGCTTGACAAAACATTCAGGCAACTCCAGAAGCAATGCATGCTCATACTTTATATACAGGTGCATCTCAATAAATTAGAATGTCATGGAGAACTTCATTTATTTCAGTAAATCAACTCAAATTGTGAAACTCGTTAAATAAATTCAATGCACACAGACTGAAGTAGTTTAAGTCTTTGGTTCTTTTAATTGTGATGATTTTGGCTCACATTTAAAAACCCACCAATTCAACATCTCAACAAATTAGAATACTTGAGACCAATAAAACATTTTTAGGGTAAGGGAAAATGGTCTGCATACACGGTGAAAAATTAGATATGTATCCATACAAAATCTTAAACCATGCATGCATACAAAAGACACCAGTGCACAGAAACACACCTATACAAGATCAGTTCACTTAGAATTGCTTGGTTTAATTAAATACAGTTATGATGTTGCTATGGCACACTAAAGAGTGTCAATTTACTGTAAAAAAGTACAATTGAGCTGAAATTACCTGTTTTTTTATATCGGCCCATTTTACCTGAATGTTGTGCCATGGCTCAAGGTATACTGCTGATACTTGAACTCTCATAATTTAAAAACTCATTTAAAAAAATAAATATTTTCAAGAGACTATACTAATTTATAAGAATATCATTAGATCTCATGCATAGCTTATTTGATGGTATTAAAAGTATTTTATCAAAACGTGGCCCATTTTAGCAGACTTCATCCTAGTATTTTAATCAATGAATTAGGTTTAATTGTGTTGCCAAATAAGTGGTCTTGACTAGTTGTCGAAAATAAGAATCAAAATAGTTCAAAAGTTACAACAACCAAGTGATGCATTTTAAACCTTTAATTGAAAAAAGGTGACATGACAGAAATGTGACTGTTAAATGGACAGAAACAAAGATGCGATTTCATGATCCACTTTTAAAAAAAACTTGAAATTGAATATAGTTTATCACAATTCTTATGTAATAATATTCTTAACGATGCAGGTGGTCTTCACAGTAGATGCGGATCACTGTGCTTCATTCAGTCTATCGTGTTTTTTGTGATCCTGGTTTTGGTGTAGAATGTAGATCCTGAACTCGTCTTTCCTACAGATGCCTTTTTGCAGTGGCTATCACCGGTTTGCCTTCGTTTCAGTTTAAAGCTTCGTTTAGCACATTCAAAATGACATCTTTGTTGTTTTGGATGTTGTAGGAAGTGAGGTTGATGAGCCTCTGGAAGTCCTCTGGTGTGCAAGTCAATTTGTGGGTGAGATATGGGGAGGTGCTACTGTTAAATTCAACATCAACCGCTCCCTCTTTCCACTCCTCACCCTCCCTCTTCACTCCTAAACCACACAAATTTACAATGTGTATTCTTGGTTATTTGAGATGTACCAAACAATAGCAAGATCCAATCACAATATACTGCAATTAAACCATTCAAAGTGAATGCTTTAAATGTCTCAAGTATTGAAGTTAAGTATGCTTTTAAAATATTTGTAAATAGTATTATTTCTCAATTACTACTTTACTGCGTTGATCAAAAATGGCAGCATTGCCTTTTGTGTATATGGCCCATTTTTATGGATAAATGTATATTTAGTCAAAAATATTGATCTAGATCTATATAAAACACAACATATATTTATGTGAATATACATCATAACATTTATATTCCTTAAGCATGGTTAAAATGTCACAGTCCTGCCTTAGAAGCACTGTAATTCCTATTAGGAATACGGCAGATGGGATGTAAAGAGTGATGGTAGTGCTTACCAGGAGCTTTGAACTGCTTGAATGAGACGTTGACCAAGGGAAAGTGAAGCACTGTGGGAGCTTCCGGATTGTCTTTATCCTCAAACACACAAACTTCCTTCAGCGGCTCCGACTCCACCTTTTTGAAATCGATCTTTGGAAACGGAATCTTCCGATCAGCACAGTATTCCTGAGATTGCTTTAGGACCTATTGGACAAACGGCATCTTTGTTTTTTAAGTTCCTGATATTTGCATTTCAAATCAACTCCTAGAACCTTCCAGGTCCTCACCTTAAACTGATCTTGTTCCCAAGAGTAATTTAGAGACAGAATAACGTCCACGTGTCTGTGAGAGCGAAGCAAAGGAGGAAATCCTGCATTTATGGCAAATCCAGCATCTACTAAGTTTAGCACAGGATCAGCTGGAGTCATGGTGTTAGGAAAGGCATCTGGGTGGGTGTCTGTAGACAGAGCATGAATATTATGGATGAGTGCAGGCATTAGTAATTTAGGCATAGATGGCCCTGGTTATATTTCATACAATGACAGGCGCCACCAAATTACATCTACATACATCAAACACTAATATGATATAGTCCATCTAAAGAATAAATATAATAAACACAGAATGCACACTTGAAACGGTCAGTGCAAGTAGAGCTCTAGACCTTTCCATGTGATGAAGCCAGTGTTCTCATTGTAGCTGCTGTGCAGGTTGAAGCCTCTCAGGAAGTTGTACATCTGGCTGACAATGGGGCGGCTGGTCATAAAGCCACATAGCATTTTAGCAAAGTCAGTCACAGGGCTGATCAGGCGTGTACCAAGTGCTGCGGGTTTACTATCAGTCTCTTTAAAGACAAAGCAATTGCATCAGGTCACAGTGCAATAATGAAACAAATGTAACTACCATTCAAAAAATTTTTTTTTTTAAAAGTAGTATGATAATGCAATGCATTTGTTTAATCAAATGTTACAAAAACAGTAATATTGTTACTATTTAATATTGTATTTGTCAATACATTTTTTTTAAATGGGCAAATTACAAACGTAAGTGAGCATTCCTATGCCTTACAGGTACATCTTAATTTGAATATCATGAAAAAGGTCAATATTTTTGTCACCCATTTCAGAAAGTGAATACCATATATTATATAGATTCATTACACAGTGAAATATTTCTAGCTTTATATTGTGACATTTTGATGATTATGGCTTACAGAAAGAACCCAAAATTGTGTCTCAAATTAGATTTAAAAAATGTATTTTTATTTTATGGATATTTTTAACAGAAAATGTCAGGCTTCTGAAAAATATGTTCATTTCTATGCACTCAATACTTGGTTGGGCCTCCGTTTGCATGAATTACTGCATCAATGCAGGCGTGGCATGGAGGCAATCAGCCTGTGGCACTGCTCAGGTGTAATGGAAGCCCAGATTCTCGATGGGGTTCAGGTCAGGCGAGTTTGCTGGCCCATCAAACACAGTAACACGATGGTAATTGAATCAGCTTTTGGTACCTTTGGCAGTGTGGGCAAGTGCCAAGTCCAGCTGGAAAATGAAATCAGCATCTCCATAAAGCTTGTCAGCAAAAGGAAGCATGAACCCTGTTTGATGGCTGCATTGACTGTGGACCTCAGAAAACAGTGGATTATGTGCCTCTCCATTCTTCCTCCAGACTCTGAGGCCTTGATTTCCAAATGAAATGCAAGATTTACATTCATCTGAAAAGAGGACTTTGGACCACTGAGCAACAGTCCGGTTCTTTTTCTCTTTATCCCAGGTAAGATGCTTCTGACGATGTTTCTGTTTCAGAAGTGGCTTGGTAGCCCTTTTCCTGAAGATGTCTGAGCGTGGTGACTCTTGATGCACTGACTCCAGCTTCAGTTCACTCCTTGTGAAGCTCTCCCAAGTGTTTGAATCGGCTTTGCTTGACAGTATTCTCAAGCTTGCGGTCATCCCTGTTGCTTTGTGCACATTTTCCTACCCAGTTTCTTCCTTCCAGTCAACTTTGCATTTAATATGCTTTGATACAGCACTCCTTGAACAGCCACCTCTTTCAGTAATGACCCTCTGTGACTCTCTTTGTGGAGGGTGTCGATGATCATCTTCTGGACCATTGTCAAGTCAGCAGTCTTCCCCATTATTGTGGTTCCAACAAAAAAAAAAAATAATTTGAAGTGTTTTAAATTACATGTAATGAATCTAAAATATATGAAAGTATCACCGTTTGAAATAATTTACAAGAAAAAAAAAAGTGGACTTTATCATTCTAATTTTTTGAGATGTACCTGTACTCCCTTCGAAGGGCAGAGTCCTTGAAGCGGGTTCCTTTAATGGTGTAGGGCAGTGTCTCAACCCTGGTCCTTGGCACCCCCAACACTCCACATTTTGTATGTCTCCCTTATCTGACACCCATTTCACTTCCTGGAGTTTCTTCTAATGAGCTCATGAGTTAAATCAGGTGTGTTAGTGCTGGGGGGCACCCAGGACCAGGGTTGAGAAACATGTGTAGGGCATTACGGTCTCAAGCTTTTGGAAGACAAAATGTGACCCTGGACCACAAAACCAGTCTAAAGTCACTGGGGTATTTGTAGCAATAGCCAAAAATACACTGTATGGGTAAAAATTATTAATCTCTTTTATGCCAAAAATCATTAGGATATTATGTAAAGATAATGGTCCATAAATATATTTAGTGAATTTCCTACTGTAAATCTAGCAAAACTTAATTTGATTAGTAATATGCATTGCCAAAAACTAGAAAATCGCCTTTAAAGTTGTCCAAATTAAAGTTCTCTTTTTGGCACCCTCAGATTCCAGATTTTCAATTTGACCAAATATTGTCCTATCCTAACAAACCATACTTCAACGGAGAGCCTATTTATTCAGCTTTCAGAAAAATGGATACTTATGACTGGTTGTGTGGTCCACGGTCACAAATGTTACCTTGACAATGCTGCGTGCGCATGCAGCATTCAGCGCTTCAACAGTTGTTGCAAACAAATATTTCTTATTGTTTTATACAAATACTGTTTAATTGGTTCTTATTTATTCAACTTTTTCAAACTAAACTTGCTAACAATACAGTCTTAAATCATATTTCTATCACTGGTGAAAATATTTTGCATTTCATACAAATGCAAGTAGAATAAGCAATTACATTTTTTTTTTTTAATGTAAAATCCAAACAAACCCCAACTTTGCTTTAAAATGCGTTGCAAGATCCAAGTCAGGGCTGTCCAAACTCAGCCCTGGAGGGCCGGTGTCCTGCAGAGTTTAGCTCCAACCCTAATTAAACGCACCTGAAGCATTTAATCAGGCTCTTACTAGGCATACTAGAAGCTGTGTGTTGAGGCAAGTTGGAGTCATCTCTGCAGGACACCGGCCCTCCAGGACAGAGTTTGGACAGCCCTGTCTTAAGTGAAGATCACAAATGGAAATCACTTCCTTTGCATGTTCCCTTCGTTAACAGACTTCTGGAAGGGCCCTTCGTGAAGGGATTCAGTTCACTTTCGTTTGGAAAGTCCCAACAAATGGCGTTCCCTTCCCGAAGAGCACAAAAAAAGCATTTTGTAATTCGCCCTAATAATTTATTCATGTGAAGGCCAAGCTGAATTGTCAGCAGCCATTATTCCAGTGTTCAGTATCACATGATCCTTCAGAAATCATTCTAATATTCAGATTTTTCGCTTAGAATTCTCATGAAACCGTTATGTTAGGGGTTAAAATGCATCTCAAACTCTCACCCGTGTTACTCGCTCTTCCTCCAGCCCAAGGAGTCCAGGAAGGGTTGACTCCTGTGGCAAGACTCCAGATATCCATCAGATTTAAAGAGAAAACGCTGCTCCACATTCCTTAACCATGCAAAAAGTTGACTTAATTGTGACTGATTGTTTGCATAATTTGCTTACAGCACAGGATCGTGTTCGTATAGAGAGGTAGACTCCCCTACTGGTCATAAGCAACAACTTGTTTATATGCAGGGTGCACCATGCCACTTTCTCTTTACGGCCTTCATATTTTTTTTATTTAGTGACACTTCATTATGTGCATAAACCCACACTCAAACTCACCTACAAGAAAGGACAACCCAGTTTCAGGGAGTTTCTTGATTATGTGACCGAGGTAATATTCACTCCCGAAGTTCTGTGCAGGTACAAAAGCACCATATTTGGGAAATCCAACCTCATATGGAGTGAATTCACACCATTCTAAATAGGAAACAAAGAAACAGAATTACTGATCCGTCATCAAGCTAGTTGTTTACCTACTCCTTAAGCATACAGTGAACCTATTCTAAAAATGTTCTGCAACTCTTTGGATTAGAATTATTTGCATGCGTTTATATCTTCAGAAACTGTTTCCGAATAGTCTCTTATAGCTATTGATACAGTACCCAACATATTTACCCAGCAGTCAGTCATTGCACATCACTCTAGCACTTGGAGTTTGAATAAGGATTTGTACTTGACCAGTCACAATTATTAAGTGTGCAAGCTAAACATTCATAATTATACTTCTAATCCAACCAAATTACATTTATTTTCATATTAAACATCACAAGCCATTTATGGCTCAATTTAATGGTTTTAAAAGAAAATTTATATTACAAGTCAAATAAAACACTTATGTATTATATACACACACATGTATAAAACAACGGTATTTTAAATTATATTTACAGAATATACATCATACCTCAAGCTCCTCTAATATGCACGGCTCAAGTGTATAATAAGTTTAATGTTGCAGTTGGTTCCGAATTAACGCATTTAATCAAATGGCATGAACGTCAATACAAACATGTCTTTGACTAAGAATATCTGCTTCACTTATTAGACCGTACGAGTTTATAATATGTAAACTATGACAGCTAGGTAAATCAATTAACAGATGTAAAAATAAACCACAATTTGATGCTATGAATACTACCTTTTTCAAACAACATTTTCTATGTACGTATAAGCATCATGTAATTTGTATAGTATATTATTCCATGAACATACAGTAACCCTTACAACAAAGCAGAACATACCCAATGATATCATGCCACCTTGACTCAAATAACGGAGACCAGAAGAGCAATTACAAATTATGTTCTTTACAGAAAGCGCAAAATTGTGTTGGTTTGACAGTTAATACTGTGGTATTATGAACCTAACGCCCATGGATGGTTTATAAATATACAATGTATTGTGTCTTAGTATGAAACTAGAAGGCACTACATTTTTATTAGTACATACCTGCATCTACTATACTTTCTGTTTTGCCATACTTTAGGTTAACAGCTGTAAATATGGGGAGAGGGTTCTGGCCTTCAGACACTGTCCTCTGCATTCCAGATAGTGTGCCCATGGGTGTCTATGAAAGGAAAGTGTATTATATTGTGTACCAAATTTTAACACTCAGTCAAAACTGACAGCAAACACTTTTTTTTTTTACCTTCCCTTGGAAAAGATACTCTAAAGCCAGACCCCACATGTCGATGAGAGACACAAGGTATCCCTCCTCCTCTCGCTCTTCCATCCTCTGTTTGTATTCCATTAGCTGCTCGGAGGAAAACATATGGAGCACATTTTTAGAGAGCTCTTTCTTTATAGACTCCATAGACTCATCAATGCCACCCTTTGACCAGTTAGGGTCTTCATAAAGGGAGCCTAGAGCCCTGAAATGAGAAATGGCACACATTGTTTTTAATCAGTGTGTTTAAAACCAAGCCATGTTTGAAACTACAATAAAGACTCCGTCTCACCAAGTGGCACCTGAAACCCCCGTGATGTAGCTGACTGCATCAAGAAGCTGGATCTTCTGCAGACCCTGAAGGCTACCGTATGTGCTCGTTAACGCTCTGCTCCCACCACCAGAACACACCACAGCCAGCACTGGGACCTGAGGAGTCACAAACAGATTCAAATGTTGGGTATTTGTATTCTACGCAAATAGAATCAAAGTTTGACTATGCATATTGTACAGTAGGAAAACAGCCCTCAGTTCTTTGCAGAGTCTCTGAGTGATTGGTGTCCGTGTCTCAAGTACCTTGCTGGGCTCAGGTGCAGAGCTGAGCTTCAGAGCTTTCTGTAGAGCCTGTGACACGACTTCTTTTCTCTTCACCAGAAAATTATTTTCTTCCACTGGGATATCAAAGTCCAGACGCACGTCCAGCTCTTCATCAGAGCTTCAGAACACCCAAAAACATATTTTATTCTGAGGTTAGGATGGATGTGAAATGAATGATGATAAATAGTACTGTAATTTAAATCAATTCAAATTATACATTTATTAAACTACTACGGAGAAAAGAAGTTAATTAATTCACATGATTTGTTACCAAGCATCCATTTTCAGTTGCAGATCAAATTTACTCTGAAAAACAAAGGCCTTTTTAGATAAAATGCACAAAAGGATTGTTTAATAAATTATGAAAAAAGATGGAGAAATGTGTATTACTCATTTACTTGTATTGTGTTACTATTATCAATAACCCATTTTTGAAGCATCACATTCAGATTAAATCAATGAATGAATTAAACTAACCTCTCTTAGAGGCAAAGAGACTGTAATCTGTTGTATGGCTGGTAATGGTTTTAAAGTGATGGAAGTCAATCCAGTGTCCACAGGGTCTGACACCGCAGCATCCACTACTACCGTCCCCACCTGGAGAAAAGCATGTTCAAGCAAACATTTAAAGCACACCGTTGTTTGTTTCAGGTGCTTTATAAATCTACAAGCCATTGTGTGAAGTACTGTATACATACTGTTCCACAAGTAATAAGATGTGGTAGTTTTTACAGCAATTTTCAATAAACATGCATGTCAGGAATGCCTGTTGGCGTGGATGACCTACATTTTCTGAGCCGACAACAGTCTCCGAGGTCAGATTAAGTTCAGTTTCCAGGTCTCTGTTGACGTAGTAATGTAACGTTTTCAGGAAGCCGGAGCTTTCTTCAGAATTTGAAATCGTGAAATCCTCTTTGTACGCCCCTTTCAGTTTTAACACCATGTTTCGCGTGGCTGGAACACAGAATAAGAGTTTTCAAAATGACTTTACAGGGCAATTTAACATTTACAAGCATTTCTAAATACCAATGAATTTCCAGTAGCCAACTAATATAAACATTTGCATGGGACATGTGGATGATAATGTCTTTCTTTACCTTCGGATTTCTTTAGATGCTTGTCCACCTCTACATTCAGCTCACAAAGAGGACCTGCCTATTTTAAAGAGTAAGCATGAAGCTCATATGATAAAGGTTCTTATATTTTTCAGAGTGGTAAGTGCATGTAGTCTACATTAAAACAGCTTTTTAGGAAGACACCGTATACTGTACACCAGAAAATCATCTGACTGCAACCCACGATACAGATAAGAAAGATGTAGTAAAGGTTCGTACCACCAAAACTCCATTAGAGACGCATGACGTTGGTGTCTCAGAGCTGCAGCACATAGTTGAACAAAACAGACACTTTCAGATTTATGTGTAGGGACATGCACAGTCAACTGTACCTGCTTGGACCCATTTTGGCAAATGCTCACTAGAACTGCTGAAGGAACACTCACCTCGTAGTGATCTCAAACTCCACCCACAGTTCATCCTTGGTCTGAAAAAGAAAGTGCTAGTCACAAAAAAAATATATAAGTGCTGTCAACCAAGTGTTTATTTTATGTTGTAATGCAGGTTTAGATTCAAGATCTCCTTATAGCACTGACCTTATCATTTATTATAAAGCATTTGGTCTCCTTTTCCCCGTGTGTGAGGTTATGGATATCAAATAGGATAGTTGCACATTGGTCGTCTCTCATTAATGAATCCTCATCATATATCAAGATCTCTAGAATGTTCTGTGTATAGAGAGGAGAAGAAAGCAGTTCATATGACATCTTACCAGAGAGATAAATAGCGGAGGTTAGAAATAGGATAATATAATAAAACATTCTAATATCAGACAAAACATTAGTGGTTTACCTTGATGTTGCTGTGCACCCTGAAAGTGAAAGTTTCATTCCATTCCGGTTTATCGCTGTTTGATATAGTCTTGGTGCGATTTGTGCGGGCCGATGCCGTGGGTAAGTTCAGAATGACATAGCAGTCAGACGCAGACACTGGAGAGAAATTGAGGTGGGGTCGGAAAGGTTTGGGAGTTAGCTGACAGAATTAAGCATTCAGGCACGTGCAGAGGGAGGGGGGGGGTTGTGCTTGAGCACCTGCCCCTTTATGCCCAAAGTGCCCTTTTGTCAAGGCAATTTTTTTTTTATTAAACACCCTTCTGTGAAGGCCTGTGTAACCCCCCCCCGACACGGGTCCGCACCAACTCACCGAGCGGGTCTCGAACCCGGGACTCCGGTGCGGGAGGCGGGCGCTCTAACAAGGAACGCCAAAGGCTACAGCCTTTAGCGTCAGTCGCTAGAGCGCCTCTATTGAGGTCAGGAGAGTGAGGTTTACACACAGCCCTTACTGGCATACATCCGTTACACTCACCCCCCTAAACCTCACTCCCATCCGGGTAACGGCACCAATGTAACCCCCCCAACATGGGTCCGCACAAACTCACCGAGCGGGTCGCGAACCGGGACTCCGGTGCGGGAGGCGGGCGCTCTAACAAGAACGCCAAAGGCTACAGCCTTTAGCGTCAGTCGCTAGAGCGCCTCTATTGAGGTCAGGAGAGTGAGGTTTACACACATCCGTTACACCTGCCCAATCTAACTATTAGTAAAATTAATGATTAATAATTAAGCCGTAAATAAAATCACCCACATGATAACCTTTCACCTGACGACCTCACCCGAACGATCCCTCACGCCCAGGCGCCACGGTTGCAGCTTAAGTAAGTGGGGTTCTCAGCGGAGTGGTATGCTTGTTTACTTATCATTATTTTACAAGAACAACGTGAAGAGAACATGCATTGCACAGCTTTTGTTTAAATCGCTGTGTTTAGACTGCAGCAAACGCCACTTCTAACGTTATACACAGCAGCACCATAAACAATGGTGCATGTTCACTTCGTGCTATTTGAGGGAGAAAAGTTTCATGGGGGTGGAAGGGTCTGGTCTTTTTAATGTCATTTGACTAAAATCTATTCATACTTTTACAGTATTTACAGCATCCGCTTCAATACGCGTATCAGCAAGGAATGCGTCACTACATTGCTGTTATGATATTTTGTGCACAGCCCTATTCAAAGCCTTGTTTCATGTGCCCCTTTTATATTTTGAGCACCTGCCCCTCCAAAGGTCTCTGCACGGCCCTGTAAGCATTGATCTATTGTATGCATGTACTCATGAATTGAGGGTACGGTTGCATTAGTTGTCAAATTGTAGAAACACCTTTAAAAATCTGTTACATAGGGAAAGGATTATACTTCAATCTACACTGATTTTGCATCCTACTACACAGACATGCGTAACTGAGCAAGCTCAAGCATCAACACTTAAAAAAAAAAAAAAAAAAAAAAAAAACTGCTAACAAGTTTGCTTTAAACTTTACATTTCTGCTAAAAAGTGTAAATGAGCACATCTGGCTGCTGTTAAGAGGACAGATTGTCTCACAGTGGTCGTAGGACCGGTGGATCTTTGCATGTAAAACTTTGACTGACACGATCCAGTATGGCTTGACTTCTCGCTGTTGAAAGCAAACAACCAGACACAGAACATTAAGTGCTTGAGAAACAGTGAAAAACAACGTAATTTGTTTACAAATGTGCATGTACAACTCATGATCTATGATAACAAGATGCACATCTCAATTACAATCATTTAAAGAAATCCAAAGCAGAAATACTTGCTAACCTTAAGCATTGTTGAACGTTTGCGCTGAGATCAGGATTCAGCTGCCTGTGAAAGCATATTACTACCTTTCATTAAATGGCTAAACAAGTTGATTATGAAACATATACAAGAATGAGTACGATATAACTGTTCAAGACCACTCACTCACTCACTCACTCACTCACTCACTCACTCACTCACTCACTCACTCACTCACTCACTCACTCACTCACTCACTCACTCAGACAAGCTTAACCAAGTAACAATTGCCCAAAACAGCATACGCCTCAAAGACGACGTTCTCTCGTTCACAAGAAGTAGTTGTCTCCCCTTTTCTCCTCCTCGCTGGCGTCTTTTAGCTCCTCTCAATCACTCCTAACAACGAACAGGTGCGTCCACCGAAGAGAGAGAGAGAGCGCGCGCGTGCACGTGCACTGAATGCTTTAACAGTGAACTGATATAATAAACACATATAGGGGTTAAAATATAACTTTAATTAAATATAAAAGTTAATACATAACTAACTGTAATTAAACTATATTATTTACAAATAAAAAAATACAATTGTAGCTCTAGTCTAGACAGTTGACTATGATTTTATTATTACATTTGTTTGATTGATTTTATGGTCTCAAGCATTCAGAAAGCACGCAAAAGAAAATAAAGCAGTTTTACTATGATACAACCATGGTTCATTTGTGTAAGGGTTGTGACATTAACATGTTTTTGTTGAATAAATTATAGAGGCTGTAGCATAAGGAAAAAAATAAAATAGAGGCTGTAGCATTTCTATAGTAAAAAGGTGGCCAAAAATGAAAGATTAAGTGGATATTTGATTTAACCTATAGGCTAATTGTTTGGTCAATATTACACAAGGATTTGTAATATGGAGACATGCTGAAATCGCGTTTGGTCTCGTACTGTATCGCGTCCCTTGTCAGTGTCGGGCGCTTGCTTGGCCATTTATTGTGATTAACAGGAAATTGTGTTTAAGCGCCAGCAGAAGATAGAAGTGTAAAGTAATACTCTTTGAGAGAAGCAGTCTATCAGCGGAAGTTAAAAACAACTAGTAAGTGTATTTACTTGTCTCATTAGTGTTTAGCGCAGTTGTTGTTGTTGTTGCTAGGAAACGCTTGTTTTGTTTACTGTGTGGAGACTGCTGAAATCGCGTTTGGTCTCGTACTGTATCGCGTCCCTTGTCAGTGTCGGGCGCTTGCTTGGCCATTTATTGTGATTAACAGGAAATTGTGTTTAAGCGCCAGCAGAAGACAGAAGTGTAAAGTAGCAGTCTATCAGCAGTTTTCAAACAGTCTGCTCTTTTTTCCATAACCTGTGGTATTAGTATGCTTTATATCAAGTAGGGCTGTAGTCAAGTCCACCTTTGTCGAGTCCAAGACAAGTCCAAGTCCAGGACTATCGAGTCCGAGTCAAGACCGAGTCCAAAGAGGTTCGAGTCCGAGTCAAGACCGAGTCCAAAGAGGTTCGAGTCCGAGTCAAGTCCAAGTCCAAATGAGACGGTCAAAACAGAGAAAGAAAAAAATTATCTTCTTCAAAACCACATACTTAATTATTGATAATTTATGTGATAAGAGAGACAGCATATCTTCTATTACTAATATAATAATTTTGCATTATTGTTTGTAATGATGCTAAAAGCATGTGCAGCAACACTGTAGGATCAAATTAGGCTATTGTATTTCTCCTCCTGAGACCCAGCTTTGGAGTTTTTTGCCTCTGTAGTGGACATTATATTTTGAAAAAGTGGTAACTTTCTCTAAGGGCCTCACATGTCACACTATAAGCCTGGATGTCCTGTACAGAGCACATTCAGGGCTTTATAGAGATACGAAATGTTTTTTAAACCCTCTCATACGTCTTTAAAGATGGCTATATTTAATTTAGTGAAAAATTTTACATCCTTATGGAAATATGATTATATTCTGTAATGTCTTTTAAATCTGAATCATTTTCAGATTGTTTGTCATAAAGCAACATCTCAGGAAAATTGTTTGGGTTTTCAAATTCAAATATGACTTCCTGTTATGAAACAGGACATAATTTCATACATGTCCACTGTAGAGGACATCAGGACTAAAAGCATGTGTATTATGCATTTTGGGAGACAACAATTGAATAGGGAAATAAATTATATATCAGTTTGCTTATGAAATATTTAAATTATTATGAAAATCTGGCCATGTATTTACTCCCATTATGAAAATTATTTTTCAACATTCTGTCCCAACAGCAACACATTAATAAGCAAATTAGATGCAGTGTATAGGTACACTGTGTATAATGGATAAACCAGGTTATGGAATTTTTTACACACATATTGCATAAAACAAAATGGTATATCAAATAATTTTGCTATACATTTTAAACATAGTTGAGAATCATCCTTAAACAAAGTTTAGTATAAAAAAATCCTGAAACCTAAAAATGTATTTGGTGATTTAAAAAAACTCCCATTGATTTTGCCGTTTTGATGTCTATTCATGGCATTTAATTTTAGTCCTTGTGTCCTCTACAGAGGACATATAATCAAATATGAATAAAATAGAGTTTTTCAAAAAAAATAATTTAGGGGGGGGGGCGTCTCAGGAAGATATTTTAGGTCTAGCAATTTCACTAATATTTGACCAATTCTCGATTTTGTGTGATTTTAACTAGTCAACTTGAAAATGTAACTACAACATGATTCAAGAAACTTTCTCTTTATTAACCCTCTAGTTAAATAAAAGTATATTCTAAGTGCACCACACATGACGTTGTCTTCATGATGTAAATGTTAAACAAATCACTAAATATCTTTGCAGAAAAGATGAACTACAACTAGATCTCGTACACACTTTTATTATTCATATAGGCTATATGTTCTGAAATAATACAAGACAAATGCTCCAAAAAACTCAAGTAATTCCAATTCAAAATGACTGAAGGTATAACACCTAAGAGTGCTATTATTAACTATAAAGACTCTGTAAAACAATGAACAGCAGTTTTCAGCCTGTCACCCTGATGCAAACTGAAATATCAGACATACAGTAGTAGTTCTTCACAGGTTTTGTATTCGATTATGCTACTTTTCCATAGTTTTTTATATGTAAACATGGACGCGTTTGACGGTTGCGCTCGCCGTCTCTTGCAGCGTCTCGTGCATTAACGGCATTCTAAAAACGCGGCACTAGTAATTAAAAGATGTTTTTAACTCTCATCTTCTTGTATTTTTTCTATTCACCTGCCCGCGTCAACACAAAATGCACATTCTGTGTGAATGGCACCTTGAGAGCATCACACGTGAGCGGTTAATCATGTGCGCCGATTATTATTTTCGCTTTACTGTTATTATTAAAGTGTCTAATTCTAGAGTTTGGTAATATTTCTATTCAAAATCGCGATTCCTCGATTTATAAAAAATCTAATTGTGGCAAAATATTAAATTCGAATTAATCGATCAAATCTGATAAATCGCCCAGCCATTGCCACAGTGTTTGCTTATTTTTTACTTTATTTACAATTTTGTGTAATTTATTTTATTTTACATACAGTTGTATTCCGTGCCTCCAGGCTTTATTCGTTTTGCTCTTTCATTCTTTTTCTTATTCATTTGGTGCCACGGCGTTTGATGATTGTCAGTTGTTTTTTTTTTACATTTAAACATTTTGCAAGTTTGTAATTTTATATTAGGCTTATAGCATGGTAATGGTGTATTTTTATTCGTTTTGTTAATTAAAGTCCCATGTTTATTGCAGAAAATGTGTCGTTGTAAGTTATAGATAAGCAATTGACCTGAAATGAAAGTGAAAGCAAAATGTGCACGGGCATTAATAAGGTATTTAAAAGCGAAGGAAAATGAGAGGGAAAACTCCAACAAACTTTGTAAAACCAAACTGTATTATGCAACTTGCCGACATCGTGTCTGAGGCCAAAATAAAGATTATTTATACCTCCAGGCAGCGCGCACACTCAGAGCCAGGCGCACACTCATATGACGCAGCTGCTGTGCATTTAAACAGGCGGGCCAATGGCAATGCCCGTTCTAGATGGAGTTAAACTAATGGCAATTACATTACCGTTTGCGGAACAAGCGAGCCAGATTAATGGTTTTGTTTTGAAAGAGAAAAAAAGAAGCATATATTGCTGGACTCGGTCGAGACCAACTTGAACATTTGGCGAGTCCGATGACCAAGTCGAGACAAGTCCGAGTCCAAATACCAACGAGTCCAGACAAGTCCGAGACGATAGAAAAACGTCTCGAGTCCGGACTCGAGTCCGAGACCGGACTCGAGTACTACAGCCCTAATATCAAGTCATAAAGGCAACTTTTATGGTTAATTTTGGAGCTTGCCTTAGTGCTCATTCAATTTCGTTAAATTGAAAATTGTGCAGGTTAACAAATTCAGTTTTCAGACATTTAAACATAAAAGAAACAGCTGACCAAAATCAATTCTTTTAATAAACCAGCATTTTCTGCTCATCGGTGAGTACCTCTTGCTGAAAAGAGCTTCCGTTAGATGTTAAACAAACTACCTACATACTAAACCTTAAGGCATAGATGCGTAGAAAAAATGCTAAAGTGACAGGACAACATTCATCATATAAACTGCATCCATTTCACACCCAAACTGTATAAATAAACAGTAAATGATCAATTGTTCAACCCATGTCATAACAGACTTTGGGTTAAAAGATGCCTTTCCATTTGATCACTTCAGTAGCAAATCAAGAGCAAGAAATGGCAATTGCAAACATTGATAATGGCTCCCTATGCTGATACACCACAAACTGCGCTTGAAACCAATTACGGTGCATCTACTGCAGGGGTGGGGAACGTTGATCCTGGAGGGCCACTCTCCTGCAGAGTTTAGCTCCAACCCTGGAAAAAAAATACCTAACGGTAGGTATCCTGAAGACCTTGAGTAGCTGCTTCAGGTGTGTTTGATTAGGGTTGGAGCTAAACTCTGCAGATACACCGGTCCTCCAGGATCAACCGTTCCCCACTCCTGATCTACTGCATGGAATCAGATTAGTTTTACCATCCATACAGGGCATGACTATTGTATTTTTGTAAATGTATGTTGAACAACAATGATACCTAATGTACAGGGATGTATAGATGGAAATATTGAGTTCAACAGTAAAGAACAGACCAATGAAGCTCATGCAACAAAGAACAAAATGATTAAACAACAAAACAGGACTCCTCATAAGCAGCAATCTGCACTATTTTCTATCATGTAGACAATATAATTATTGGGGGCCTCATTTATAAAGTGCGTACGCACAGATTTGATCATATAGTGTGTGTGCGCGTTTAAATCCATGCCAACGCTCATATTTGTAAAAACTGGTTTTGATGTGGAAAACTGCTTAAGTCACGTCAGGGTCTGAGCAGACGTACGCACTTTTTCTTGTTGGAGTACTGCAGGTTTTTGAAAATGAAAGCTGGTCTTGCAGCTCGCTGTTCTAGACATCTTTCATATGTTAATGACATTAATTAAGAGTCACTACAAGGCAGAGAGCTGCAACCATTCAGCTGACGCAAGTTCAAGATCATTTGCGATTCATAGATTTCGCATCTGAAAGAGAGGCATACATGCGTTTTCTGTGCATACTTTCATTCTATGAAACACGTGCGCATATTCGAGAGCTGATCGTAAGATCAAATTTAGGATGGTTTCTGCACAACATTTTATAAACGAGGCCCTGGATCTCTGTATAATTACAATTGGTTTTATGTTATTGATTGTTGCCAATTTATTTGATATGGTGATATGTATGGCTGAACTGCAGCAGAATCCTACAGGATTCTTCACTCTTCCCGAATAATGGTCTGCAACAAACAGCAATTTCCCCTTTAACGTTTACAGCTCTTCCTTGACTCCATTCAGAACAAGAGGTTTGGATGCCTCGCGCTTCAGGAAGTTGATGAAATCCTTCACTTCACGGGCTCCCTGAAAGAAAACAACCAAAATACAAAGAATTCATATTTAAAATGATAAATATAGAGTATGGACATGGTAGTTGATATAAGTGATGAGAAATAAACAATTACCTCATATCGTTTTGGCTCATCTTTCCGGCCAGCAGCGGCAAAGTATATTGTAGGAAATCTGAAAAAGAATAACATAACATTAATAATGGCTAGCTAAAATCACTACAGAGTATTTGATGAGCGAGAGAATACATACCCTTGCACGTCATAGCCCTGCGGGATATCATTGGCAGTTGCATTCATCTTGGCGATTACAATATTGGGGTCACTGTATAGCTGAGACCATAAAAAACAGAAACACAGGATGAGAAGTGATTCACACAGAGATGAAAACACACTGATATCATGTAAAACTCACCCGTTCTCCAAGCTCTGTATATTTGGGCTCCAGTTTTTTACAGTGGCCACACCATGGAGCATAAAACTCAATAAGCACGTCTTTCTCTGGGTCATTGACGATCTCTTCAAACGTATCTGCCACAACCACCTGACCACAGACAGCGACTTGTGTTAACGCTTGATATGAGATTGTTACTGAAGACCAAATTAAACAATCAAGCTCATTTAAACACGTGTCTCACTAACCTTGACGGCTCCATTGTTTTTGGCAGGCACAGGCTCTGATTTGATGTAACGCTTCAGTCGTCCCGCAAAATAGTCTTCCAGAAACTTCTCTAAAGACTTGCCATCTCGTCTGAGGAGGGACCAAATTAACAGTTAAAATCACATCATTAAAGCTTCTAATGTGTTGATGTACATCACGGGACATAGCAAAATGAAGAATATTATTGTTTTCCAACAATTTTATGATACCAGTCTTATTAATGAGTGTTGAACGCTACTGTTCAACAGTTTGGGGTCAGTATGATTTTTTACAAGGTTTTGAAGACAGTTTCTTATAGTTAGCAAGCCTGAATTTATTTGATCAAATATACAGTGAAAATAGTAATATTGTGAAATATGACTGAAATCTAGAGTAACCATTTTCATGTATTTTCAAATGTCATTTATTCCTGTGATGTGCAGGTTAATTTTCAGCTTCAGTGTCACATGATCCTTCAGACATCATTCTAATATGCTGATTTGCTGCTTTAAAAACATTTCTTATCGTATTAATCACAGTTGTACTGCTTCATATTTTTGATGAAACCATGATACATTTTTTTCAGGATTCTTTTATTAAGTTCAAAACAACATTAATTTTAAATTTTGACAGTGTTCTTTTTTAGGATTACTGATAAACTACTGGCGTTTGATTTGTTATCTATTTTAATTTTAGATAAATTATGTATGAAATTGTCTTTATAGGTACTTTCTTTAGTTTTAGTTTTAATAAATTGGAGTTATTTTAGTAACGTTACTTCAACATACTACATGGAAATGAAATAAATATATATAAATATATATATAAAAATAAAATATATATATATATATAAATGGGTGTTTGGCTTAGTATCATGTTAGAATCATTTTTATACTCTTAACTTTGGTTGTTATAATATTTTGAAATGTTTTTAGCTTTATTTTTTGTTTTCATTTAAATGTTAAGTTTTGAAATGTTGTTGTATGCATTTGTCATTTTATTTAATTTCTCATTTTCTTAAATGTGTGTATATATATAGTATTTATAGACTTGTAACTTATAGTTTTAGTTACTTTTTCTTATTTGTAAGTCGCTTTGGATAAAAGCGTCTGCTAAATGACTAAAAAGTAAAGTAAAATGTAAATTTGTAGCATTATAAATGTCAATTTTAATCAAACATTACTGAATAAAATATTCATTTAAAAAAATCTTACTGAACCCAAACATTTGAGCAGTATTGTAAAACGTTTTGAAATTAAACATGTTTAATGCTGATTTGTTTATCCTATGTGAACACATTTTTAAACAAAGAACATGAGAAAAAGCTTCAGATTAACTGACGTTCATGACGCTCGTATTGACTGTGACTAAGCGCAGCGGGTTTAGATACCATCTCTTTCTCTCTGTTTTTTTTTGTGTAAAGAAAACACTGTACTTTGTTATTATTATTGTAGGCAAATACAATTAAAAAAAAAGTTATTAACCGTTATTTTTTCTACTCGGGGCAATCTGACGCTTCTGACTCCCAGCCAGTAAGTATGTTTTCTTATCTAAAGAATTTGCCACTGACGATTCAAACGCGTGTTTTGAGCAGCGTAGAGTAGTGCGTGTTGTTTGTCTTTTCTCCGATCACAAATGCAGACAATGGTAATGTTTACGCGGTGCGTAAAAAGACAGTACAAGTCATTATGATCAGTAATTATGTACCCACTGGATCAACAAATGCCTCGTTTATAATGGGTTTTATGTCATCGCGCCGGGACACGGCATAACAATATGGCAAGTGGCGTAACATTTCCGTCACACGCTTGAGGTATTCGGCCAATCACGACGCACTGGATAGCTGGCCAATCAGAGCACACCGCGCTTCTCAGAATGATGAGCTTTGTAAAAATTGGCGCGTTTTAAAAAGGCGGAGCATTGAGGAGCAACAATACGTACAGTATGTGGAAAATAATGTGTTTTTTTAACCTTTAAACACATTGAATTACACCAAATACACAAAATAATGTTCTTTTTAGCAACGTCATATGACTCCTTTTAAATATCAAATCATGTTTAATCTCTTCCTTAAACTCTGTAAACGGGATCCTCACAGTATGAGGTGTTGACTCACGTGAACTCCTCTCTCATGGTGTATTTGTTTCCTGTTCGTGTCCTGATGGTGACAAATGGCAGCTCAGTTGAGTCCGATGCGCCCAGACCGAACTCATTCTCCAGCTCCTCCAGGAAGTCATTACAGTTCGCCACAGAAAACAACAGGCCCTGAGAACTGAACTTAGACGCCACCTTCAGCACTCTAAACGCAATCGGGACGAAGAAAGACAGGTATGTACTCTATGACTTCATAATAAACATATTCACTCATTGTTTTTAAATGACTCGCCTGTTTCTCCAGTAGTTGGAGCCTTTAGGATTGCGAAGATATTCCAAGTCATAGTAGGCTGTCAATAAATCCTTCTTCCTCAATGAATCCTTATTCTCTTTGGTCAGGTGAGGACAGAGTCCAAAACTACAGAGCAAAAGCAATGATCTCCGTATGAGCTTTGTGTGTGTGTGTGTGTGTGTGTGTGTGTGTGATGTGACTGTGTGTGTTGTGTCAGTGTCAGCTCACATGTTGTCTCTGATGAAGCGGCGCAGGCCTGTGATGGACAGGGGTCCTGTGTGGTGAACCACACTCTCCTCAAACTTACTGCTCAGTCTGGGGGGGCGGAACAGAAGCATGGACCTGCAGACAAAGGGTTTACAGATTATAATATTTATTTTAATATTAGGATTTCATCCTGAACACTCAGCTACAGTCAATATTAGTGGTTTTGCTTTAGGATTTAGACTTTACTCTGGACACTGAGTGGCCACTAAACAAAGTACCAAAGTTGTTTATGGCACAAAAATGTCCTTAACATCAAATATCAACATTACCATAAATGAACAAATCCAGCAATATGCAAATGAATGATTCATTTGGATAAGAAAATATATATAATTTCTAAATATCTTCTAAATGCACATGTTGGTTGATAAGAATTTTTACATTTTTGAAAGAAGCCTCTTATGCTCATCAAGGCTGCATTTATTTGATAAAAAAACAGTAATATTTTGAAATATTATTATAATTTAAAATAACTTATCTACATAAATTAGTCAAACGATTAATCGCATCCAAAATAAAAGGTTTTGTTTACATAATATATGTGTGTGTGCTGTGTATATCTATTATGTATGTATAAATATAAGGGAAGTCGTGGCCTAATGGTCAGAGATCAGACTCGTAATCGAAAGGTTGTGAGTTCGAGTCTCGGGCCGGCAGGAATTGTAGGTGGGGGGAGTGAATGTACAGCGCTCTCTTCACCCTTAATACCACGACGAGGTGCCCTTGAGCAAGGCACCAAACCCCCAACTGCTCTGGGTGTGTGTTCACGGTGTGTGTGTTCACTGCAGTGTGTGTGCACTTTGGATGGGTAAATGCAGAGCACACATTCCGAGTATGGGTCATCATACTTGGTTGCATGTCATGTCACTTAAATACAACACACACAGTATATATTTTGAAAATATTGACATGCATATATACATTTATTTTCATATAATTTATATTATATTTTCATATAATTTATATTTATATTTAATATATAAACTAACTTATTTTTCTTAAATATATACATGCATGTGTGTGTGTGTGTATTTATATATATATATATACATAATAAATATACACAGTACACATACATATATTATGTGAACAAAAACTTTTATTTTGGATTAATCGCAATGAATCGTTTGACAGCACTAATTTAAATACATTAAAATGTATTTTATTCCTGTGATCACAGCTGCATTTTCAGCATCATTACTCTATTTTTCAGTGTTACATGATCCTTCAGAAATCATTCTAATATGCTGATTTGCTGTTCAAAAAACATTTCTTATTATTATCAATGTTAAAAACAGAGCCTATTATTATTATTATTGTGCAACCATGTTGGCTTAACTTAATGTCTAATTTAGTGAGCTTCTCCCAAGCTCGAATCTGACACCAATAGCAAAAGATTTGTTAAGTGTTTTCACGTTTAATATGGATAAGCCTATTTATTTTGCTATAATAATAATAATAATAATAATGTGTTGCATTTATATAGTGCTTTTCTAGACCCTCAAAGCGCTTTACAGTGTGAGGGGAGATCTCATCCACCTGAATGATGCGACGGTAGACATATTGCGCCAGAACGCCCACCACACACCAGCTTATTGGTGGAGAGGAGACATTGATGCAGAAAATCAGTGTATGGGGATGATTAGGAGGCCATGATGGTCAGAGGCCAATGAGCAAATTTGGCCAGGAAGCCGGGGATGCCCTACTCTCTTTGTCGAAAGACATCCTGGGATTTTTTATGACCACAGAGAGTCAGAACCTTGGTTTAACGTCTCATCCGAAGGACGTGCTTTTTACAGTATAGTGTCCCTGTCGTTATACTGAGGTGTTAGGACTCACACAGACCACAGGGTGAGCACCCCCTGCTGGCCTCACTAACACCTCATCCAGCAGCAACCTAGTTTCCCCAGGAGGTGTCCCATCCAGGTACTGCTCAACCCTGCTTAGCTTTAGTGGGCAACCAGTCTTGGGCTACAGGGTGATATGGCTGCTATCCTAACTAAGACCCACCAGCTTAGACCCACTTACTCATATTCGACGTCATATTTCTTTCCGAGCTCTAGGTCTGTGGTGTGAGCAAAGCGGAAACTCTCCCTCATTAAACTGGCTCCCTTAAGAAACTCGGCGAGTTGAGAACTGTCAGTCCCTGTGAAAAATCCTGAGATGGACAGACGAAAGAAAAATAATGCAAGACATTACTAATAAAATCTATCCAAATTTACTGCATTCATGCATTAAAATGTATATAATTCGAAATCTCGAAATTACATTTGCATTTAATGTTTGCATAAAATCTAGAGAAGAAATAATAAACACATTTTAGACCCAATAAAAAGCACTTACCAACTATGCTGGCATCAAAGTTGTTGATAAAGTTCTCCAGGTCATGCCCACTATGCAGAGGCACAGAATCGGGCCCGGCCTGTTTCTTCATATAGTTCACGATTCCCTCTGTTTGGAAATCATACACCCACAATGACATAACCACCAGATTTGCTACTGTATTTATGTCACACATCATTAAACATACCAGCTGAGCGTGGCCCATCAAATGAAGATGATTCCTGTCCGTTACGAAATATTTTGAGTGTTGGGTATCCAGTGACACCATAGCGCTTGCAGGTCTCTGTATTATCAGAGCAGTCCACCTGAACAAAGACCGTCATACATCCTTAAACCGCTGAAGAACATGCAACGCTCGCATCGATCTCTACTCAATCCCCTACATCACATGAGGCTCCTTAATATTGACCACTAAGATCAGTTTCCACTAAAGGAATATTGCAGGTTCAAAACTATCAACATAATCTGGTTTTGCCTGTGCTGGTGATTACCACATGAAATGATTCACTCCGTTTGTAAAAGCTTCAATTGCATTTATAGTAAAGCACTTAATATGGAAGTCTATACAGAGAGAGAGAACTAAAACAAACCATACAAATACCCTGTTATTTGAAATAAAATAATGTTAAGATAAAATGTTTTTAATAAAATAAAAATCACACACACATTAACGTTTAATCTCAAGCTAGTTGCCAAGGCAATGTTATGTTTCTCATTTTCATTCATAGTTTAATTTAATGTAATAAAAGAGCAAACTAAAATTGAAATAAAAATAATAAACACACAAAAATAATAAAAATGACAACATGACTTCAACTTTAAAAATAAAGAGTAAGTAAAAAAATATTCAAAATATGAATAAAAACTATAATAGTATCTCAATGATACTAAAATAACACTGATAGAGGGTTTACAAGCAGGAATATGAAGCGTGATTTTTTTTAGTTAAAGTATTTCAATTTGTTCTTCACTACTTAAAGTGCTAATTGAGCTGTTGTCTAAATCAGAAGTATGAACTTATGTATGATTAGCTTATGCTTTTTATGTAATAACCACTTTATGTGGCCATGATTCACAACGGATATTGAAAGATTAAAATAGCTTTGTTATAAATTTGTTCTAACTTTATTTGTGCAATCTTACAATATTTGTGACTATACTTAATAGCTACAAAATAGTGCATATTTATATTTATCCTGGGGCAATATAATATTTATCCTGGTGCAATGCCTTGCCCCATTGACTTCCATTGTAAGAGCATTACTGCAAGTAATTTTTGTTTTCACAAATTTGTGTAGCAATTGGCAGCATGTCAGAGTAGACACTGTCAATAAAGCTTCAATTGTATCGAACCCAGAATATTCCTAACATGCAATTAATTATACCTTGGCTAAAGTTACTGTTCCCTTCAGGCGTGTAGCAGCGGTTTCAAACACCGGAGCAAGTTTCTTACAGTGACCACACCTGAGAAGAAAACAGAGCAGCAAAACTATCAAAAACGACCTTACAATGTTTTCTCAAGATGAAGAAAGGTTGGCATTAAAGCGAGTTTGATCGCGCGGTCAGCTGTATTGAGGTACCATGGACAGCGCGCGCCATCACACACCAGCAGCACTGTACGAGTTGCAAATGCACGCAGACCTTCTCGTTATTATTATTTAACAACAAAATGTTCTTAATTGCATATATGCATGTGTAAATGAATGATTATTCTCTTACCATGGGGCATAAAACTTCACCAGCAGGGTCTCGTGCTCAGGCGCGATGTAATCGAAGTCTGCGTCTTTGAACACGAGCACATCACTGCGTCCACGCGCTGCCGAGCTCCACACACAGAGGGTTAACACACACAAAACCCCGCGCAGGATAAAACAGTCCATCAAGGCAGGAATATGGAATAATTTACTAATTACAGAAACCAACACTAAACTAAACAAACACGCATAACCGGGCGGTTTCCACCGATATGTGTGTGCTCGTGTGAGGGGCGGGATGAAAACACTATTGTGTCACTGAAGTGAGCGATGATTGGCTAGTAATACAGCTGATGAGATGTAAACCGCTCATTGGTGGATTGCTCTGTCAATCAAAGTTCCTCCTGGGATATTGGTTTATTGCACTATAACGGTCAGAATATAAAATAATATTCGACGTATTCTTGATAATTTACAATTGAATAATTTATTTGATAGATTCCTTCGAATGTAATGATATGCGCAACCTTCATATAATTATTATGAAACCATATTAATAATTAGACAATTCACTGTCATTTTTGAAACTATTAATGCCCTTTGTTGATAGAGGCAGAAACATATTTTTACATCCCCAAGAAACATGTAACACTAACTCCACAATTAATGTCTTACTAGTGTTTTAAGCTTGTGTATGCCTTCAAAATCAAGAATCATAAATATGTTTTTGACCTAATTTCTTAATAGTGTTTCTTTTGTTCAAGTACTTCAGGAAAACAGATTTAAAGTGTTACATTGTTTCTCCTTCACTTCAGGCGTCAGGTCCAGCCTGCACCTGTTCAAGTCTTATTGTTCAGCACATTTTTAATGTCAGTCTGGTTCATCTTCTATCGTGCCGGACTGGATCTCTGCGTCCGGTTGGCTTGTGTGACGTAACTTGCTGGATTTTTGGAACAACTTAATGAGGTCTTGAAAGCGCTCCAAAACCTAAGGAGAAAGGGGAAATATTGGTTGTCTTCCAACTATGTGATTTATAACGGTCGACCTGACTGCAGTATACACTGGACTTCATGAAAGGTTACTGCACACTGCTGAGGAAAATGTTTAAGATCAAGAAGTGAATCTCAAAAAGCCTGTCTAGAACATATTTTCGCCCCTAAATAAAAAAAATCTTATTTCGCATCGAGTCCATTTTAAGGAATGCTATGATTTGAAGTACATTTTACTCTCTAATTTTGATTTAAGGGTGAAATACGAGCTGGACATGATCTTTGTGAGGAAAAGCCTCTGAATGTGAAGGAAAGCAAACCTCGTTGGCTGTTTTGTTGCCAAGCTGGGCTGCAATGGCATGAAATGTGGCCGGCTTGGCTCCTCTCTGCTGACAGGTGGTCAGTATTACACGGTCTGCCTCCCTTTTATCACACAAACAAAACACAGAAACATTCATTTCATACCATAAATATATACATTTAAATGTGTGCTCAAACTTCAGTAGAGGTACCCAGCTACACAATAAACAGGGTTGCGTAAACACTGAAATTATGCTTTGGTTTCCTTTCAATTCATTATTGTGAGTTTGAATAAAACAGGATTTTGAATTGAAATTTTAGATGGAAAAACAGATAAAGAAATGTCTGGTCTGTAACTAAAAGAAACAGTCACACATTTTAATTATAAGCGACAATATATAACAAATTTGGACTAATTTTGACATGGATTCACTACCGTTCAAAGTCTGGGATTGGTAAGGGTGGATTTATTTGATCAACACATAAAGTACAAATGGTGAAATATTATTGCAACTTAAAATAACTATTGTCTTGAAAATAAAAAAATATACTTTATTCCAGTGATGCAAAGCTGATTTTTCATCATTACTCCAGACGTCAGTGTCGCATGATCCTTCAGAAATCATTCTAATATGCTGAACAAGAAACATTTATTTTTATTACCAATGTTGAAATCACATAATATTTCTGTGGAAAGGGTCATATTTTTTTCAGGATACTTAGATGTTTATAAAGAAATGGTTTATATGAAATCTTCTACATGGTATGTGATGATCTTTAAACACTTACATTTTCACTAAATTACCCATTTTAATTTTGCATCCTGTTTGTTATCTCATTTGCTTTCAGGAGTTGAACTTAAGTTTAAAGGGTCTTTCCAATTCAGTTCTGAACTGCACATAACCCTGATAACAGCAACATAAATATTTCTGAAATTACATGATTTATAGTCAAACAAATACTGGAAATATAGCACAACATTTCTAACCTCGTCCAGAGGACTACTTTTTTCCCATTTGGTGTGCGAGAGATATTCTTGGCACAGACTGAGCTTCCTGTGGCGTTAAATGAAGACCGTTCACTGTCCACTGCCTCCTTTTTTGACTCTGATGCCACACTGCGTTTCTTGGCCTTGTTCTTTTTTGTTTCTATCTAAGAGAGAAGAGGATAAAACAAATTACATTATGATTATGTGGTATGCATACAATTCAGATGGCTTGAGATCTTTGTAGACACTGACTATATAAGAAAAGTCACATATAAGAGAAGTTCTCTTCATGTGATACCTGAACATGTTTATCTCTTTTTCTTCTATGTTTAATGGCTGTTTTGACTGGCTCCCTTTTTTTATCTGGTAAGACAGTTCTGATTGGTTGACACGCATGGTTTCCTTCCAAGCCCTGAATGGTTTCCACATTGTCTGCGTGATCCTCATCTTGCCCTTGTTGGTATAGCTGCTTAAAAAATTCCCAGAATTCCTCCAGCAAGTCAGTGTGATCACGGAACAGCAATGTTATTTGAGCTTTCATCTGAAAAAAAAGAGAAGAGATTATCAAATACCAGAATAAGAAGCAAGCACTGCTTATCTGCTTGTGCCGATTTTGAATACCTCTTTGACGTCATATAGATCCTGTGATGGACCACCTTGTAGAATGTGCACCACCTTTCTGTAGAGATCTGGCTGCTCTCCAAAAGTACACTCCAGCTGGCGTAGAAACCGTCTGCTGCGCTCAAACGCCTGCTGCTCTACCAGCTAAAGCCACACATTAGGAAGAGCATCATTTGTACCATGAAACCTTATGTGTGCTATGTTTAGCCATGAATATGAGACGAGAGTACTGTTAATTGTGCTCTACCAGGCCACACTCTCTGGCTTGATCTGGATGCAGGAAGGCAGCAAAATCCCGAAGCAGCTCAGGCCAGTCGCTCAGCACAGGCTTGAGTCTCGTCAGCAGCTCTAGTGATGTGCGACTTTCTGGATCGTTCTCAAACTCTGACAGAACACACAGGAACTCGTCCACTTTCCCAGGCACCATCTGCAGCACCTCATACACCTGGAGAAAAGACAGACAGAATAAAATTGACCTGTCACAAGTTCACAATGTAAAAATGAACATTAATATTTGTGTGCATTTGAGTATTTCTTGCCTTTTCTAGGTAAGCCTGGGCAAAGGCGACATCTTTAGCGTCTCTGTAAGGATCGTCATCAGATGCATCATCGTAAATGAGCAAAGGGCTCTCCACAGAACCTGTGAGCGCCGCATTTACTCGGTTTAGATTTACAACGACATGGCACACTAATAAACATTTCTGTAAATGTATCTGCTTAACTATTACAACTAATGTTTCAGCTATAGAATTCACAATGAAATAGTTTTTTAGACTCCTACACAATGACTTAAACTCACCTGCAGGTTGATGGTTTGATTTTCCATCATCTGATCTTCCTTCCTTTTCAGATCTCACCTTTGTGGCCAGATGTGAGAATTTCTCAATGGTTTTCTGGTGTTTACAATGACAAGGTTAAACAAACATCTCATAAATATAAAATGCATGAACAGGAACTGCTATTATTGGGTGAATCTTATTAAAACAAGCCCCTAAAGTAAAAATGAGATATATATTTTGCATAGAAGCCTATTTTGAAATATTCTTTTAAAGTTTTTGCATTATAACAAACATATAATTTCATGACAAATTCTTCTTATAACATTATGTAGACATTTTTAAATTTTCTTTGTAATTCCCAACAGATAGGATGCTTAAATACATATTATATACCAAATAATATAAAATATATATATAAAAAAAATATTACATAAATTGTATTATATTTTATTACATAAAAAGGCAACTGTATTTAAAACATTCATTCATACATTTTATTTAATAATAATATCAAATACCAATAATACAATTTTTGTATTACAGTATGATCATTTTTTGTATTACAGTAAAAGAAAAAAACTGAAACGTTGTATTCAGTATGAATATCTCAAAGAGTATAAAAATGATCTGACCTGAAGCTCTGGCGCAAACAGGACATCTGAAACATCTCCACCTGTTTTCTCCTCCATCCCCGTCAGCCTAGTGCTGCTTTGCCTTTCTTTTGTGTTCTGCTCCTCTAGTTTCTCTCTCCTGCCCAAAACCATCTCCATGTCAGTGTCTTCCCCCTCAACGCTGGGCGTTGGGCTCCCGGAGGATTCAGAAAGTGTTAGAAACAGCTCTCTGGGGTCCTTCTCATAATACTCCTCCACCTCATTCTCAATCAATCCTCCATCGTCACTATTCAGCTCTTCCTCTGCTGCTGTGGTTTCTTGTAAGCACTCAGTAGGAGCATCATGAACGGATGTCATCTTTGGTGGACTTCCTTGTGGCCCATCAGTGCTTTGGAAAGTGTCTGGAGTTCTCTGTTGTTTCCTGAGTTTAATCTCTTTGCTATTCAGAGCTGATGTGTGTTTCAAGGTTTGATCTTGTCCAGCTATCTTATGACCAAGGCTGCTGCTTGCAAGTACGTAGCCTGGAGGAAGGAGAAGAAACCGATTTAGAGGTTTTTGATGTATTTGAGCTAGACCACCAGAGTCCCTCTGTACAACTTTAAGCAGAGTGCCACAACACTGACTAACGCGATCTTTAGCCGATGGGGTGCTGGATGCATTTATGATGGTGGTGGGACATTTTAAAGTGTTGGGAATCAGAGGTGGTTGAAGAGTAATTATGAGGTTTGACCCTCTTGGTTCAACATTAGAGGAGACTATTTGTGCGGTTTGATTCACAGCTATATGCCCTAAAGAACAAGGATTCAGCTCTGATGTCAAAGCAGCAGGTAAAGTGATGATTACGTCCCTCTGGGTTGCACCAACTTGAGCTCTCCGTGGAGAACCAGAGACACCCATTGGTGTTCCTACAGCATTTTTCACAGGAACAGTCCTTGAAGAGCTCAGTTCAGGTGTGACTCGAGCAAGCGGTAAAGTGACGACTGCTCCACCTGGGTTTTGTCCCATCGGAGGCATGTTTGACACATTAGATACTATGAAAGGCCCATTCATAGCTCCGTTTCCAGACACACACGGAATCGGTTCTGGCCTCAGAACCAGTGCGAGATGAGAAGGGTTTGGAAGTGATGGACTTGGAACTGTGATCGTTTTAGGTAAAAGGGTTGGTAACTGGTTCAGAAACACTTTTAGCTCCTCAGCTGATGGGGGAGGTTTTAAAGGCTTGGTGGATTTAACAGTCTTGTCGTTTTTCTTTTTGCAGGAGCCAGGTGAAGATTCAAGTGTCTGAGCAAGGTCCTCAGGAAGGCTGGGAGGGTAACGCATGCCTGGAGAGAGGCTACAATGTGCGTCTGGACCTGGAGACTCAGTGGCTTCTTCTGCAGGATTGGCAGTCTGGGAGTTTCCAGATGGTTGGTTAAACATTCTTACAAGCTCATAAATGCGCTTCAGGTTTTTCTACAGAAGAGAAAGGTTAAACATTACACACATAAATCAGATGCTTACCATTTAGGAGCAATGAATGAAGAACAGAAGGACTGAAATTACAAAAACAGAGCAAGATTATAAGCAGTTATTACCAAGAGCCAATTAGGCATGAGACTCTTTTCTCTCTCCACCGGGGGGCGCTGGTCAGAAGGACTGACCCTCTTACAGGCCAAAGGCATGGGAGGGCATTTTCCAGTCACAAAGTGTGTCTAAAAACATTGGAAAAAAATTCCTTCCATTTACCGAGAATTGAATTTTCTTGTGTGAAATCCAGACATTTCAGTAGGAATCCACATGCCTCACTGTGTTCATTCACTCACCCTGATGACATTGGCAAAGGGCTTATGACACGCATCCCGGATGTGTGAATTTAAACTGATAAAGCTCCTAGCAGCAAGCAAATAGCGACAAGTCATCTGCAGTGGGTTTAGGGTACCTCTTAAATGCTTATGACCTAGAACAACAAGACTAAGGAGACAGAGAAAGAGAAATAACATCAGTCAACAATGTGGTTTGAGTATCTTTTATAAGAATGTGCAACGATTCAGGCTGATGCATGATTGCAGTACCAATCTTCTGCTGGAGTAAATGGCCCTTTGAATCTAGAAGGACGCAGTTGGATTGTAGGAAGTAGCTCTGGGTAGAGAAACACCGGTCGAGTCACCATAAGCCAGGCCAAAGGAGCAGGAAACTGACATCCTACCCAAAACAAAAACATGCAAACAGAGAGTAAAACAATTAATTTTAGAAAGTTTACATTAATAATTGACAAAAATTTTGTTTTTTTACTTTAAGGCTGGAATACACTATACGGCTTTTGCCCTGATTTCCCCCATACAGATTGGATAGGTTGACGCTAATTGACGAAAGTCAGTTAGATTTGAGTTGACAGATTTCATAGAAAATCATGTAGCGTATGATGGTCACAGACTCCGATTTTTTAGCTTCAGACTATGATTCCAGCCAGTCGAAGGATATCAAACATGTTTGATATTTTCAGCCGATTTTAGAACGCATATTGTTTTCATTTGTCACGCATCTCCAAGCAACAAGGTGCACGTTTCTGCGAGAGTTTGTTGTAACCGGAACAACTTTAAAGTCTGGTAGTGTATGATCCTCAGTCGTTTAGTGTATGATACCCAGTTTTCCTTTGTGACTATTTACAAAGTCAGAAAGTACAAACCCGATTCCAAAAAAGTTGGGACACTGTACAAATTGTGAATAAAAAAGGAATGCAATAATTTACAAATCTCATAAACTTATATTTTATTCACAATAGAATATAGATAACATATCAAATGTTGAAAGTGAGACATTTTGAAATGTCATGCCAAATATTGGCTCATTTTGGATTTCATGAGAGCTACACATTCCAAAAAAGTTGGGACAGGTAGCAATAAGAGGCCGGAAAAGTTAATGTACATATAAGGAACAGCTGGAGGACCAATTTGCAACTTATTAGGTCAATTGGCAACATGATTGGGTATAAAAAGAGCCTCTCAGAGTGGCAGTGTCTCTCAGAAGTCAAGATGGGAAGAGGATCACCAATTCCCCCAATGCTGCGGCGAAAAATAGTGGAGCAATATCAGAAAGGAGTTTCTCAGAGAAAAATTGCAAAGAGTTTGAAGTTATCATCATCTACAGTGCATAATATCATCCAAAGATTCAGAGAATCTGGAACAATCTCTGTGCGTAAGGGTCAAGGCCGGAAAACCATACTGGATGCCCGTGATCTTCGGGCCCTTAGACGGCACTGCATCACATACAGGAATGCTACTGTAATGGAAATCACAACATGGGCTCAGGAATACTTCCAGAAAACATTGTCGGTGAACACAATCCACCGTGCCATTCGCCGTTGCCGGCTAAAACTCTATAGGTCAAAAAAGAAGCCATATCTAAACATGATCCAGAAGCGCAGGCGTTTTCTCTGGGCCAAGGCTCATTTAAAATGGACTGTGGCAAAGTGGAAAACTGTTCTGTGGTCAGACGAATCAAAATTTGAAGTTCTTTTTGGAAAACTGGGACGCCATGTCATCCGGACTAAAGAGGACAAGGACAACCCAAGTTGTTATCAGCGCTCAGTTCAGAACCTGCATCTCTGATGGTATGGGGTTGCATGAGTGCGTCATGCAGCTTACACATCTGGAAAGAAGCATGGCCAGACTCTTATTTTTCCCTTAAAATGAGACATTTGATAGTCATCTATGTTGTATTCTGAATAAAATATTGAAATTTGAAACTTCCACATCATTGCATTCTGTTTTTATTCACAATTTGTAGTGTCCCAACTTTTTTGGAATCGGGTTTGTATATGATGCATTGCGTTTTAAAATTTTGTAGTGTAATGCAGCCTTTAGTGTGCAATAGTGCATGTTTGTTTGTCAATCACTACTACAACCATTGAGAATAAAGCAAAATATTTGTATCTGTAGTTTAACTTACACTGATCAAAACTATCTGGCATTTAGACAGTGAGGGAAATGTATAAATTATGTAAGGACAGGCATGTTTAGATACATTACCAGGGAAACATGGACTCGAGACTGTAGGGTCTCCTTTGGGTGACTGATCTAGTTCCTCCAGAAGAGAAATAGCACCCTGAAGGTTGCAGGCTTTGAAGATGCTGGTGAAGCCATGCTCTACTGGGCTGCAGGATTGGTCTCCATGCTGGGCAAACATCTGCAGCTCCAACTGAGAGATTACGATGGAAAAAAATAGAGAAAATTACAGAATTATCACATATCTGTGTATATCATGGGGTGTTTCGCTAATATGTGTGGATGTCTCACCAAGAACTGTCTGCTTGTCGAAGCCTCTGTCTCCAGACCTTTAACCGAACTGCACAACATGTTCACCTGCGTGAGGAGCTGCACGTGCTGCAGGATAGACAAAACAAACACAAACATAAACACGAACAAAGTTTGCACATCTTTAAATTGACCAAATGAAAGCATCAGTCTTTCTAGACCTGCTGGATCTGCTGCTGTAGCTGTAGCTTCTGAGCTGCGTTCATGGTCATGGATGTTATGGGGCTAGAGGGGCGTTGAGGGCAGGGTGGAGGTACAGACACTCCTTTACTCTCCAACAGAGCTTTCCGTTTCTTCACTGCCGCCAGCTGCTCCCGCACTGTACGATATCGCTGCTTCAAGACATCTGCTAATGGATCCTCATACCTAAACATAGTAAACATTTCACCTTAAAGTGCAATTGTATATCAGTTGTATACATGATGCGATGGTTGTGAAATTGAGGATGGACATACTGAATATTCTCCATAATGCCAGGTGGCTCCTGCAGGGGACTCTTCTCTTCCTCTTTTTCCTCTTCTTCCTCATGTTCTTCTTCTTCCTGACCCCCTAATTCATCCTGAAACTACAGGTGAGCGAGAACAGGTTCAGCACAGAGGAAGAAACACAGACACGTGTTCTAAGTAAAGATAGGTCTTAACAGTTGAACTACTTTTTACTAGTAGGGCCCCATTTATTTTCCCAAATTCTGTTTTCCGTTTTCATTTGACTGGATTCCATTTTAATGGATTATTTAAATATTAATAATCAAAAAGCGTGTCTAATCAGTTGAATTCATAAAGCAATATCTGATGATAGTTTTATCAAATCAAATGGTGAAATGTTCATGAACTGAACTATGAGAGCAGCTCTGGAGATGAAGTTTGTGTTCATGTCCTTATATAGTGAGGTGGCAGTATGTGTGTATAAGACCAAACCGCACCATTCATTCACAGAGATGTGCAGAACATGCAGACTTCATATTTCAATAGCAGGCTTTTTGCACTTTAATATTCACATATTACTGTATTCTGCAATTCCATCCAAGTTTTCCGCATCATGGAAATCAAAGGGCCCTACTGATCAGGCAACTAGACAATTTGAAAAACAATCTTTTTATTAGAGATTTGCGAGACTTTAAGATCCTTACTGTGTCAAATATCTCCTCCATCAAGTCATTGACTTCCTTTTCTGAGTAACAAAGGAAAGAAGGCAATTAATATCTAAAAAACCGCACAGATGTTCTGCCAATCCTTTCTCTCAAACGAACTCACTGGTAATGCGCACTGCCTTGTCATTCCTATAGTCCTCCACATCAGGCTCATCAATTTCAGCCAGAAAATTGTACTCTGGGTCATCTTCATCATCACCCTCCTCTGGCAAGAAAATGCGTTTTTGAGAAACACATATGAGGAAGCACATACATGGTATGTATTTCAGCCTGTCTGTACCTTCATTCTCCATATCTGAAGTCATGAGGCCCTGCAGCCACTGCGTCCATTCTCTGTCCTCAGGGGTGGAGCCAAATTCATACATGTCTGGAGTGATGTCAGGAGCACGTAGCTCCGCCTCCAGGCGCCCCAGAGGAATGTTTCTCAGCGGGCGCTTGGATCGTGTGCGAAATGAAATCAGGCTATCCTCTCCATTTGCACCACTGAGACTCTAATGGCAAAGAGAGCTTCAGTTTGAAGAAACATTAGAATTATCTGAGTAACAAAGGTGAAGAAAAATCACAATAACTACGAACATGATCCATTCACTTTTGACAATACAGAAAAAAATATGATGGTTTTCACAAAAACATTAAGCAACACAATAGTTTTCAACCTTTGTAATAATGTTTATTATGCAGCGTAGTAGAATGATTTCTGAAGGATCATAAGACACGGAAGACTGGAATAATAATGCTGAAAATTCAGCTTCACATCACAAGAATACATTTACAAATATATTCTAAAAGGAAACAAATATATATATTCTAAAAGAAAATATATAGTTTGACCAACAACCCCATTAAAAACACAAATCACTTGTTATTTACATAAACAGCAGGAGAGCACCTGATATGACTCCATGCAGTCAGGGCCGATGGCCAGCTCCTCATCCACCGCATGGAGTTTCTCTAAGAAGATGCAGTCTGGTGGGGCCCTGGAGGGGGCCGGTGGTGGTATTGGGGGTCCCATTGGGGTCACAGCCACTGTCAGGTGCCTGGATCTGCGAAGGTTCTGTAGAAATGCATAGTAATTGATTTGTGCTTGTTTTGAGAGTTTAAAACATTTTAATATCATCTCTGATTTACACTTCTGCTTCTAGCATGAAACATTTTTCATCTTTTTGGCAATAATTGCTGTTTGGTTCAGATGATGGTTTCTTTAATTGGAAAAAGCAGAGGTCATGAAGTTATTTCAGGGCAAGAACCCATTGGAGGATAGAAAGAAAGTAATGTTTTTTCAGCAAGGATGGATTAAATTGACAGTAAAGACATTTATAATAATACAAAAATGTAAATTAAGCATAAAAGGAATAAATTGCATTTTTTTTTTAAATATATTTAAAAAGTTGTTTTAAATTGCAAAACATAAAACATAAAAAATCTAACTGACCCCAAACGTTCGAATGCTAGTGTACAATGAAAATAAACAAAAAGCTGAAAAACCAGTTCTATATTATTTTTAGCTTTTGCATGTCCATCTACGGATGTCTTACCGGTCTAGAGCTGCTGGCTCCATCCTCCTCGTGTTCAGAGTGTGATCTGTGGAGGTTCACTCGACTGCACCGTGGAGAAGATGATGAGTTCTCGAAGTCACTTTCCAGAAGAGTCTACCAATCACACACACAAACAGTCTCTACAAATTCACTGAGGACAAAAAAGTACCAAATAATACAAAAATCATTCTCTCCAACCTCCTCAGCTGTCTCATCATCCTCTTCTTCATCAGGCCGATACTCTTCATCAGAGGAGTCGTCCTCTTCTAAAGGAATATCCACAAACTGGGGTCCCTTCTGTAAGCGCATACACCATTTAATATTATATTCTGTATATAACGGTCTGCTCCTGTTCTTGTACATGTTTTATTGCTGGTATACTGCTGATTATCTTCACCTCTGTGGGCTTCTTAATTGGTGAAATGTTCCAAGCGGGAATTACCTACAGAAACAAACAAAAACACTGTGTTTAATATTGTTTTATGTCATTTTCAGGGAGGACAATAAAAGCATGTTAACAACCTGAAATGTTAAGTAGCTATTAAATTATGCAACTAATATAAATGCTGCAAATTTAAAATAGATAACTCTATATATGTAGCAGCATAATATATGTTACTTTACAGCTCCTATGCAATAAAAGCAACTTACAACTCCTTTCTCCACAACCTCCTTTAGTTTAGAGCGGGTCATCTTGGGTTCCTGAGAGACAGAGAGAGAAATGTGTAGTTTTGATCATGCTCATAATTAAGCGGCCTTAGAAGTTTGCATATCAAATATGATACATCTTGATCATGATACAGGGTTAACCAGCAGTCAGTCACTTTCCAGCAGAGCAGATGATTGCAGGACATTTATACTCACAAATACAGGAATGGGTTCAGTTTCACTGATAGCAGCTTTCATCATGGCCACAACATGCTCATTGGTGATCACTTCCTGCAAATGGACAGTAAAGATGCTGAGCAACTTGCTGAATACAAAGTCAAAGGGATGAGCACAAAAGGCTTTGTATGCCTGAGGAAAGATTGGTAACTTGCGTCTTGAGGAAATAGGGCAATGATATCTGCACAGGGCTTGAGGAATCAGTCCACACTCACATGAATGATGCTACGAACATTCGCAGAGGTCAGGTTATGTTGTCGAGATTTATTTTCCAGTTCTCTGTCCAGCTCTTGGTCAATCTCCACCTCTGGTTGGACTTCATCTTCAGCTTCCTTCTGCTGAGCTTCTACTTCACTGACCGCGTCTCTCTTCCTCCTCAAACCTTTCCTTCTGCCCAGTGTTCGTGTTCCACTCTGTTCGTTGTCTAAAAGAGAACAACATGGATGATGATTATTCTACACATTTCAGACTGTTGTAATACATTTGTGAACAGATGTGTACAGGATTTCACCAGTACTCCAAAAAAAGAATAACTTGAGGCTTTAGAATATTAAAAGCACAAGGTTTGGAAAATTTGAACTATAAAAAAAATGCATTGTTTTTTTTTTTTTTTTTACTTATGACGCAAAATACATTATGATGTAAAAATATTCTTCAGTACAACTGCAATTTGCTAAGTTTTTTTATTTGTATTATTATTAGGCCTAATATTATTATATTAAATGTCATCATGTTCCTGAAACACCAATGAAACCCATTACCCAGCATCAGAGAAAATGAACATGCAAATGTGTTGATCAATTATTTAAATATTAATTCCCAGAGTAACAATATAGTAATATATACTAATGCTAATAGTAATATATTTACATTGTAATGGAAGTAAAATAAAGTAAATAAGGGTTCAAATGACAGAGAATCAGTGAATCTCTACTCTGCAAGTTGTGCCATTTTAATTTCAAACTTTTTTTATTATACATCTACATTTTTTAACTCAGGCTCATGATGCTTTTGTGAAATGCACCTCTGGTCCATGTATCTGTGAAAAAATCCCTAATGAGATAGAGTCCTTTGAGAACTCACCGCATGTGATGATCAAGGTCTTCTCAGCGTCATCTTCAGGCTTCTGGATGCATGTAGCATGCTGTTCTTGACCTGATAGCAGACACACAAATGTTTCTCATTAACAACATGGTCCAAGATACTGGAATAGCACAGTATTACCACAGTAAATGTGGTAATGCTGCCACTGTCCATGGTACCTTTCATATAGTACTAGTACGATCATAAATGAACATAAACATAAAAGCGTGTAACTGTCCCGGTAGGCAGCTCACTGTGTTTTAAAGGGGTCTTACTGGCGCTGTCAGACTGAGGGCTGGAGGATCTGATGGTACTGAAGTGTCTGTCTGATCCTGCAGAGTCTGTAACATCTCTGCTCTCACAAACTTCCTCCGGCTCTTCAGTTCTCGCCACTTTACACTGAGAAAGCCCGGTTTTCCTATTATTTAATCTCCTTTTCCGGGATTGATCCATCTCACATTGCCATATTCACACCTGTCGGGATAAATATCACCCGTACTGTAGAACAAATAATGATATAACGTTGGATGTACATATGAACACTTGCGTCTTAATAACTCCTATTCATTCTGACCATTATTATGCCCATTCCCAGTGGGAAACTATTTGTTTTAGTTTATATTATAAATATTTGTTTTGGTATATACATTTTTCGATATCTCGCTTTATTTTTAAGGGTAACGTTAACGTTAAGCGACAGCAGCTTTCTTAATTGAAGCAGGTGTCTGGGACAGGAACGTTACCTTCATTATAACGGTCATATCAACAGAATATTCCACTTGTCATATTTAATAACACTGTAAGGTTTCTGTGCAAACATGATGAATAATTCCAATACTTTATACACACCGCCAACACACTATACATCAGCGCTGCGATGACTAGAAGCACAACAAAAGCGCGTCACTTCCGGCTCCCTGACGGAATGAGTGGATGTGAAAATAAAAGTCCCCTAACGGGTATTTACAAGCCTGTAGGTTATGCAATACATTTTTTTACCAATTTATTGCTTTTCCCAAAAAAAGTCATAAACACAACAAGGGACAAACAAGAGATATAGAAATGTTTCTTGATGGAGAGAACTTACGGAGATAATGTTTCTTAGTGAAGTGACCAACCTAAAAGTTTAAACGTTTCGAATTTATTACAAGTCAGGTTAACGTTACATCTAATCATTTAGAAAATGCTTAATTCTAGCACAAATGAGAAGCACGAGCATTTTATCTACTTGTTTTCTTTTTATTTATTATAACAAACTGGACCATCTAACACTAGCACTTTCTATTCTATTTATATTCGAGCTACTTGTTTACTTTTTATTTATTATAAAAAAAACTGACCCTAAACCTACCCATCACACAAAACCTTTTTATTTACTCTTATTTTAGATTTCCAAACAACCTCAAGGAAGCGTGTGGATGAGCCAGAAAATGGCACTACTAGTCTTTGGCAGAAAGTAGTTTGGATGCAATTAGAACTTGAGATCAGGGAGGTGGAGTTCTAAAGATGACATCCAATTACATTTATTTGTGTCTTTGCAGGCAAATATCTATGACATGTACAAATGTGTGTGTGTGTGTGTGTGTGCGTGTGCGTGCGTGTGTGTGTGCGTGCGTGTGTGTGTGTGTGTGTGTATGTGTGTGTGTGGATCTCTCCTCTCTTCCCTTAATGGTGCACATCTTCCAGGAGGAGGCAGTGGAAGAACATCTTGATAAAACTGAAGAAATACAGAGAAAAATGAGTTGGGGGGGGGGGGGGATAAATAAATAATAAAAACACCATGGGTCAAAGCTATCGATCGGTCAGATTTTATAAAACTCTTGAGACATGATAACAACATTATATCAAAATTATGATTAAAAAAATCAGTAAGAATAGAAAAACTATATATTATATAATAGATAGTATTTAAATGTTTTAACCAAATATATTTTATACATTTATAGGACTGAAAAGTTTTTTCCTCTTGACCATATATAATAAATGTCAACTGAACACATTTTAAAAGGTTATTGAATTTTGATTCAACCTAAATAATATCTGAGATTGAATTATTTTATTTATTCATTTATTAATTTTGGATCATAGTGGTATGGGAATTTTTTTTTTGTATATTGTACGTTCTTATGTTTGTTAATAAATGATTTTCCATATGGGTTTTCGTATAATATAAATTACATGTAATAGGCTATAATTTATGAAATATGGAATAATAGAGTATAGCCTTTCCTCAGCTTTGAGCAATGATATAGCGTTCAGTGTCACGTGCTTTCCAAATTCCGTGCTTTCACTTTTTGAAATGTTACCAAAAAAAAAAAAAACGTTTTCACGATATTGTATTTTTTACAGTCATGCCAATAAAGCAATTTGAAATTGAATTGAGAGAGGAATTTGATATTTGCGCAGCTCTCGACAGTGTTGCGCAATAGCGCTCTCTAGGAGGCTTAACTACTTTAAAAACAACAATTTTGTAGAAATTTCACGTTAGGCCTCGTTCGTTTTATTGATAAAGTCACATCGCAGCGCGGACAACAGTTCTGACCGATCGCTTACGTCATTATCTGTCTGTGCGCGCGCGTGCACGTGGGAGAGGAAAAGATAGAGCGTGCTTTCCATTGATCATAATAAAAGGTAATTAAGTGTAAAAAAAAAGTTAAGTGATAGTTTTACCTTATTGTTTCTCATATTTATTCAACGTCTTTGTGGTTTTGGTTCTTCAGCTGTGGTAGGCTGCAAGGGTATTTGAAATAACTTAAAATCATTTGCTGCAGTGATATCTGCAATGCGATCAAAACCTAGCCGGAACTAGCTGTACAATAATAAAACAAGTTTTTACTTACAAATTAAAGCTAAATGTGTAATGTGTGCACCATTAGTTTCAACGAAATAATAATAAATAAATAATAATAATTGTTTACAATCATTTGTTAAAAACCCCATTGATAATTCCACAAGCTGTGACAACCTTGATGTGTTGGAGGGGGAATCAATCTAGAAAGATCTTCTTGTATTTGTTTATTAACAGATATAGAAGAGACAGTACATGAGAAAATATTTAAACACTAAAAACGATTGGAGTGGAATTTCAGCTGTCGGCCAATCAAGCGTGAAACTCTAATGATGTTCACCTGCTACTCATCAGAAACATTTAACAAGTTAACAAGACCTCTTGCGAATAAATGTTCACAAGAGGTATCTTGTGGAGAATCTGAGAAGCCAGAGCTTTCGGCTGCAGTTGTTTTTGTCTGTAAAGTTTTAGAAATGTTTGCTTGTGGAGCAGCCAGTTTTGAGAACATGACACCCAAAGGGTTCTCCTGGCAAAAACTACCACTAACCCCTGGAAGAATCCCAAAATTGACTATTCCTCCCAAGTTATCCATGTCTCCTCGGCTGTGTTGCCAGAAAGGAAAAGACGAGGACACCTATAAGCTGTTATCTCCGGAGAGCCCAGAAGAAGAGTCTCCTGGACATCGGCCTCCCACTGGCTCACCAAGCATTTCTGCCAAACTTCGTTTCACCCCTAAGTTAAAGCTCAAACGTCTGCAGAAATCTGCCACAGAGCATCTCTCAGACCCTTCGACGTGTGCAGCCATGTCTCTGGAGCACGTTGGAAAGGTCACCACACCTTATGGCTTCCGGACCTTGGCTTCCAGTCCCAGTGTCAGCCGGAGGGAGTCCTTATTCCATAAGCAGGGACGGTGTGCAGAAAGGAGAGTGCCGGTGGAGTCCTTGACTTCACCAACATCTTCAAATTCAACATACAATTCCACAAGCAACAGAAACGGCTCCGATAGAAAGCTGCAAGATGGCCCAAAAGACTGTTCCTCCCCTCGAAGATCCAAGAGAGCAGGTCTGGAGCTGCTCCTGAACAAACCATTGACTGTCTTGAGGAGTCTTACTCCCAAAAGAAAGAACCCTAAACTAAAACTTAAGTTCTAGACCGTAGCAACCAATATCAGCATTAGTATAGCCTGCTGCCTTTTGTACTGTGCTTTTTTGACAAAGAAAATTAATTTTAAGTGTCAAAAATAAAAGTATTTTAATTCCAGTCCGTGCACATGTATTTTTTTTTGTTATTTACTAGTTTGTTTCTTCAGAGAGGAAGTAAAACCACATTCACTTTCATGCACACAACGGAGACTCCGCTTTGCTTAAATTGGTCTCAAGTATTAAATAAATGCAAACGTTTCAGGGCTGGTTTTGTGCAAAAGTAACGTTGTGTTCTATAAAATTCTTAAGGTGATTTTGAGCCTTTTAGCTCTTCTATGTAAGTTTAAGACTCCGCAAGTAAATGAACATCCGCTAACATTCAACTGCTTTAAATTGCAGCAAATTTCTTAACATGTAATATTTGCACACACATAAAAGATTCAACAACTCTGAGATGATATGCCACGCCACTCTTCCACCAAGGAGCTTGCAAGGTCCTGGACATTGAAGGACACATAGTTACTACAAGGACAATCAGCTTGTCCTTTTTTTGCATCTCTTACGTCAGACAGTGCAGTTTATAGCTCTGGCCACATCTGCAGTCCTTACGCCTCCCTGCAGCAGGACTATGGCAGGTTAAGGAACCTAGTGTTATTCAGAATCACTAGAAAGGTCTCTTGACTGTTCTACGTTATTGTAACTGTGACCTTTATTGTTTGCCACCTGTACAACTGTAAATGTCTAAAGGACTGTTCCACATCCCTATTGAACAAGCATAAAAACCTTTAAACCCTTTCCAATAAAGATTTGTGTTGGATTTTACAGAATTATCTTTAAAATACATTATCATGAAACAGGGATGTTTCTTTATATATCGAATTTCAAGTTGAAATTGTGTATAATGCATAACAGTGACTGCAAAATATGTACAGGTACATCTAAAAACATTTGAATATCATGAGAAAGGTCAATATTTTTTGTCACTCATTTCAGAAAGTGAAACGCATATATTATTCATTACACACAGAGTGAAATATTTCAAGCCTTTATTTCTTGAAATGTTGATGATTATGGCTTACAGATAATGAAAACCCCAAATTCAGTGTCTCAGAAAATTTGAATATTACATAAGATCAATAAAAAAGGATATTTTAAACAGAAATGTCAGGCTTCTGAAAAGTTTGTTCATTTCTATGCACTCAATACTTGGTTTGGCCTCCTTTTGCATGAATTACTGCATCAATGCGGCGTGGCATGGAGGCAATCAGCCTGTGGCACTGCTCAGGTGTAATGGAAGCCCAGGTTGCTTTGATAGCGGCCTTCAGGTCATCTGCATTGTTGGGTCTGGTGTCTCTCATCTTCCTCTTGACAATACCCCATAGATTGTCTATTCTCTACTTCACACTGGACTTCAAGCAACATGGATTCTGTGCCTCTCCACTCTTCCTCCAGACTCTGGGACCTTGATTTCTAAATTAAATGCAACATTTACTTTCATCTGAAAAGAGGACTTTTGAACACTGAGCAACAGTCCAGTTCTTTTTCTCCTTAGCCCAGGTAAGATGCTTCTGATGATGTTTCTGTTTCAGAAGTGGCTTGGTAGCCCTTTTCCTGAAGATGTCTGAGCGTGGTGACTCTTGATGCACTGACTCCAGCTTCAGTTCACTCCTTGTGAAGCTCTCCCAAGTGTTTGAATCGGCTTTGCTTGACAGTATTCTCAAGCTTGTGGTCATCCCTGTTGCTTGTGCACATTTTCCTACCCAATTTCTTCCTTCCAGTCAACTTTGCATTTAATATGCTTTGATACAGCACTCTTGAACAGCCACCCCTTTCAGTAATGACCCTCTGTGACTTACCCTCTTTGTGGAGGGTGTCAATGATCGTCTTCTGGACCATTGCCAAGTCAGCATTGTTCCCCATTATTGTGGTTTCAAAGAACAAGAGATACCCACAATTTATACTGTCGGGATGGTCATTTATTGAAACTCAAATATTCCAATATTTTGAGATACTGATTTTTGACTTTCATTAGCTGTAAGCTCTAATCATCAAAATTAAAACAAAAAAACATTTGAAGTGTTTCACTTTAAATTTAATGAATCTAAAATATATGAAAGTTTAACTTTTTGAAATAAGTTACAAGAAAAAAAAAAACTTTTTCACCATATTCAAATAGTTTTTAGATGTACCTGTATTTTAGGTGTGTAAATGGCATATTTTGAGTTTTGATATTTAGGAAAGGGCCATTGGGCTAATTTTGTTACACAGACCTGGCAACCCTGCACTCCTGATTGCGTTGAGAAACTGCATGCTAAGGAAAGTAGACATTCAGTATGAAATACTAAACTAAAGAGAGTAAATAATACTGGAGTGTTGGTAGTATGTTATTGAGGACAGCCAATAGGTTTGTTCTCATCCCAACAACAATGCAAGACTTCCAATGTGACATTTTGGTTAGAAAACCAAACTTTTTCCGCCCTTTTTTATTAATATCATAGTCCTTTAACATAATTACAATCTGTTTTTATGAAAATAAGTCAGTAGAAAGAATTCTTTAAAAAGTATATCAAGCCGAGTCCTCTGTTTGTAGGTCCTGCTTTCATTTCAAACATGAGATAAAAAGTAACAGATCTTCTGTAAAGTCTCGGCTCCACTCTGAAGAGCCACGGCGTCCAAATCTTTATTTATGATGGGCACGGGGGAAAGGTCTGTTCAACATGAAAAGATAAAAGGCTTGAACCTGAACACCCCTATCTGCTTTCCACCATTCCAAAATGAACCAGTAAAATCTTCAATCAGTTTAAGATCCCTGTACTTCATGTTACAGTCTGGGTTCACTACCATCAGTGGTAATTGCTCTTTGAAGTACATTACCATGAATCTTTATGGGTGGGCCATTGGGGAACATTAAGTAACCCTCTCCTTTAAGGCAGTCTGTCTTGTTTGTACGTCTGTCAGTCTATGCCTGTCTGGATGTAGGTTCTCCAGGCTTAGCCGCCCCCACTGCGCCCGTCCTCACACTTAACCAAACTCTCAAGCTTGAAATAGCCGAGGAGTCCAGTGGTTAGAGAAGGCAGATGCTCGTCTCCCAGGCTCCACTGCATTTGAGTCCGGAGAAAGAGTTGTGCCCCTACAGGAGGAAGAGTGTTTGGGCAGGCTGCCCCTGAGTAGCTGGAGAAGATGATTGGCAGGTAGTCTCCAGTGACATCACAGTCGCAGAGGGGGGCGCTGTTATGCTGGGTGTGGTTGGCGTGGAGACGAGGGTTTTCCTCTCAGTCGCTGTCAGATCCTACTGCAGACGCTTTCCGTTTTCTCTTGGAAGCTTTGGGTTTGGAATCCTCTTCCTCCTGGAGAGCAGTCAACAAAGGCCATTTTAAACATAATAATAATAATAATATGGGTGCTGGCCTTTAGGCTTTCGTGATGATGTCATGTTGAGAGCGTGGGTTTACCGAAGCGCTGCTGGACGCACTCTCCTCTTCATTGCTGGGTTGAGGAGCCGCACCCTTGCGGGATCGTGGCGAGGATGCTGGGGCTTTGCGTCGAGGTTTTTGTTGTTTGGAGGAATCCTCATACTCCTCAGCTAATGAGAAAAGATCACTGAACCTGGCAGAAGAAAAGTAAACAGTTAAACAGATAAAATAAGATAAGACTGATCAAATTAATGATAATAATTGTGCTTTATCAAGCAAAAAACACACCTCATTTTGTGGGCCTCATCACAGCTGGCCTGAACATGCTGTAGGGCCTGTAATATGGGCGTCTGGGAAAAGACTGATACAACAAGAAGAACATTGTTTAAATTAATATAAACAGTAAAACAGACAAGCGGAGTATTTAGTGGACTGTAGGAGTCAGATGTTGAACTCACAGTTGTTCTTGGTGTTGCTGAGATTGAGTCTCAAACTGTCCAGATGTTCCAGCATCTGTTCTAGGGTCAGCTGAGCCAGTTTACTGCTGGAGCTCCTCAAACTTCACAAAAACACAACACACATAATATTGTGAAATATTACTGTGATTTTGAACAACTGTTTTCAAATTGAACACATTTTAAAATGTCATTTATTTCTTTGATTTCAAATTGCTGAATGAAATGATAAAACTTACTGATTTGTGAACAGTAGAATGGTAGTGTATAAACTAAATAAATGTCACATGACTTCATTTTTTTCCAAATTAGAGAATCATTATTTCAATTCAGTAGATGCAAAATGTTTAGAGCAAATAAAGATGTACTTAAAATAATATTTTTCCACATACTTATTCCTTGCATGAACACAGAAGTGTTTAATAATTTATTTGAAGGACATTTAATAATAGATTTGTGAAATAAATCAAACCGAAGCAATATTGGCTATTTGCTACTGAGGTTTAAATAAGAGAAGCTGTTAAATATTTTGTCTTCGTGCCATCATATTTGCTAGTCATGACAATGAGTGGGCAGACAACTGGCCCCCTGGCAAGATCTTCATCATATTGGGTAATTTTACAGTATAAATATTTAATGTATTTCATGTTTCTCCAGGGCTACAGACCCTGCGTTCAATCCACTTGAGCTTGAATCTCAACCTTTGTGTGCTCCGCCCAGGGCCTTAAACCCTCCACATCCATCTTTCAGTTCTGAGGGCTGAACATGTCTTTACCTCTGTCGTTTACGGGGCATGTTGATGTTCTTGATGAGCAGGGCTTTAATGTGCTCTCCCAGCAGGTCGTCGTGTTTCGCCGCCCAGTGCCGCAGGATGCTGGTGGTGAATTGATCCTCTTGGTGATAAGGTCGGCTCAGTGCCATCTTCACCATCTCCTCACTCGGCCTTCAGCACAACACAGCAAAAAAGAAAAAAAAGACTGCGTCCCACAGCAGACAAGATTAATAACCATCTGTGTGAAAAGACTTACTTTTCTCTTCGTAACTGCAGCAGCAGGCAGGACAGAGCTTCTGGATGTGCTGTGAGTAGAGAGCGAAGAGGATTATGGGTGGACCGAGTATGTGTAGAGTGAAAGTGTGTCTATGGAGAGAGATGCTCACTCTTGAATTTGAGGTGCTGTAAAATGGTGATGATGCTCTCCAGAGGGATACTGTGCGCCAGGAAAAGCTGCCATGTGCTGTACTGCTCAAACGTTTCCCAGTCCAGAGACTGAACTAAAGCACACAGATGCACAGAACAACATTAGCTTTACAAAGCAATGGATGAATGTCTGCCACATTCACACAGATAAACAACTAGATTTCACTCTAAAGCTTTTTTTTTAGCACAGACTTCTGTTTGATGCACATTTGTCAGGGTGAAAAACTAAATTTTCCATTAAAAATCAATATTTATTATAGTTAAATGTGTTCATTGTCATATTATAACTACACAGACAAAACAAGCTAAGAACATTTAGGAATTAGTTATTGTTTTTTTATGTATAAAAATCAAGACTTCATATTTTAATAGCATAAAAAAAGTTATTCAAACTGGAAATAGATTATATACAGAAAGTGAGCAAAGAAAGAACACGGTGATAACTGTAACCGATTTAGTTACCCAAGGGCATTTTTTCCACCTTGACTTCGGGGGCATTTTTGCCTTAAGCCCCCATTCATTTTCAAACTTGCCATTTGGTTTGTTAGGTGTAAATATGCAATTTGAACAGAGACTTTTGGGGTCAGATGGTGAACCATGAGAGCTTGAAAACTGCTGTAAACCTACTGAGGATGTTGAGGACTGAGTCTTTACGGAACATCACCAGATTACCCATCATCACGTGACACATCAGCTCCTGAAGCTGTGAGGTTAAAACAAGAGTAAGAGGTCAAAAGCGATTTGAAGAAAAAAGAATCTAAATGTAATCAGTGTTAAAGGGAAGTTCAGCCAAAAATAGGATTTGTTTTCCATCACTCACCCTCGTGTCACACCCTACTTGCTAGCCTAAATTACATCTGATCATCTTTAGAAACAAAATAATTTGTCTTTATGAACTTTCTGAAGCATCAAAGTTGTGCTATAATAGACTTTCTATGAAGGGAAAGAAATCTCCCAGGTTTCATTAAACATATCTTCATTTGTCTCTTAAAAGTGAATCAAAGTCTTATGGGATTGGAATGACACGAAGTGGAGTACATTTTTGGGTCAACTTTCCATTTAAAGGTGTATATTTGAAACCTGTGCCGAGTCAATGACAGCCACGATCATGTTGAGGAGCTCTCCACTACGTAACGTCTCATCTGGGAACTGTACAGCACAGACACAGAAACAGTCAAACAAAGCTGTGAAAGTCTCCGTTGCAGGCACATGGTGTTGGAGTGTGAGGTGTGTTACCTCTGAATAGATGGAGGGGGTTAGGTAGCACAGGAGCCTCACATCATCCTCCTGACAGGCCTTCATGTCCATCATCAAGCAGGTGTGCAGGTCTCCCAGAGCCGTGGCCTGAGCAAAGGACTCGTACAGGTTCATCTTCCCTGCCGCCGCTTTGCTGCAAAGACACACAAAACAGTCTACTATGAAAACACTGAGCGCTCAGAGTAGGGCTGCATGATTAATCGAAAGAAAAAAAAAAGACTTATGGCTTAGTGTGGTTATCAAATTGCACAGGGTGGGTGCAAAAACCTGAGGTTTGTCCCGAAAGGGTTTGGGTCCAAAACGTAGAAGAGTGCCTAGTATTAGTGGCCTCAGATCTCAGGTAATTTAAAATAATTGTGCTTTTTCCAAATGGACCCGATAACATCGTACACAGAAATCCTACTTCTAGATATGAGATCCATCAGGAAAAGCCACTCGCTTCATTACACTGCGTGTTCATGCAGGGCTTCTCTTTTTATGCGCAGGAGCCCTTTGCTAGAATGAGGTGAATAGTGATGCAGACAAGACTAGTGATTCAATGATTTGTTGGGCAATCAATTCAATTTTTAATCGAGCTATCATGTTTATTTTTCCAATCCACTGGTCACAACTGAAAGACAAACTCACAAATAACTTTTATCCATCAGGCAGGCAATAATATAAGGTAATAATAAATATGTAAATAAATAAATGAAAGTAATGGAGCAGTGACCAAATCAGTCAGCAGGATAAAAAAAACTAAAACCACTTTATGCACATCAGTTTGGGATGATTTGTGTCAGGTTCAGACTTTAGGAGACTATCTGTCGAAGAAATCTGTTTGTGCCTGCATAAGTGAAATTGACCCTTCGCAAAGACCCGCCCCCCCTTCGTTACTGTTGCTATGCGCCACACATTATGTTCTCACGCAGTGAGAAATACATCGCAGAGCAAAGAGGAAACTGACAATGCGCCGACAGACAGGACAGAGCAGGTTACTTTTGGTATGAAAAAGTCTCAGCTTTCAAATGTTGTCATTTTTCAATGAAATTCAAACAATAAATACCGTTTTGTGGCTCTTTAATGTGTCGTGCAGCACCTCAGTTCAAGCGGCACGTGAAGTGATCATCTCTTCATCATAACTAGTTATAGCATGAAATAAACATGAATGAATATCAGAAGGTACGGTGTATTGTTTCACCCGTGGGAAGACGTCAAAACACACAATTTTCAAGTTTAAGCCCTCCCACATGTATCTACTCTCCTGTCTGGTTTGTTAGTCGGACAAAAATGGCAGATTCAGCATTATGATTGGTCAGATCACCTGTCAATCAAACTCCTGGCAAAGGGTTAATTAACTCTCCATTCCAGTAGGTGGCAGTAGCCTGTATTTGTCATTCAAAAAGCGGAACCAGAATAGCTAAAACTGGTGATAAACTATGACAAGAGCTTTTATGTTTGCTCTCTTGGGTGTGGTATTCACTTGTTTTTGTCACACGCTTTTCTTCTCATGGCCTGCTTTGCTAAGCTGAACAGCCAATCAGATTGAGCTCCCTCAACGACAGGCTTTGCTGCCAATTCAACATGCTCAATTGACCAAAAAGCCATCGACAGGGTCAGTCTAGAGCTTAACTACAGCCTGACACTGGCAGACCATCAGCTTGGTGTGTGGCCTTAAAATAGAAACCACCCGAATGGCGATACATCTTGTTGCTCATCACTTGGACTTTTTAACCCTACCTAGCTTTGAGGTAGTAGAGAAGATGATAACCGATTTTCGGCTGTTTCTGGTAGAGCTCGGCGAGCAGGTCCAGCAAGACAGAGAAGCCGCTGTTGTCCTCTTGCATTTGACACAAGTTCCTGAAGATCAGACACACCGGCTTACACACGGACTCCTCCAATGACCTGCACACACAGAGCAACCCATTAGCCTCTTTATTAAGAAAAATTAACAATAGCGACAGGAAAATATTGAGGGGAATCAGGACACAATGCAGGCTGGAACCAAAGGCATACACAAAGGCAACGCTAACCACTAAAAAATGTGCAAACCGACCCGACAGGAAGTTGAGAAAGAGAGAGAAACATACTCTTCTGTGATCTCCTCAGGCAACACATCTCCTCTGAAGTGACTTTTAAACAGTTCAGCCAGACAGGAAGCTAGAGTAGACATCTGCTCGGAGTCAAAATCCTCCTGAAAGAGGACAAAAAAACAAAAAAATGTGCGTATCATCAACCGTATTTAAAGCTCAGATCGAAATTTTAACCCTGAGCAAAGCTCACCTCTAAAATAAGATCCACAATTTCCTGCATGACCTCACAATGTGCTTCTGTGTCACTGAGAGAGAAAGAACCGCACAAATTGATACTCATGCAATTGAGATCTTATTATAACTGTAACACGTTATTAATCACGTATCTCACCTTCCTTTCTGCAGCTGCAGAACCCTTTCTTTAAGCGTCTCGTCCAATTGGTCCACGAAAGGTGTGATGTCAGCAGGCTCGTCGATGTAGGTTTCCTTAAGCTGATGGAATCTGAACTCTCGTTTTTTACCTTGGGATAAACAAGGGTTCATATCATGATGGCACTGATTTGAACTGAAAATCCAGAAGTGGGTCATGGGCATCATTTTGAGCCAGAGTCACTGATCTAGATTCTGTCATGATTGAATACTACAGCAGAGAACATGCGCTCCACTCCAACTGAAGTAACGCTGTGAAGCCGAGCCGTAATTGGTTGATCTGAAGGCCTGAGCTAAAATCTATCTGCCATTACGGCAAGCATCTTACCCTTGTTGTTCAACTCTTCCTCATCATCACTGAAGATAGCATCTGTGTTGTCATAGCAACCATCCTCCTTATCAAGCACATGATTATCCATCTCCAAAGGAACAGATTCATCCATTTTTACTACAAAAATAATAATAAAATAAATATTAAACCGTGCCATAACTCAAGTTCATTCCACTGACTTTTCAGATTGAACATTTTAAGGTTATAATCCATGCTGGATCTTAATATTTATATTTCAAACAACACTAGCGGATCTCAACCAGGTGTCCTTCTTAATTTTAATTTAAGTTCTAAAATATTTTATCGTCTAAAAATTGGCTGTTTCAGTATTTAAGAAAGTCCCTGTAATCACAAATGAATAGATACGTTGTAAATTCATTTAGTATATTCTGGAACTAGAGAAATTAAATTATTTGAATTATTTTATGTCTTTGTATCAATTAAATGTTCATATAATATTAATAGATATACATACTGAATAATATTTAATAATTTTAGTTTCACTTAGTTTAATTTGACATTTTCTGTAGCTAAAACCGAGCAGCTTTGTCATTACAGCAAAGTACTAGAAATATCTCTGAGGGCCTTCAATATAGTCCTTGACAAAAAGTCAGAAATGTTGAGGACCACTATACATACTTCATATTTCTGCTAAAGCATTTATTTTACTAATGAGATGGGAAAGTAGACTTAAATTTGCACGTTTTAGCATCACATTCACTGTCATTTATCCTGAACTACACGAAAATGCTCACAAATCCCTCTTCCTAACTAAAGAGGTTTATCAAGATTAATATGCACGTTTAGTGCATCCCAAATCATAGTATGTTGAAAAAAAGAATGTCTGTTTTGTATAATATTTCTGGAGGACTAAATGTTGTTTTTGACATGACTGGGAATGAATCAGTGTTGTGGAGCTCTGACCTTCAGTGGGCGGCGAGGGGGAATTGCAGAACTCTGGGAAGCGTTCTCGCAGCATAGAGCGCAGCTCACTGTCCAGTTTAGGGTTGTCAAACAGAGGTGCTAGGTGACTGAGAGAGCGTGGGAGATAGTAGGGATTGTTATATTGAAAACATCTCTAAATCAGCAGAAAGACACTGGTGGCATTCTTGAAAAAGTATCTGTACGAGAACATGCTAATGAGTGTGTGTGTGTGTGTGTTAGGGATGTAACGATTACCGGTTTGATGATAAATCATGATAAAATCCCCGACGGTTAGTATTACCGTTTCATTTTTTAATTATCATTAAAACCGTATTCGATTACCACGATCTGAACATCCCGATAAAGAAATACTGTCCAGCACAGTTTTCAGTAACAGTCTCGCGTGCGCACAGCAGCAGAGTTTCGTTTTGAGCGAAAATAGGGCAGAGAAAGCTGGGAGGTTTTAAACGAGTGCTGAGGGAATTATACACATGAATATATGAATTAATTAATTATATGAATGTACCTCTGAAGGTTCTGACTGTCTTCAGAAAGGATTCGATGTAATTGGCTCCATGTAATACCTAAAGAAGTGTTCTTAATCACAAAACTGCTTTGTCTACGGAGTTCACGGGAAACAGCTGTATTCAGCTTTTCCATGTATAGCGCCACCTGCTGTCAGAGAGTGGATTTACAGAGACTCATATTGCTTGTGTGCGGTTTCTGTCTGGCCAGAAACGGACTGAATTTGCATGCCCTGCAGTACATTTTGACCAGTTGAGGAAAAACAAGCGTATGTGGATTCTACACATTTAAACAATGCAGATAATTTATCTAGAATTATTTATGGAGCAGGTAAAATACACAATCATTTATTAACCAATTATAATTTTGACTTAACCCTTCCCTACTGAAAAAAACAATAGAACCCTGCCCAAAACACAATAGAAAATGTAATGGGAATTGTATTGGCTTTAATGGAAACTATAATGGGTCTACTGGTATGTGATGGATTCTATTGGTGGGATGTTAAATCCTATTGGAAAAATGCCCAAAACACACTACAAAAAGGAATTTTGTAATGGTTTTACTGAAAAAAGCTAATGGTTTATAATGGTATTTTAATGGAAACCATTGGGATTTCGGTGATGGTTTCTATGTTTTTTTTAGCAGGGTTTTCTTTATTTAAAGGCTGCAATGTGAGGGTTACCTTTTTATGAATCTTTTTCCAAGCTTTATTTGAACATTTACATTATTTATTTGAACATGCTATTAAACTGTTTTCATTTAAAATCCAAACATCATTGGTAATGTTATAGTTTTAGTGATTATGCAAACAAAGTCATTTTATTTGTTGTTTGTTGATTTTTTAAATATAAAACTTGAAGTGATTTATGTGTCGGTACTTTTTGAACACATTTGAACAATACCGTGATAATACCGATAACCGTGATCATTTTGGTCACTATAATCGCGATGATACATTTTCATACCGTTACATCCCTAGTGTGTGTGTGTATCTGTCTGATAAACTCACGCCAGAACTCTCTTCTCCATGATGAAGTTTAGAGAGTTGAAGACGCCCTGCCGCACTTGACCCTCGAGAGGAGGGAAAAAGTTTGTGATGATCTGAAGTGGAATAAAATAGCAGGTTAACCCAAGATTTGAAAGACTGGAATTCACAACACACAGAACTTCCTCAGTAAAATCCTCTTCAAATATTTCCCACAAACATGGTTTCGGTTGTATCAGCATTTTTTTCTAGAAAGCACTTTAGAATAAGCTTCCATTTGTTTGCATTAGTTAACATGAACAATGAACAGCATTAGATTTATTGAAAATAATAAATTATAAAAAAAAAAAAAAAAGTCAACGACACTAACAATGAATATACATATTTTTATTATTGCCTGAATATACATATTTCTATATGTCTTTGTCAAAAAGATTTGACAAAATTACTTCTAAAGCATGTATCAATCTTAGTTAATGACTTCATGTTAATATCAACATGCACAATAAATTGTCTAAATCTAAAGTTGTATTAATAATGTTATAATAATGTTAATATTTAATGGACCTGAGCAAACATGAACTAACAACAGTTGTATTTTTATTAATTAATGTTAACAAAGATTAAGAAAATACTGTAACTAATGCATTTCTCATTGTTAGTTACTGCAGTGACTAATGTTAACTATTAAGATCTTAATTGTAAAGTGTTCCTGTTATTTCAAATTGAAAGTCATGATACTTTGAAAAAAATAAAAAGTGTATGAAAATAAAACTAATATTCTTTAGAATAATGTGTATAGATGGAACTTTGCACCATAATACATGTATAATTGGGTCCATTTTGATTTGATGTTGTTTTAAAAAAAAAAAAAACTAAATTCGGTTTCTAAATTCTGTTTTAGTGGCCATTACATGACATTACCAAGCTCTTAGATACAGTAAGAACTGAGAGAGCGTTTCTCACCCGACACATGAAGTCCAGTAGTGTGGCTGTTATAGCAGGATGTGGTTTCATGGAGTGATGCATCACCAAAATGGCTGGCTCTGAAAACACAAGAGTTCGAGAGAGAAACAGAAAGAGAGAGATAAAGGAAAATAATAGCAGAGCATCGGTGACTGGGTGAAGGCAAAGCATGTGGTTTGTAAATGTCTGTTTATAAAGTCAGATCTAAATGGCACAATAATGGCTTTCTGCCTCTCTTACCGATGTTCATGATGCTGTCTTTCTCTGGGTTAAAGAACAGCCAGTCGTAGAACAAGGCCAGTTTGGCATTAGATGCAGCAACATTAGACTGTAGAGAGAGACAGATTGATATGGAATCCAAAATGACATCTAGAAAAATCTTATAAGTCGAAGGTTTTTAGTATTTACTTACTGTGCAGGTAGTCAGGAGCCATCCAATGATCGCCCAGCGCGGCAGGATGTCAGAACTCAGCACTTCATTGGATGGATGAACCACACCGCATATGTAGCGTATGAGGTCACAGCGCAGCGATTGGCTTTCAGCTGTGGACAGATACTGCCGCTGAAACCAGTCCTGATAGCGCTTCTGCTGGCCAAACCGAACCTGCAGCCAGGAAGAGCAAGAGTGTTTGCCTTTCAAGTCATAAACGTATTGTGCTTTCAGTGTCAGTGTTTATTTACCCGTGAGGTCATGAACAGCAGCTTGGTCTCCATGTCAGGGGTGAGTCGACAGGCCAGAAACTTGCGTGAGGTTCTGGAGGTGAGGAGCTGCACTATACCTGCAGCAGGACGGGACAAGACAGACCAATTTAATAACACACACAGACTTCACTGTGCATACTATTTATGTCCAAAACTGATGCATTACTGTAAAATTCCCTCCCACACACCTGTGAACTGTGGGCTAAGGGTCTGAGGATTGTGCAGCAGGTCTCTCCACAGCAACTCCAACTCAGGAATACGAGCCACATTCTGTAAGAGTCTGATCATATCCCTCCCGATGATAAAACACTCCATGAACTGTTATAACACAGACACATAGCAATTTAAAAACATGAAACGCCACTGAATGGCAACAAAAGATGAAACAGTAACAACGGCAATAACATCTAAAGTACATAGAAAGCAGTTATTGTAAATTGTAATAATATTTCACAAAATTGCAGTTTTTACTGTATTTTTGAGAAATAAATACAGCCTCGTTGGGCATAAATTATTTTTATCTTACTGACTCTAAACTTTTGAACAGCTGTGTATATTCTAGATTTAAATATTTAATTTGTTTATCTACGTGTCATATGACCATTATTTGATGATCAAAATCACTGTTAGTTGAAGCCCCAGTGCACTAAAGACCAGGAACATTTAGGTATGTACAGTCAATTTCAATTTCATGGTGTCTCTAAATCTGTTGAATAATTGCTGGTAGCCTAATTTAATCACAGCTTGTTCAAGCCCAAGTCACAAGTTAAATCCAGAGTGCTCTCTTAGGAACTGCTGACCCAGATACAGACATCACAATCCTGCTTTAGTGCCCTTGAGCGAGACACTTCACCTCTGCCGGCTCCAGGCGGAGCGCCCTTGAAATTAGTCTATGGTGAGTCGCTCTGAATAAAAATAACTTTTTGATATTCCTGGCATTTTTTTTTTTTTTTTTACTTTTTATGAAAAGTTGTGATCCAGATTTAACGTTTTGCATCATGTGTCAACCAGTCAAAAAACAACTCCATGAGGTGCATCCTGTATGATACAGTACAGTATGAGAACATGTATATAGTATATAGAACATGGAGCTCATACTCGAGGAGGAAGAAAAAAAACACCTCGTGCAATTTGGTGCAGTTGTTAATATTTATATGGCCCAAAGTAAGATTAAATTCTGTAGCTCTGTAGTTTTCATTGTGGGGGTCAAAACATATTAACGCAATGCGAATGATGATTGGGAGATGAACAAATTAACAATCAAGTAAACTTAAATTGCTTCATCTTGAAATATTGTGAACAATATAGAAGTGTTTTTTACATTTACTTCATAAAAATGATTAACAATTTCACAGCAAAAAGACGTGAAATAAATTTGAACTATCAATCAGACGACAGAAGGCATGATGTAATAGATTGTGTATAATAGGTTTTTCATAAGGTTTGATCATGTTAATGATTTACCCTAGCAATTTGCACAACAAATATGATACAGTAGGCTTTATAGGGTTAAATGATTAACACAGACCCAAGCAAAAATCCCTCAAAAATGCTTTAGCCTTGTACTTCATGTAACTAAAAACATGTAAAGAAAAAAAAAGAAACACCGTGTCCAGAACTGAAGTCTTTCCAGTACTCACCCTCTCTCTGAGCAGACCGATGCAGAAGTCCACTTCTCTCTGTCTGAGGGGCAGCAGGTTTGGTGTCCCATGGTCCACTATGAGCCTCAGGTACGTGTACACAGACATGGCCACCAACATCCCGCTTTTCAGCACCCACTCTCTGTCCATCACACAAAGACATTCACGAAGCTGCCAATAAACTCACGCTGGTCTATTTGCATGGACGTAGTTATCGCCCACAGTGCAACAATCACACTGCATGCTGCTTGACTCAAAACTTCTCACCTCTGCTCTACTAAGATCTCCAACACATTCTCTGCCAACCACAGGTTTTTGTTGGAGATGTCTCCCCCTGCAGATTGACGCAAGTTAGACACATGATGTAGGGATACACTGTAAATGTAGCATGATTTGCATCTGTGTGTGAACGCACCAGCGATCTGTTTCATGAGCGTCATGAGAACCCCATCTGCTCCAATGACTCCGCTCTTCACCAGCTCTTTGACCAACCACACCAGCTGCCCACACACACATAAGACACGACGTCACCAGTGTGTTACTGTTAAATTCAGTGTTGTTAAATGATATCAGACTGGAGCCCACCTGTGTACGGCACACATCCTGAAGCTTGAGGAACTTCTCCATAAGGATCTGGTTGATTTTGATGAGCACCACATTCATACCGTCCCGATTCACCAATGTCAGGTCTCTGTAGCACTGCAGGACACAATACTATGTTAATGGTGGGATTCTGGGAGAACAGTGCGAGTAGAAGAGCTTTCTGTGGTATGCTTGCATGTATGTGAATAAGATCTCATGTACAAAGCATCAACATACCCTCTGTGCTTGTGGGGGCTCTGTGAGCAGAAGCGCGAAGAGACCCAGACAAATCTCCTCATGCTGCTGTGGACCCTTACACACCTGAAAACACACATTCCCATTAAACATCATCATCAAATTGTATTTGAATTTTTTAGGTCTTTTATTGATCTAAAATTTTAAGCCAGTCATGAATGAAATGTTGAAGAGGAGAAATTATGCTTACAAGTTGCAAGCCAGATTTGATCCCATGTAACTCACTTGAGCACCACAATTCAACATGTATTAACCAGCAGCCAGAAGACCTATGTCATGCTATTATTCTGTCTGAAAAAAACTGTTTAGCATATTAGACTGATTTCTGAAGAATCATGTGACACTGAAGACTGGAGTAATGATGCTGAAAATTCAGCTTTGATCACAGGAATAAATTAACTTTTTTTTTTTTTAAATGTATTCAAATAGAAAATAGTTATTTTGCATTGTAATAATATTTTACAATATTACAGTTTTTACTGAAATTTTGATCAAACAAATACAGCCTCGGTGAGCATAAAGATGCTTCTTTTTATGTAGCAACTGTTTTATAAAATAATTTTGACTGTGTCACAGCTGAAGTAGTTGAAGAGAATTTCAAGTATGTACCAAAACAAAACCTTTTTGCCACAACTATATTCTCAATACAGTGAAGCACATTACTGCTTAAATTTGCATTTGCTAGAGTTTAAAAGGCTGGGCATCCACATTATGAATAGCAAAGGGGAATCTAAATATAAAAAGCACAGCAGATGTCTATGTCAAGTAATACATTTAAATGGCCATATTTAGCAAACAAACGTCAACAATAAGTCAACAGATGTTTAAGTTGGTGTTGGGACATGGTGTTGTCCACACAAGCACTCAAAAAGAACAACATATTGGTGATTAAACATTTTCAACAGAGCAAATCTAGAAAAAAGTAAATTCTATATTAAAGTCTTTTTTTTAGCATTTTACTAATTTACATTACTTTTCCAGGCCTGAAAACTCACAACTTTAAAATTCCATTCTATGTCCAGGTTTTTATGATGTGTGAATCCTGATGTGTTATCATTAGTGTGTGTAACTGATAAACACTCACATGAGCAGTGACAGCATCATTGGCTTCACGCTCTGACAGTCCATTGGTTATAGATGTGGTGATGCTCACACACCTCTCCAGGCGCTGAAACACACACACACACACACACACACACACACACACACACACACACACACACACACACACACACACACACACACACACACACACACACACACACACACACACACACACACACACACACACACACAGGTGAGTACAGAGCAATATGGATGGATGCATGCATGAATGCCATGCCAAAAACTCCAAACAACAAAATAACACTGCAGATCCCAATAACAGTTCATGCATAAATAGTCTAATGTCAATTAAAGGCATGACTGCATCCATTTTTAATACCTTCCCCAGCAGATGGAGAGTCACTGACACCATCAGCTGTCATTTAGGACATGTATGACATGCCAACATCATTGAACGTTCAGCAAACACAATGTTTACACTGCTGCCTCAACTCCTTCCTTTATATTTGAATCAACAAATAAGACAATAAAAATCTACAAAAGCCATCCCTCCAACTATCAGCCCTGTCCTACAAGTCTGATAGTGTCAACTTCTCCATTCTGCTCGTCCTTTTGTTATTGTACTTAGTTTTCCCCATGTTTTTCTTCGAAAACGGGTGCTGTGAGGGACGCACTGACACATATGTTGACGGCCGAAGGGAACGAGTCGATCCCTAACGTTACCTCTTCCAGCTCATCTTTGGCGTCCAGACTGGTGGACACCAGAAGGCGACCCTGCGCTTTACCCTTAGCCGGCGAGGGCTCCATCTCCTCCCGCCTCGCTGCACCCACACACACGGGACCTGACGGGGGTTTAGGGCGCTGTTTGAAACCCTTCCCTCACTGTTTCCGTGGGTCTGTGGGGCTTATGAACTAGTTAACCCTCTCTCCGCCCAGTCCTAGGCGCCTACAGTGTGTTTACGACTCTTAATTCGCCACCTTCACGCGACCACTCCAGTGTTTCAACAGTGTCCGACTGTAACAATTCAACTTCCGCAGTGCATGGTGGCTTAACGGAAGTGTTCCGAACGCGGAATGAAGGCGGGGCGACTGATTTATACCAATCGCGTGCTGGCTATTTTGATTGACGTGGCAGTTGACCAATCACGGGAATGGCATTGTCAGCGAGACCCGTTAGACAAAAAAAAAAAGCCCGTGCAACTTGACAAGAACGCTGCTTCTGTGTAAACATGTGGGTACAAACTCAGACAGACAGTAAACTATAGGGTGAGAGGGAAGCTAATGAAACATGGATAAATGCGTTCTGACTTTTAAATGTGGAAACAGCAGACATTTTGTCGTATTAGGGCTCTCAACAAGAAAGAGCAATATTATTCGAAAATGTAATATATACTAATAAAATAACAATTATTGTTGTTGCTTTTGTTATTACGTTAATTATAATAGTAATATTATATATAGCAATAATAATATATATATATATATATATATAACTATTATAATTAACGTAATAACAAAAGCAACAACAATATTTATAACATATATAACAATATAATATAATTACTAATAGCCTACATTTACTGTAATTAAGTTTTGCTTTACAATTATAAAATTCTAATCGAAAATTATGATTATTATATTAAAATGCAATCAATTCCATTATTTCCATATATCACTGCTTACTAAGAAAGCTCATGTCTGGCATTTTTCATAAATATATATTATATGCTGTTATTTCTGCTTCAAAATGATTTTATGTAATTCAATATTGCTGAAAAGCCATCATATAGGCTATAAAGTGTAGCATATAATACATTTTAGCGATAGATATGTTGGGGAAGATTACTTTATTAGTATTAGATAATATTTTATATATTTATATACAGTTTAAAGAATATGTTCTTCGCGCAGCTTACTAATTTTCAATATGTTAATATATATATATATATACATATCACAATATTTTATATGTATATAGTAGAATATATATTCAAAATAAAATTACATACATTACCAAATACAAGCAAATATATTGTCACATATTTGTCAAAATATGAAAAGCAACAATTCCTTATATATCACAAATAACCTGCCTGAATTTATCTCAACTGCTCTGTGTAACCCATAAATACAGATGAACAAGACACAATTACTAGCAACATGGGAACTATCTTCTCCAATACGTTAAAACTGTTGTCCCCTCATAAAAAAGTTAGAGAAAAACGTGCCGCGCCATTAGAGAAAAACAACAACAGTTTATACCCATTCTCTCAAGAAAGAAACTCGTATTCTTGAGCGCAAATGGAGAAAAAGTAACTGGAAGTCTTTAGAATTGCGTGGAAAAACATTATGTCCAGCATAAGACAGGCTCTAAAAACTGCAAGAACCAGTAAATCCGCATAGATAATCACCAAAACAATCCCAACATTTAGCAATGGCTAACAAATTAACAAATAAACAAATATTCCCTCACAGTAAATCTAGTAATGACAATTTCTTTAATATAGATTTATGAAATACAATAACAAACGTAAAATAGATAATATCTACAATAACAAACGCTCTAAGCGTCTAGCTTCACTTCATTCATTCATCGCACCCAAAGAAAAACTGCAGTGCTTTACAACTATAGGACAGGATGAGCTAAATAAACTTATCACATGCATCTAAACCAACAACATGTTTATTAGATCCTGTACCAACTAAACTATTGAAAGAGTTGTTACCTGTTTGCAGAACAACCGCTTCTCAATATAATTAACTCCTCGTTATCTTTAGGTCACGTCCCAAAACCATTTAAGCCCAAAACCATTTTAAAGCCAGTTATTAAGCCTCTTATTAAGAAACCACAAATAGATCCTTGTGAACTGGCAAATTACAGGCCCATTTCAAATCTTCCGTTTATGTCGAAAATATTAGAAAAAGTAGTGTCTGCTCAACTGTGCTCCTTTCTGCAAAAAATGATATCTACGAAGAATTTCATCAGAGGTTCAGGCCCCGCCATAGCACAGAAACTGCACTTGTTAAAATTACAAATGACTTGCTTCTTGCGTCAGACAAAGGCTGCATCTCGCTGCTAGTTTTACTTGATCTTAGTGCTGCGTTCGACACTATAATCATGATCATGATAGATCATTACAAAACTCGATTACAAAACTATTTCAAGGGCAGGCTTTAAGATGGTTATAATCCTACCTGTCCGATCGCTACCACTTTGTTTATTTAAACGGGGATCATCTCAATTATCACATAAAGTCATGAGTACTCAAATCTGTCCTACCAGAAAGTATGAGTACATTATATATGTTGCCCCTTGGAATATTATTAAAAATAACGGGATTATAAAGTTTTCAATATTATTAGAAAATAACGGGATTACACTCAACAAAATCTCAACAAAACCAGATTGTTATTATGACTCAACTATATATCTCAACAAAACCAGAAAACTTCTAAAACTATCTAAGTGTTAACAGAGTGATTGTAAAAATATAAAAGATTGGATGACCAGTAATTTTCTTTCCAATTAAATACAGATAAGACCGAGATATTACTTATTGGACCCAAAGACAGTACACAGAATCTCCTGGATTACAATTTGCAACAGAACGATAGACGATTTGTTACTTTCCTCTACAGTTAAAAATCTGGGTGTTTATATTAGACAGCAACCTATCTTTTGAAAATCATATTTTCCAATGTTACAAAACAGCATTCTTCCTCTTAAAAATCTCCACTCCACAAACATGTTAAGTGTTTTCTGATGCAGAAAAGTTTATGCATTCATGACTGACCTCTGGACTTAAATGCACTGCTAGGTGGTTGTCCTGCATCTTCAATAAACAAGCTACAGATAGTACAAAATGTGCGGCGGCTAGATCCTTACCAGGTCAAGAAAATATGATCATATTACTCCAATTTTACAGTCTCTGCACTGGCTACCTATTAAGTTCCGTATCAGTTTCACAAAATATTATTACTTGCCTATAAGGCCCTAAATGATTTAGCTCCTGCTACCTAACTAATCTTCTATCACGCTAACAATCCAACCCGCTTCCCTTAGGTCACAAAACTCTGGACTCTAGTAGTACCTAGGATAGCAAAGTCCACTAAAGGAGGTAGAACTTTTTCATATCTGGCTCCTAAACTCTGGAATAGCCTTCCTAATAACGTTCGGGTTCAGACACACTCTCTCTGTTTAAATCTAGATTTAAAGACACATCTCTTTAGCCAAGCATACATATAATGCACTCACAATCTTGTACTGCTAGTCTTTCTGAACAAATGCACTTTATTATGCTTTAATACTGATAATTTCATCCAGATAATTTCATCCAGGTTATTCCTGGATGGAACAACTGCTACGCTAATTGTCTTATTGTTTCTATGTTTCTGCCACGGGATAACATCCCGTGGTAGCTAGAATTACACAAGCTTCAGTCTGGATCCAACCCTTAAACGAACTGAGAGACGACCGAACACCTGAGAAGAGATGATGACAAACCCTTTGGAGACCTCAGAGGAAGCCAACCATCACAATTATACTGACACATTGAGCCCCAGAGACAAATGACTGACCCCAGAGACAGATCGTGAGGAACACAGGACATCCATCGAAGATACTGGTTTGTCTGGGCCGAGTGGACTGGCCCCCCACACTAACCTGTTGCTGCAAGGTTTTTTCTCCATTTTCATGGAGTTTTCTGTCCGGCGCCTCTGGCTTCTTAGCCTGGGGAATCTTCATTTCCTCAGGTTTTTTCTCCAATATCTTTGGAGTTTTCGTTCCTTGCCGCTGTCGCCTCTGGCTTGCTTATATTATTTAAACTGTGAGCTATTTCAAAATCATAGAAAATTGCACAAATATTATTTAAACTGAACACAACTTGAGCTGATTGTGCATGCTTTGTTACAATTTGTAATGTTAAAGCTTTGAAAATAAAGGTCCTATCATTTTATACATTATTGACTTGACACTTGACTTATTTAAAATATATTGATACTGTGCATATATATTATGCATATTTTCAATATACAATAAAAACATTTGTTAACGTTAATAAGTAAATATAGATTAACGCTATATAAATAAAGACTTAATATAGACTTTAAGAAACTTATTTAATATATTGTATGTATTAACAAAAAGGAACACAAAGGTATATTATTATGCTATTTTCAATATACAATAAAAACATTTGAAATGACACATGTTCACCCCTAAATAAATGTAAATATAGATTAACTATTTAAACATAAAAACAATTAATATAGCCGAAATATGCAAAAATGGAACACAAAGGTCTTCAGCACAGGCATTGTTCTTTACCCCTAAATAAATGCTGGAAACAAATATAGCAAAGACAAGAATTAGCAGCGCTGAAGATGTCCTCTTAGATGATTGTTTATTTTAACACTACTTTGTGAAACAAATAAAAAAACACAATAATCAATTTAAACTTCACTTAAAGCACAAGAATTTGTAGTGAGACACCAATATCCCACACAGCCATGTTTTTAATGTGTTTATTTTACAGATTAATCAATACATCCCCTCAAACATAAAAAAACACAATAATCAATTTAAACTTCACTTAAAGAGGCTGTTTAAAATACTCCCACACAGACCACACATGATATTATCAATGAGGATCAATACAATCATTATCCATGCCCTCCCAACAGGCTGTCTGAAATACTGTACTCGTGAAATTATCAATGGTGGGACTCTGCTGTCAGCAGCTACAGGGACCGTCATCATTTATTTTACATCTGCAGATAAGCATGTTATTTCAAAAATAGGAAAAACACTGCATTTCTGGGCCAGACTAATCATGTTATTTCAAAAATAGAGCTGTTTCCTCTCAGCGTGATTAACTGTATGCTCTTCAGCACAGGAAGGATCAAATATCACCAGACTAAAATGTAAGAGCCTCTCAGGGTGTACTTAGAGTCTTCGGTGGCTCAGCAGGGTGGATCAAAGGCAGGGAAAGTTTCTGTCCACTAAAATGTAAGAGCCATCTTATCTCAGAGGACACCTGACACCTTCGTGGCTCACAAAACACCAGAATCACCTTACAAAACACCAGGTGAAAGTTTTCCGAATGGGGGAGAATTATGTGATTTCACTTGATCTTAAACTTTTGGGCATAGCTGAGATTTTGTCGTGTGCAACAGGAAGCTGTTGGTTAGAAAGCGTCATGTTATCAGAAAATACCGAGTACACATTCATGAAGACGAAGATCTGCGATGATCTTCAAAACATCGAGAGCTGATAAATATTAAAAGGTGTATGATGTAGACATGTTGACGGTGGTTCAACTTTGCAACATCCAAACCTAACAAAGGTATTATGCTTATTGAAAACATAACTGTTCCTGCTCTTGTTCACATTCATCGCATTCTGAAGAAACATACATTTTACATAGTTGAATTACTACAATTGTAAGGTTCCAGCTACTGTTCATGGTTTTTGTGCATAATTGTTAGAAATTTGGAATTTTAGGGAAAAAATACAATAAAATGGCAGCAGCTTCTACAGGATGGAAGTACACATTTTGCTGTTTGCATCATTACCAATGCCATTTATATAGCTGTGTCACATATTTATTTTGTTCTTCAATATTTCGAGTATAGAAGTGAAGATATAGAGCTATTTTTTGACAGTCTACACTACTGGTCAAAGGTTTGGGGTTCGTAAGATGTTTTCATAAGTCTCTTTATGCTCACCAAGGCTGCATTTGTTTGATCAAAAATACAGTATACTGTAATATTGTGAAATATCATTACAATTTAAAATAACTGTTTTCTATTTGAATATATTTTAAAATGTAATGCATTACTGTGATGCAAAGCTGAATTTTCAGCATCATTAATACAGTCTTCAGTGTTACACGATCCTTCAGAAATCATAATAATATGCTGATTTCAAGAAACATTTCTTATTATTATCAATGTTGAAAACCATTGTGCTGCTTACTATTTTTATGGAAACTGTGTAATAGAATGTTAAAAGTCTGTAACATTAAAAATGTGTTTACTGTCACTTTTGATCAATTGCATCCTTGCTGAATAACGGTATTCATTTCATAATTATTTGTAAGAAAATCCAAGCACATTAATGGATCCGAGTGGAAGCTCAGAATTCACTAATTAAATCCCAGTGGATAAAATCAAGTTCAATCTGAAAATAGATCTCAAATTCTGGAAGTTAAAAGTGTTGGTGTGTCTTGATGACAGTCAGGGGAAAGTAAATCCTGCTATTAAATGAAGACAAGAACATCCCTGTGCTGGTTTCTCTGAAACACTGTTGCAACATCAACACATATGGATTTCTAAAGGAAATGCTCTTGAGATCTGAGAACCAAATCCATCATTGCACTTTTCTATGCTTTCTTAACCATACTTGCCATTTATTATTATTTCTCTTCTGTGCGTAACTTTTATATATGGTTCAAAACCCTCTGCTGACTGCATCAGTTTTGGCAAATAGAAGAGATCTGAACAGACCAGCGTCCCAGAGGAGGAATCGAGAACATTTCACATGGCTAAAAAACCAGTGACTACAGCACTGTGTCTCTGTGTGACCAATAACAAGAATGACAACAAACAGACTCAGAGGACTCCTGATGACTGCTTTACAAAATCTGGACAAAGACCTATCACGACAAAATTCAAAACTCTACGAGACCCGTGAAAACTCGATCCGGTCACACTGATGGTGTGTTATGGCATCTTTCATTTGTCTAAACGATTCTGCTCAAGTATACTTTTTTCCTTTAGAGTTTACTTACAGCTAGATTCTTTTGAGAAATGAAAGATGAACAAGACCCAGTTTTGAAACATAACTTTCTAAGTCAGGTCTTTTTCGGTGAAATCTTCCTTCATCCCACACTGTCCCAAGTACTTGTTTTGTTCTCTCCTCTCTGGTGCTCTTTCTCTCTGTGTGTCAGTCTTTAGGCATTATCGGAGCTGATCTCTCCCAGCAGCCAGTACGTCCTCATCCGTCCCTTTCCCTTCATCTCCACATCTCCCCTGAGCTCCAGCTGGAAGCAGTTGAGTTCCTGCAGGACGGCCCGTGTGGCCTCTGAAACATGGATCTTCAGGGCTGATGGGGAGAAATCAGTGTATAGTAGACGATGAATAATCACACACTCTATTTCTCTGCATTTCTTTCCCTCGCTTTAGTTTGCATCAAATTAAATAACATATAATCAACCTTAAATACTGTGACAAATGTTCATTATATTATTGTATTGCTAGAAGAAGAAATACAACTTATAATTTCTTATGATAAATTCTAATTGATGTAAGTTAAGCAGCACAAACTGTTTATTCAGAAACAGGCACAGTTTTAATGTCAGAATTATCAGCACATTAATACACTGTATGACCATCTACATTTATATATTCAGAAATGGCTTTTATGGTCAATTAAAATATACTTTAATGTGATTTCTATTAAAGTTTATATGTCATGTATTTAAATATATTAGTAATTACACATCTGTAATTATGAAGTAGCAATTTAGCATGTGTAAAATATATTAACTTTAAACTTAATATCAAATAACACAATTCAAGTAACAATTCTAATCATGTACATTACATGTAATTAAATATATTAGTCAATACATTCAAATAAGTGTACTTCTTTAAGGCATGACAGAAGACTATTAAAACAATAGTTGAAAATGCTCTTTAAGTAAAATAAATACTTTTTCAAAGTATCTTTTTTAAAGAGACCCAAGTGTGAGAAAATTTGCCCCCGGTTTCACAGACAAGGCTTAAGTCTTGTCCCAGACTAAAACCTAAGTCTGAGCTGTTTCAACTGAAAGAAACTTGCTCTGACTGATCTTAAAATTTACCAGCGCCTTTATTTTGTCTCACAATACACAGCATTTCTAAGGCACGTTTATAAAAATGACTTAAATGTCCTAATTGAACTAATGCCTAATCCTGGCTTAGTCTAAGCCCTGTCTGTGAAACCAGGCCGTAGTCATAAAAGTGAACTCTCTTGGAGTTCACTCAAGTTGCTTTTTATTGAATTAACATTACATTATCTCTATGTAGAGTTTGTTTTTTTAATATACTTTAAAAATTGTGCAGATTGAATACAATAAAGCAAACGTTTCTTTCTCAAGGGTTTCCAGCAGTTCCAGCGTGGCATTTTATACATATATATATTATTGTACTGAAATAAATGCTTCTTTAAATGCTGCTGTTTATCACTATACCACTATAATATATTTTTATGGAAATTATTATTCCTGACTGCACAGTTTTACTCAAAGTTCACTCAAGTGATTTACAAATGCCAGAGTTCAAATGAATCATCAAAAAGATGCAGCTTTTACATGCAAAGAGGTTAGCCAATCATAAAAGAGATCATTTACATATAAAAAACTTAAAGATGCAGTAAAAAATTGTCAGAAAGAGGGTACAAAATTATAATTTTTAGCTACACTGTTCAAAACTACCGTTTGGGGTCCAGGGGCGGATTTAGTGAATTGGGGGCCCCAGGGAAATATAGGAATGGGGCCCTATATATTTGCACACATTGATCAACCTTGAGGTTCCTTTTTGTGGTGATGCTTGCTGCTGCACACATTTGTGTCCAATGTTTCTACTTTTTTCCTTACACATTTTATAATGGCATATTTACATTTGCATTTAATTTTGAAGACACTAATTATTTCATGTTGTAGACCACGAAATAAATTGATTTACTTTGAGATACAAGTTAACAAAAAACTAAATAAATTATAAAATGATAAACCTCACAAATGAATCTTTAAACCATTTTTTAAAGGGGATGAGTCATTAAAGTGATCTAAAGTTACAGTACAGACATTTAGCGGTTCCCCGGTAACGGCTGTAAACAAAGCAGCGCTGGCTCATAAATAATACTTCATCAAAAATGGAAACGCCATTTTTCCATTTCAAATAAATTCTATATTGACCATCACAGAATCCTGTAAAAATATATATGACGGTTTCATGAGTTAACTCGTGAATAATCAAAAATAAATTTGTATCTGTTCTTAATGTATAATCTTTTCATGTTTTTTATGCTCTAATCAACATGGGTATGGACAAATATGGATGCATGCAACATGTGTCTATTATTAGTGAAACCATAGTCACATAGAGCATGAAGAGTAGACATGTTTCATAGGTTATAGATGTTTTTGAAAACACATGTCTATAGACACATTAAATACCAGGTTCTCAGCATGAGCAATTTACTGACACAAGCCTGTTTACATTACTTATTCTGAACATGCAGAATGTACATTTATTATTTATTATTACATGACATACTGTATTTTGATGCAGAAAAATGATATATTTTACTGTTTCTATTGTCAGACGATGGGATGAATACAAATAGTGACTTTAAGCGTTTTGTATGAAAAAGATGTTTTGATGTCTGTAAACCGGCTTAAAAAAATGTTACATTAAGCACGGCCTAGATGGTCTTTGGCGGCGGTGTAAAAATATATATAAAATAGACGATACAATGTTAAATTTCTAAATATACAGATGTTATAAGCATGTCATTTCGTTTTACACTAATATTACTGTTTCTTGTATCACTGTACTAGAGGGATTCATTTTATCTTTTGTACATGTTTACTAGCAAATGGGACAACAACAGTTATACCATTCTCTCAGAATAAAATGGAAAAAAAGTAACTGAAGCAGCCTTGCTAAACAGCATATTCCCTCATTAATAGTAACTATATCAGAAATACTATAACAAACGTCTACAGCGTTAGTACTGAACCATTCATCGCACACAACTAAATAACCTTATTACTTTGAACCTGTTGAGAAACAACCGCTTCTCAATATTATTAACTACGTCCAAAAACATTTAAGCTGTAAAGCCTCTTATAAGACAGTTTCAAATCCAATATATTAGAAAAAGTAGTGTCTGTTGCAAAAAATGATATCTAGAAGAATGGTGAAACTGCACTTGTTAAAATTACAAATGACTTGCTTCTTGCGTCAGACCAAAGGCTGCTGCATCTCGTTACAAGTTTTACTTGATTTAGTGCTGCGTTGACACTATAGATCATGACATACTGATAGATCGATTACAAAACTATACAGGTATTCAGGGAGGCTTTAAGATGGTTTAGATCTACCTGTCCGATCGCTACACTTTGTTTTATTTAAACGGGGAGTCATCTCAATTATCACCAGTAAGTATGGAGTACCACAAGGATCTGTCCTAGGTCCTTATATTTTATTATATATGTTGCCCTTGGAATATTATTAGAAAATACGGGATTAGTTTCCATTGTTATGCTGATGACATAAACTATATATCTCAACACAAAACCAGATGAAACTTTGAACTATCTAAGCTACAGAGTGTGGTATAAATTATTAAAGATTGGATGCACCGTAATTTTTCCAATTAAAATAACAGATAAGGACCGAGAATTACTTATTGACCTAAAGACCAGTAGACAGAATATCTTTGATTACAATTTGCACTAGAAGTGTGGAATACAACCCTTTCAAAAGTCTGGAGGCGCCTCACCTTCTCCATTGGATTCCATGCGTGAAGCTGTGTTGACGGTATCGCCAAACAAACAATACCGAGGCATTTTCAAACCAACCACCCCTGCACACACGGGGCCTGGACACATGAAAACACACACCCACACACACATGACCATCAGTCAAAGCTCCCCATTAGTCAGCCATCCACAAACAGATATGTCCTCAGAGAGGCCAGACTGCTCTGTGCTGTATTTGTACTCTATTAAACACTTTCATGACCCGTGATCCTCACCGCTGTGGATGCCGATGCGTAGGCGGAGCTGCTGGTCGGGTCGGTGGCGGATTCGAAAGGAGTGAACGGCTTCCAGCAGAGCCAGAGACATGCGGGCGATCTCGCGTGCGTGCAGTTTCCCGTTCCTCACAGGAAGGCCTGACACCACCATGTAGGCATCACCGATGGTCTCCACCTGGGGGCGCCACACAAAAACACGTCGTTCAGCTCAGTGGTGGGCAGAGACTGTGAAAAAACACCTTAAAAGGATACTTCTTAGTTTCTTTGTTCTGTATTGAACATATAAAATAAAGGTGACAAATTGAAGGCATTTTGCTCTCCCTTCCAAGTATGTGTGTTATAATCGACTGAACAGTTGACAAAAAAGGTAGCCATTTATATATAATTGACTTCAATGATACAGAAAAAAATACAATGGAAGTCAATGCTGCCAGAAACTGTTTGGTTGCCAACATTCTTCAAAATATCTTCTTCTGTGCTCAACAGAAGATATAAATTCATACAGGTTTGAAACAACATGAGGGTGAGCAAATGATGACAAATTTTAATTTTGGGTGCGCTATTCCTTTAAGCTAATTGAGCACGTGTGTTGTTCAACGGGGAGTGAACGTAATGACTATCTGGAATTACCTTGTACACGTCAAAATTGTCGATGATTGCATCAAAGCAAGTATAGAGATCATTCAGCAGCGTCACCACCTGTGGCGGATGCAAATCAACAAATAGATCAGCTATAATTCAATACTGCACTCACGATTGTCACAGTAAAAAGCAAAAACAAAATTAGCCTATAATTATTTGTGTGTGTCTGTTTGAGGAACGTTTACTGAATTACCCCTTTACAGAGGGTTTCTGACCTGCATCGGTGTGCTTTCGGCTGATAATGCGGTGAAGCCCACAATGTCACTGAAGTAGATGGTGACTGAGTCAAAGGCTTCTGCCTGCACCATCTCACCTCGCTTCAGCTGCTCAGCCACTGAGCTGAAACAAAAAAAACACACCCCTGCACACACGGGGCCTGGACACATGAAAACACACACACACACACACACACAACACCACCACACACAACAGAGAGGCACTGCTCTGTGCTGTATTTGTACACACTTTCATGACACACCGCTGTGGACCGATGCGTACACTGGTCGGGTCGGGTCGGTGGCGGACAAAGGAGTGACGGCTTCCACACACACACTCGCGTGCGTGCACCCGTTCCTCACAGGAAGGCACACCCCATGTAGGCACACACACCTGGGGGCGCCACACACACGCGTTCACAGGGTGGGCAGAGACAAAAAAACACAAAAGGATACACTTTGTTCTGTTGACACAAAAGAGGCATTTTGAAGTATGTGTGTGACACACACACAATGATACAGAAAAAATACAATGGAAGTCACACTGTTTTGGTTGCCACACAAAATATCTTCTTCTGTGCTCACAGAAGATATAAATTCACAAGTTTGAAACACATGAGGGTGAGCAAATGATGACAAATTTTCATTTTGGGTGCGCTAAAGCTAATTGAGCACGTGTGTTGTTCAACGGGGAGTGAACGTATCAAAATTGTCGAGATACAGTATAGAGATCTCATGCTACCAACTGTGGCGGATGAAATCAACAAATAGAAAAATTCAATACTGCTCACGATTGTCAGTTGAAGAAAAAAAAACTACATTGCAATAATTATTTGTGTGTGTCTGTAGTATGAATAATTTAAAGGGTTTCTGACAATCGGTGTGCTTTCGGCTGAATTGATGGGGTTGGTAAAGGCTCTGCCTGCACCAATCACCTCGCTTCATGTCAGCCACTTGAAACAAAAACACTCAAAACACTTTGAAACAAGTCTCTTATGCACACTATCGCTGCATTTATTTGATCAAAAATACAGCAATATTGTAAAGTAATATTAATATGTCAAATAATGGTTTTCTATTTGAATACATTTTAAAATGTAATTAGTGCGGTCAAATTATTAATCGCGATTAATCGCATCCAAAATATTTTTTTTTACATAATACAGTATATGTCTGTGTGTATTTATTATGAAAAATAAATAAAAACATTGTGTATATTTATTATGTATATATAAATAAAAACACATACAGCATGTATTTTGAAAATATTTACATGTATATATTAGTGTATATGTTTAAATATTTAACTATACATTTATTATTCATATATATAATATATATATATTAGTCAAATTAATTTTTTTTAATTAGATTAATCGATTAATCGATTAAAATGTGCATTTGAATCTGCAAAATGTGCACTGCTACCCAATAATGATAAAAGTAAGTCTTTGAGAACTTTCTCAAGCCAGGTGGCGCAATGCAAGGGGCTCATTCTCCTGTTTCCAAAATGCATAAATTATGTTGGAAGGGTTCATGATTAATTGTGCCATTAGAGTATAAACTATGTATATGTTTAAATATTTACAATAAGTTGTTCTTGTGTTTATAACTGTTTATTTACAGTATATATATATTATATGTATCATATATTAAATATAATATATATACAAACCGAATTTAGAACAAAAAAGTGTAGGACTACAAAGAGTTCGTGAATAAAAAAGGAATGCAATAATTTACATTTTCTTTGGGATAGCTTCTTAAAAATTATATTTTATTCACAATAGAGCAAACCGGCGGCTATAGCTGCATAACATATCAAATGTTTAAAGTGAGACTGTCTGAAATGTGGTAATTTCATAACGTATTGGCAATCCTTTTGGATTATGACACGGGAGTACACATTCTCTAAAAAGTTGGGACAGGTAGCAATGCAAAGTTAAAATGTATAAGGAACAAAAGCGCAACGTGGAGGACCATTTTGCATAGAGTGCATAAAGTAAAAGAGCTCTTTGTCTCTCAGAAAGGATGGTATTTACTGCGGCAAAAAATAGTGAGCAATATCAGAAAGGAGTATAGATTTTAGAGAAGTGAGCATGTATATTCCATAACATGTGCATTCTCTATTCATCTGGGATAAGGGTAAGCCGGAAAACCATACTATGCCCGTGATCTTCGGGCCTTAGACGGCACTATCTTTCAGATATATATATACAGGAATATTTGTAATGATGAATGAGAGGTGAGCACAAACATGGGCTCAATATACCACATTGACCAGCCGTTGTCGGTGAACAATCCATCGTGCCATTGCGAGCCTTGCGGCAAAACTTCGAAGACTAGGTCAAAAGAAGCCATATCTAAACATGATCGTTTTATTCTGGGCCAAGGCTCATTTAAAATGGACAAAGTGGAAAACCTAACATTTCAAAGTTAGACCCAGCTCCCAAACCAACCAACTTATCCGGAAAAGAGGAAAGGACAACAAGTTGTTATATTTTTTTGTCGAGAAGCCTATCTGATGGTATGGGGTTGCAATGCGTGTGGCAAACGCCGATAACGGCCCACCACTACACATCACCTGCCAATTGATAAAAAAATGCAAAGGTCTTTAAAGTTTTTAATATACAAATTGCTCCCAATAATTTCACTTCACTCTTCAAATAATGTACAAACAACATAAACATACTGATAATTAAACATCATGTATATTTTAAATAGAAAACATTTAATAAAGAGAGATGCGACAAAGAAGACCTCATCTTTTTTATGACTTCCTATTCCAAACTTGAAGGCCAGTATTTATAAAAAGAAGAGGGGATGCACTGATGGCCTTGTCCCACCAATTAATACAACTTATTTTTCCTAAAATGATGTCCATTTGATATGTCAATAAATAAAATATTGAAATTTGAAAACCCCACCCCCTTTTTAGAATGGGGGTTGTATATATATACATAATATTTAAAAAAAATATAGCCATTGACTATAGCCATTCAACATTAGTATATTTTAAATATTTAACATCATAATTAATACCAATTAATACAGAGCAATCAATTTTCAACATTGCAACATTTATAAAACAATCTTCACATACTGTAAACCCATTAGCCTATAATAAATGTCATATTTACCTGTGCCCCTCAGCAGAAATATACAGAAATTGAATAAAGTTATTAAACACTAAATTCTAAACTAAATACAGATACATTCTTAAAGCTATAAAAGTTATTGATTGCCTCTTTTTTCTTTTATTCTCGATGAACAGACATCACAGCAGCTGGTTATTAGATTGTTTTTGGGCTGTTATTTCTTTAAGAGCTGTTGCTGCTGAACATGACGCAGAGAACTCCCTTCACCTTTTCTGACCCATTTCAGGGCTTAAAGTCTCTACTTTTTAATCAGCTGAACAACTACTTAAACTCAAATGGATAACTGGACAATTTTAAATCTGGTTTCCGAGTGCATCACAGCACAGAGACAGCACTCATTAAGAGAATAAATGATATTCGCTTTAATTCTGATTCTGGCAAAATATCAGTGCTGGTACTATTAGATCTTAGTGCTGCATTTGACACTGTCGATCATAACATACTTCTAGAGAGACTGGAAAGCTCGGTCGGGCTTTCTGGGATGGTACTAAAATGGTTCAGGTCATACTTAGAGGGAGAGGGAGAGGTTATGCTCTCCTATAGGAGAGCTCAGGAGAGCATATGTCTAAGTGGACGTCCATGACATGCGGAGTCCCACAAGGCTCAATTCTTGCACCGCTCTTGTTTAGTCTGTATATGCTCCCTCTAAGTCAAATAATGAGAAAGAACCAAATTGCCTATCACAGCTACGCTGATGATACCCAGATTTACCTAGCCTTATCTCCAAATGACTATAGCCCCATTGACTCCCTCTGACAATACATTGATGAAATTAACAGTTGGATGTGCCAGAACTTTCTTCAGTTAAACAAGGAGAAAACTAAAGTCATTGCATTTGGAAACAAAGATGAAGTTCTCAAGGTGAATGCATACCTTGACTCTAGGGGTCAAACAACTAAAACTCAAGTCACAAATTTTGAGGTGATTCTGGAGACAGACCTTAGTTTTAGTAGTCATGTCAAAGCAGTGACTAAATCAGCATACTATCATCTCAAAAACATTGCAAGAATTAGATGTTTTGTTTCCAGACAAGATGTGGAGAAACGTGTTCATGCCTTTATCACCAGCAGGGTGGATTATTGTAATGGTCTCCTCACCGGCCTTCCAAAGAAGACCATTAGACAGCTGCAGCTCATCCAGAACGCTGCTGCCAGGATTCTGACTAGAACCAGAAAATCTGAGCATATCACACCAGTCCTCAGGTCCTTACACTGGCTTCCAGTTACATTTAGGATTGATTTTAAAGTACGTTTACTCGTTTGTATAAATCACTCAATGGTCTAGGACCTAAATACATTGTTGATATGCTCACTGAATATAAACCTAACAGACCACTCAGATCATTAGGATCGAGTCAGTTAGAAATACCAAGGGTTCACACAAAACAAGGGGAGTCTGCTTTTAGCTATTTTGCCGCCCGCAGTTGGAATCAGCTTCCAGAAGAGATCAGATGTGTTAAAACATTAGCCACATTTAAATCCAGACTCAAAACTCATCTGTTTAGCTGTGCATTTGTTGAATGAACACTGTGCTACGTCCGAACTGACTGCACTGTATTTTATTAATAATAATTTTTACACAAGCTTCAGTCTGGATCCAACCCTTAAATGATCCTGAGATGACCGAACACTTGAGAAGAGACGATGCCAACCCCTCGGAGGACCTCAGAGGAAACCAACCATCAGCGATTATACTGAATTAACCAAATTTTGCCATAAGTTAATTATATTGAGTTTCTACAATATAAATCCTATTTTAGAAACTTAATTTCCTGTGAAGTTGCTTTGCAACGATTGTATTGTAAAAAGCGCTATACAGATAATCTTGAATTGAATTTTCTATTCCTAACTGTTTAAAATGTATTTTAAATCAATATTTATTTTAAACAGAAGGTTAAAGTAAGTGATGTGATGGTAAAGAGAATGTGGGCAAAGAAAGACAAGTGTGTTGGTTAATCAGTTGAAAACAGGACCTATAGAGCTCCTGCAGCTGACGTCACGCAATCTACACTCCGACATTTTGGCAGGCAACCAGGAGCGCTAGAGCAGCCGTAGCATTGGTATCGACAGTTGTGGAACAATAATTTAAAACCAGACTATTTAGACCGTACAAAACTTACACCATTTTAACATGGTGGACAGCTGCTGTGCGCCAGGATAACAGAACATGCAGGGGAAAGTCGTATTAGCCGGGACGTCCCATATATTGGGCTTAATTTATGTGTCCCATACGTGACCTGACATCCATTTGCCAGTTTCTCGCCCCCTCACGCAGTATTTAAGTAAATCAGAAAGTCCTGAATATAACTATATAACTGTTCAATGAAGGCTCATCTGCCGGCTGGCTGCTCCCGCTTCACAATAAAAATGTGTTTTGACTACAGTAAATTTCTATTTTGGTAAATACAAACAATGTGATTATTTTTCATGAGTCCAACATTCAGCCGCGCAAGAAAACATGCAATCTAGCCGAGACGTGATCAATATGGGAAACCGTATTTTACTACAAAATAGAGAAAAAACATGTTCCATTTAAGTAAGCTTGTAGCCTACCTTATTCGTAAAACACACAAAATGACCAATAAAAAAGAGTCCAGCACCAAAAGTAGCCCATATTGAATCTATAAGTTATCTTTAATTGAAAATATGCATTTTCCTATATACACACTTGTCCCATAAAGCAAAGGGGAAATCACTTTACCGTATTCGATAGATGACTAAAATGGTTCACTGCAATAAAACGTGCTAACACACAACATTTGGGATTAAACGGGTAAGATTTCATGACATTTATGATGTCTACTGTACTCACAGTGATATAATTATGCTGATTAGGACAGCTAGGGTTGATTACTTTAGCTAACAACACAGTTGACTTACCCTTCCAGTGACAATATTTTTACAGTCTGTGGTTTTAGCAGACTCCTGCATATTCATCAAAAATTAGATTGCGTCCATTTGTACCCTGCAGGCTTTTAAAGAGTCTCCGGAGTAACGATAGGAGGGAAAGTCGATGAGGTAGTTGTACATATCAGTATACTGCAGGTCGGGAAATCTATCCGTTTATATATTAATACATGTTAAAAGCACCCCGAGGGCATTATAGGGATCTGTTATGTTTAATCAATTAAGTTTTGCTATGTACAGGTCTATGTCTTTTAAATTAAAGTGCGCAGTGAACTCTGTTGCCTTGAAACTTATGCTGGCGGCATTCATTTCATATTCGCTCCCGGCTGTTCTTGCCTGCCAGCATGGTGGTGTAAACAGAATGGGTCACGTGACTGCAGGAGCTCTATGAGTTCTATTTGTTTGGTTTATGATGGTCAAAGTAAGTAGTGGAATAGTTATGTGTTTTGGAATGTTTTTTATGTTTGCTTTTAACTTCCTTGTTTTTATTGTTGTGATTATTATTACTATTATTTTTAATTCCTTGTTTTTATTGCTGTGATTATTATTTTAATGACTATTTGACTTCATTTTATGTAAAGCACTTTGAATTACCACTGTGTTTGAAATGTGCTATATAAATAAACTTGCCTTGCCTAGCCTACTAATGAGCTGATGAGTTGAATCGGGCGTGTTAGATGAGGGAGACAGTGCTGCGCTGCTCCAGGAGAGTTTGGAAAACCATTTCAGAGACATGAGCCCCGTTTCCACCGCAGGCGCTTTCCCCAGGAACTAGGGACTTTGGGCCCGTACTCGGTGTGTTACCACCACAGGAACCAGGATCTAAATAAAGTTACGGGTACAAATTTGCCCCTCAGAAAGTCCCTGCTCGTGAGGTAGTACTTTTTCAAACGTCTGGAACTTTCGGGGGTGGTACTTGGGCACTGAGCATGCTGATTGGTTGAGTTCACGCAGCATTGTATTTCAACCACCATATTTGGATAATTTTCAAAATATTACTGTTATTGTGTCATAAAATGTAGTTTTTTTTTTTAGAGTATTTCAGGTGAGAATGTAGTGGTTTAAAACTCAAATCTACGGTTTATTTATAAAGACTATTTTTTATATATTCCTATTTTAAAATGTGTTTTGCCGATTTCGGAGACGTGAGCTCCATGCAATCACTGTTCGCTCAATGCTCATGTATCCCACTGAGAGGAGCATAACCTCGGCTAGTCCTTCTGAAAATTGCTGCTGGCTCTGATGTCTCTTTAGTTTAGGTTAAACATAAGATATAATTCGTTTTGGGTAGACTTAACAGGTAATATTTGGTCTTTATTCTATTATGTTAAAATGAAAATGAAAATAGGCAATACTGTTTGATATAATATTTAATTTGTAATGCAGGCTAGGTACGTTCCCTGAACTACATTTCTGAAGCTATTAATATGTTTAAATTGAATGAAAAGAGGCAGTGGTGTTTGATATCATATTTCGTCTTATTGTAAATATATAGAGAAAAATTGCAGTAGCTGAGGTGAGCTGACTGACGTTATCAAGTATGCTGCTGTTCCATTTGCAGAATTACCAGATTTGCGTCGTTCCATCTGTGGAAGTTCACACTCCCGAGTCGAACTCGTGAAGTCCGGAATACAGAACGCGCGCAGACCTACGTCACCAGACTATTTGCCTAATCTTCTCTGGTACTTTAGACCACGATGGAAACGCAGACAGGAACAGGTCTGCAGGAAAAAAATATCTTGGGACAAATTCTTCCAGGTAATTTTGGTGGAAAAGCGGCTATGTTCTTAAATTACATATTACATGCATGCACAGTTTTACGGCAGCTTTAATCACCTTTTTGGTAACTTCATGCTTTACCTGACCACGACATTGCATGCACGTAGTTTATTTCGTGATTTGGTATGAAAAGATACAGGCTACAGTGCGCGCGGTGCCTTTGTGCATGCAATTGAAGAGCACACGCTTCAAACACAGTACCGTCTGCACGCTCGTTTGATTCACGCCTGGTGCAGAAGTAAAGTTGGAGCACGCATCTGAAACGTCTCCGGTTTGATGTGGTCATAAAGATGTTCTGGGACTGAATAAATGCACTTTTTGTCAAGAGAAAAGAGACAGAAGTAGCATTTATGAGTGGGGTGGCCAACCCTATGCTCCGCCCCTGCGTTAACGGCATTACATTATTTTAACGTGTTAAATGGAAAAAAATTAATCGCCTGCATTAACATACTAATTTTGACAGCACTAATATAAACATAAAAAATGTCTTAAATACATACATGCATGTGTTTGTATTATTTATACACAATAAATATACACAGCACACACATATATATGTATGTAAACAAAAAACTTTTATTTTGGATGATTAATTGTTTGACAGCACTAAATGTTATTTATTCTTGTGTTGCAAAGCTATGTGCATCATCATTCCAGTCTTCAGTGTCACATGATCCTTCAGAAATCATTCATCATGCAAATTTGCTGCTCAAGAAACATTCTTATTAGCAATCTTATCTTATTATCAACTTCTTCACATTATTGTGGAAACGGTGATACATTTTTGCAACATTCTTTATGAACAGAAAATTTGAAAGTATTTATTAGAAATGCTGTGAAACATTATAAACATCCTCATTTTTGGAAATCTGTATCTGCCATACACACCAATAAATAAATAAATAAACAGGCAAGCATTTTTTTCTCACAATTCTGACTTTTCCCCCACTATTTTTAGTTTATATCTTGCATTTCTGAGAACTGCAAGAAAATAGTCAAAATTGTGAAACAAAACAAGAACTGTGAGATGTAATCCAAAATCATACATACTCAGAAAGTCATAATTCTGAGATAATATGTAAACTTGCAAATTGGAACTCACTGTGGGAGGATCTGATAGAGCAGAACTTCAGCTTTACGCTTCTCCTCATGGTACGCCTGCGTCCTCTCCTCCACCAGCTCCTCCAGGTTATTGGCATACTGCTCCATACGGGACAGGAGGTTATCCAGGATGTTGGAACCATATCCCCTGAGGCCAAAACAGAGAAGATGAGGCAGAGACAAGAGTGGTGAATGTGTGTCGGATTCGCTATTTACACGGTGGAATTTGCAAGTGCAAAGACTGAACGCGTCTCCAGAGAGGAAACGGAGCTGAATTGTAATTCCTTGAATTAATATTTGCATGTTTGTATGCTGCTGCGTGTCCCTGTGTCTGTATAATAAGCAAAGTGTATGAGCATTGTGGACCCGCCTATAGGCGGATTTTACCAACGGGGTCTTTAAATAAAAAATAAAATAAGTCATTTGCCATTTGAGCTCTTGTGTATGAGCTGATTTGTGTGTCAGGTACCGGTTATTCTTGCGGAGCAGTATTTTAATCTGGTTAAAGTCGGGCCTCTCGTTGACGTCTTCTGACCAGCAGCGCTGCATCAGCTGTCCCAACTCATCACTGTGGCTCTGAGGACACAGCAGCGGACGCAGGTATGGCCAGCGGCCCTCCGCCACACGCTCTATGATCTCTGAACCACAAGAAAAGAGACAGTAATGATAAGAAAAATGAACAAACCTGCAATTAAACATTCTCCAGACAGCGAGTTACACAACTCTATCACACAGGAAATAACATACACAAACTAGCACATAGAATTAGCAAAGCAAATTTCACAGAAAAACAGTGATTGCGATCGGACTCCTCACTGGTGCGAGAGATAGAGAGAGCAAATGTGTGAGGAAAAAAAAGAGATGAAAGTGTCATTCACAGGTTTTGAGTAGACCTTGGACTTAACAAATGTCTTCACAGCAATCAACGGGAGTGATAATGATACAAATCTGTCATGACTTTTCTGTTCCACTCCACACCTCACTGCACTCGAGGGAAAAACACATGTTCCCTATATCTTCATCCCCCAGTCTTTTAGCTGGCTCTAAAATACAATTGGATGAGCTACGTACAAAGCGGTTTTAAAGTAGCTGATATATACACTTTAAAGAACTTAAAGCCACATATTTTGATGTGTTGACTAACATACTAAAGTACATAAAGTACTTGACTGTTATTGTAGCTGTATTTTGTAATTTGATATTACATTTAAAGGGATATTGCACAAAAAAAAAAAAATTCTGTCATTAATTACTCTCATGTTGTTCCAAACCTGCAAGACCTTTGATCATCTTCAGAAGACAAAATAAGATATTTTTGATGAACAAAAAGTGCAAAAAAAATATTCTCGTAGCTTCATAACATTACGGTTGAAACACTGATGTCACAAGGACTATTATAATGATATCCTTACCATCTTTCTGGACCTTGAAGGTGTCAATTGCATTGCGGTCTATGAAGGGTCAGAAAGCTCTCAGATTTCATCAAAAATATCTTAATTCGTGTTCTGAAGATGAATAAAGGGCTTACGGTTTTGGAACAAGATGAGAGTGAGTAATTCATGAAAGAATTTTCATTTTTGGGTGAACTATCCCTTTAAAGCTTATAATTTAAATGTACTAAATTGCTACTTTATCATTACAAATATATAACTACTAATATATGTAAATACTGTCTCATAATATTCAATTATATTTCAAAGACAATATATGTCACTGGACCACAAAACCAGTCTTAAATATCAAAAATATGAAGAGTTCATTTGCAAAAACCGATAAAAATCCTCATGTGTTTTGGAGGAGGCGTGGCTTTGGAGAGTGATTTGCAGGTATGCTTTTAAAGCTATCTTTGAAATCGCCTACCCTTCCTTTAAATATATTCTTTTAAGTATTTTTGTTTTAAGTACTTCTTTTTAAAGGTATGCTTAAGTGTACTCTTAATTAAGCATGCTTCTGTTGCTCTGACAGTTAATGGAATTCTCTGATTGCTGTCTTTAACTCCCTTTGTTCTCATGTTGAGCTGGTTCTGCTCCAGACACGTCACTCATGTTTTGTGGTCTCTCTTTAATGCGGCCGCTGGTATGTGTGTGGTGATCCGTTTATGATGATGGGTGACATTCACTGAGTGTGTGTTTGTATCCATGACTGTGCATAAGCAATACTGACACCGAGAGAATGTAAATAAGACTCAGAACATACTATAACAAAGCAACAGAGACAGTTACTGTGTCACAGCTGAAAGTGACCAGGACACTTTGTACAAACAAAGAATACTTCTAAAGTTTATATGCAGCATAACTTATAAACGGTATCTTTATTGCACGTATTTGTGTATATATTGGCCAAAAAAAGTATTTGACCACTTAAAAATGCTTAAATGTCATTGCAATACATATCATTAAACCAACTGTCATTTGTACAAATGCTGCTTGAACTTTTCTCAGAACCGACTTCACTTGTCTGAGAGATTTTTACTTTTACTTTTTAAGAAATAGTTCTAAAAATAGAATCTAAAAATACTGACCCCTCAGGCCATCCAATATATAGATGAGTTTGTTTCTTCATCAGAACAGATTTGGAGAAATGTATCATTACATCACTTGCTCACCAATGGATCCTCTGCAGTGAATGGGTGCCGTCAGAACGAGAGTCCAAACAGCCGATAAAAACATCACAATAATCCACATGACTCCAGTCAGTGGTTTGAAGATAAAACGTATTGATGATGTTTTGCTTCATAAGATGTTAACTGATGGACTTCAGTCTTGTGGATTACTTGTGGATTTTTTTATCAGCTGTTTGGACTCTCATTCTGACGGCACCCATTAACTGCAGATGATCCATTGTTGAGCAAGTGATGTAATTCAAAATTTCTCCAAACCCGTTCCCGTGAAGAAACAAACTCATCTACATCTTGGCTGGACCTGAGGAGGGGTAAGTAGATTTTCAGTTTTGGGTGAACTATTCCTTTAATAGGCTGGTGTTTAATTTAAAACCTAAGAAATTTCTTTATGTGAAATATTTAGCTTTTGAAGTATGATCTCTTTAAAATAAATGCCACTTGATTTAATGATCTAATGTAATGGCATTTTAAGTGTGCAAAGATTATTTAGGTCACTGTTAGTAATGCTTTGACAAATGAAACGGTTTTAATTGTGCTCACAAAGTGAGTGAACAAGAGAGAGGTGAGTTGAATGTAATCACAGGTGACACAGAAAGGAAACATGACATGGAAAAGCACCCCGTGCTATCAGTGTAATTCACTGCATAAACTGTATCTTGTTATTAACATATTTTATTTAATGTTGTTTTGATTCGCATCAAAGTGCTAAATGAGAACGCACTCTTACCTGCATAACGAGTTAACCGTTCTCATGAGTGTGTTATGCTGAAATATTCATATTCACCAAAAAACTTCTCTTGAAAGCATAAAATAAAATCACTGTCTATTTTATGGTCCTCTAGAGATCAAGCAGCAAGCGACACTTTTCAGAGACTTTTTCTAAAAGGGAATGTTCACCCAAATATGACTATTTCTCTTCTCAAATTGCTTCTACAGCAATTTGCTATTAAACAAGTGAGAACCAATTAAATCAGCCACATCAAATCGAGCACTAAATGATAAATAAGACTGTCCACAATACACTCTCATAAAAAAGAAAAAGGAAAAAAAAGAAACACACAAAAATACACAAAAATGTTGCACCTTATTTACCCCAATATTAATTCCTTAAAGGTACACATTAGTATCTAAAATGTACATACATTCGTGGTCAGAATTATTGGCACCCTTGGTAAATATAATCAAATATAATATGACCTTTAGGGCTGAGACAAGGGCCTTCCTGGTAGAAGACGCCCTTCAGCAGGGCGAGTTCCTGCAGGATGATGCCAAAGCTGTAGACGTCACCCTTCTGTGTCCCACATGCAGGTGGGTTGTCAGCACGCAGAAGCTCGGGGGCCGTCCACAGTTTGCCTGCGAATGCAAACATTGATGCTACATCTTCACATGCACGCAATCTGTATCTGCGTGTTGCCACGGTACTCACGTGCATAGAAAGTGTGCATGTCCTCCAGGTTGTTCTCCTTGCGGAAACTTTCCAGGCCGTAATCGGTGATCTTCAGCACGAAGCGACTGTCCACCACGCAGTTGGAAGACTTCAAGTTGCCGTGGGAGACAATGACGCTGTTGTGGAGGAACGCCATTCCCTGAGTGGTGAAAAGCATCCATCGTATTTACCAACACCACACCATGAAAATATTAATTATTTAATTACTGCAAGATGCTTTCTAGAGTCATAATTTGCTCCTCAGGGAACTGACATCCTCGTGAACCATCAAATTACACACGTCTCAAAACCACCCCTATAAAATGTCTCACAAGAGCGAGCCTCAATTTAACCGAGAACTATATTAAAAAAATGCAAAGCAGTTTGATGTGAAAGATTGATATTTTAGTGTTCTTTGACAAGCATCATTAAAACAGCAAGACATCTTTCCCTTTCCTCCTGAGATTAAGAGCAGAAGAGTCTCTAATGTGAACTGCTCACCTTAACAATGTCATTGATCAGAGAATAGCGAAACATCCAGTCCAGCGTGATTCCTTCACTCTCCATGAGGTCCTAAATGACACACACACACACACACACACACACACACACACACACACACACACACACACACACACACACACACACACACACACACACACACACACACACACACACACACACACACACACACACACACACACACACACACACACACACACACACACACACACACACACACACACACACACACACACACACACACACACACACACACACGAGGAGACTTAATTATATTCCCCCACATCATTCTGTCAGTTATGTGTTATTATATTTTCACATTTTATAGCTAAAGTGTGTAATTTTCTTGTTAAAATACTTCTTATCCCAGTTTGAATGTGCAGAGACAACTCTAAGCAAGCCATTTGTAGACTGACTTTGAAGAGTGTAAACACCGTGGTGCTTTCAAAACATTGCTGTTTGTCGGAGCCATCTGACATAGCTACTCTGGCTCAACCAATAGGCAAGGCAAGTTTATTTATATAGCACATTTCATTCACAGTGGTAATTCAAAGTGCTTTACATAAAAGGAAGTGAAATAGACATTAAAAATAATAATAAAAACAAGGAATTAAAAAAAAACAACACCTGCAAAGGTTTCCTGAGCCTTCAAAATGGTCTCTCGGTTTGGTTCACTAGGCTACACAATCATGGTGAAGACTGCTGATCTGACAGTTGTCCAGAAGACAATCATTGACACCCTTCACAAGGAGGGTAAGCCACAAACATTCATTGCCAAAGAAGCTGACTGTTCACAGAGTGCCGTATCCAAACATGTTAACAAAAAGTTGAGAGGAAGGAAAAAGAGTGGAACAAAAAGATGCACAACCAACCGAGAGAACCGCAGCCTTGTGAGGATTGTCAAGCAAAATCGATTCAAGAATTTGGGTGAACTTCTCAAGGAATGGACTGAGGCTGGGGTCAAGGCATCAAGAACCACCACACACAGACGTGTCAAGGAATTTGGCTACAGTTGTCGTCAGAGGCGTCTTACCTAGGCTAAGGAGAAGAAGAACTGGACTGTTGCCCAGTGGTCCAAAGTCCTCTTTTCAGATGAGAGCAAGTTTTGTATTTCATTTGGAAACCAAGGTCCTAGAGTCTGGAGGAAGGATGGAGAAGCTCATAGCCCAAGTTGCTTGAAGTCCAGTGTTAAGTTTCCACAGGCTGTGATGATTTGGGGTGCAATGTCATCTGCTGTTGTTGGTCCATTGTGTTTTTTGAAAACCATGTCACTGCACCCATTTACCAAGAGATTTTGGAGAACTTCATGCTTTCTTCTGCTGACCAGCTTTTTAAAGATGCTGATTTCATTTTCCAGCAGGATTTGGCACCTGCCCACACTGCCAAAAGCACCAAAAGTTGGTTAAATGACCATGGTGTTGGTGTGCTTGACTGGCCAGCAAACTCACCAGACCTGATCCCCATAGAGAATCTATGGGTATTGTCAAGAGGAAAATGAGAAACAAGAGACCAAAAAATGCAGATGAGCTGAAGGCCACTGTCAAAGAAACCTGGGCTTCCATACCACCTCAGCAGTGCCACAAACTGATCACCTCCATGCCACGCCGAATTGAGGCAGTAATTAAAGCAAAAGGAGCCCCTACCAAGTATTGAGTATATATACAGTAAATAAACATACTCTCTAGAAGGCCAACAATTCACTAAAAATGATGGCAGAGTAGAACTGTTTAATCAGCTCCACTGGATGCAACAAATGCTTCGTTTATAATGGGTTTTATTGATTTTGTGTCTTTGCGCCGGGACACGTCACAATACGGTGAGGCGCATAAGATTTCCGTCTCACGCTTGAGGTAGTCGGCCAATCACAAAGCACTGGATAGCTGGCCAATCAGAGAACGCTGAGCTTCTCAGAACACTGAGCTTTGTAAAAATCGACGCGTTTCAGAAAGGCGAAGCATTGAGGAGCAACAATAATGTACAGTATGTGGAAAATAATGTTTTTTTTTACCTTAAACCACATAAACACATTGCATTACACCAAATACACAAAATAATGTTATTTTTAGCAACGTCATATGACCCCTTTAAAAAAGATCAAAAATGACAAAAGCACAACAAAGTTACTAAAACAAAAAATAAATAGATTCAAATGTATAACAAAAAAAACCTGATAAAAAATGTACTGAAAAACTGAAAATATAACATTACTAGCTAATCGAAAATATTAATACATACTATTACATACATAACATTGAGCTAATCACAGTGCATTCTGTGTTTGTCCTATCTGTCAATGATGCATGCAGTGCTGCCTTAGAAGAAGATATCTTAGAAGGCAGCATAATTATTAATGTCAGAAATATGTCTTAAAATGTCTAATTAGACGGTAGAAGAAGCAAGTAGTGATGATTATTTTATGTGTTTGTGAACATTTATGTGTCTATACATTTAAAAAAGACAAAAACATGTTTAATTAATTATTTAATACTTAAATGGATTATGTATTTATTTATGTATGTATGTATTTGTTTGTTTATTTATGCATGCAGTAAAAAATGTTGGCAAGGCAAGTCAAAATTTGAATCCTTACTACTGAGCCCTGCTTGGTGAAACAAAAACTGTTACATAAAGACGAGTCGTCTATTAATACATCAACTGTAGGTGCAGTTACTGTGAGCAATGGTGTGCGTGAGTGTTCACCTGTAAGCTTCCTCTAGGGCAGTACTCAGTAAGGATGCAGATGTTGGGTGGGTCGATACAAGAGCCAATAAAGCGCGTCAAGTGTTCATTCTGTACATCACGCATCTATTATAGGAGGAGAAAGGAACAAAAGGGAAAAGAGGAGGGAGAACAGCACGACGAGGAGAGGACAGAGAGAGAGAGCTGTTTAGTCCCTCTTTTCCATCAATCCCTGGCTATTAATATCTCCCAGGACATCATATAAACTTAATTAAGGCACCTGGCAAAAAGCACAAAACGGCATGGAAGCACACTTACATGTTTGAGTTCAAACAGCACTTTCCTGGAGAGCTCGATGCGTTTCTTGTTGACATACTTAATGGCTGTTATGTTTCCCTGGAAAAGAGGCATCAACGCACATTAGTTTCACCCTGATTGCTATCGTGGACTTGGCAAAGAGCTGGAGGGCTTTGGGGACGGGTAAAATAATGCCACATTATTTAAGAGAAAAAAAGAGCAACATAATGCGTTAATTAAGCATCATCCTAATTAATGGGGAAAATTATGACATGGATAGTGCTCATCCCCAGGGGTTCTGCTTAATTGTAGAGGAACTATAGCTCATCCGTTGAAGAACGGCTCATTAGCCAGGGCACGCCAATGGCATTATAGGAGGTCTGAAGATGAACCCTTCCATTATTTGACACTTATGTTGCTAGGCAGGATTTGTGATTTATTTACATTCAAAACAGCACACATCCTCGTCAAATTACTTTACTTGTATGCCATTATTTAACGCCCCAAAAAAGCATGTCTTAAAGCAGGCGATAATTTGCGCTGCTCTTCGTAGATTGTGCTTGCCATTATGGAAATTATCAGGTTGTGTCTGTGTTCTTTAAGGTGCGCATTGTTAGCAAATCACCTGCAGAATTTTCCGCTCCCATCTGCGCTTTAATGGAATTGTGCTATAATGCTAATTTGCCCTGTTTAGTAAATCTGGCCCTTAAAATATTTTATACCACTTTTTGAGATAAAAATTATTACTTAAAGTCATAAATCTTGAATGCTCTGAAGCAGACTGGTTTCTTTAAAAAACAAACACCTGGCAGATTATTAATGTCCAAGTCAGGGGTGGTGAACTCCGGTCCTGGAGAGCCGCAGCCCTGCAGAGTTCAGCTCCAACCCTAATTAAAACTCATCTGCCTGTAGCTTCCTAGTAGCCCTTCAGACCTTGATTAGCTTGTTCAGGTGGGTTTCATTAGGGTTGGAGCAAAACTCTTCAGGGCTCTGGCTCTCCAGGACCAACGTTCACCACCCTTGGTCCAAGTGAATAATGTACAAAAAAAATAAAATAACTAATATAAGTTTACGTTTATTATTATAAAAATGGCACAAAACACTATTTTTAAGTTGTATATGAAATATATATTTTCCAAACCATTTTAAAGCTCTAAAGCTGCGTGAAATTCAAAGCAAGTTGTGTTCCAAATTTGAGGTTGACATCTTAAAAATGAGCTCTCTGTAAGCTTTTGATTGAGCGCTGTACCAAATATTTCCACTAGATGAAGCTATGTTTTGTGTGTGTGTGTTCACATAGCAAGTTTAATTCCATTCAGATGAAGTAAAAAATATAAAATGCTTCATTTTAACAAGGCTAAAAAAGTGGTAACTACAATCTTACTTAAATATTTCTCCTACAAAAGACAAAACATCTTGAAATTTGAATTTGATCCAGTGGAAGGGCTGTCATACGCCCCCTTAAGGAAGGAAACAGTTATTAGCAAGCCAGTGGCCCATCCACCCCTCACCACCAAACCTTTAATACCTTGCAATAGCCAGTCTTGGCATACATCTGGAAGTTTCCATCCATAGTCAGCAGTGAGCCGTAGTTAGAGCCTCTCTGTGTGTGTGGAGGAATGAATAAGACATGAGCAGCTTTACTCAAACTATAGAAACTATTGGAAATGACAGGGTGTGTATGTGTGTGTGTGTTTCCCCTCACCAATGATATGGTGAGTTTGCTGCAGGCTCTGCGGAGCACCTTCTCCATGTTACTCATCTGAATGTCCTCCCAGTGCACACGCCACAGCTGAGCGGTCAACTCATTCTCCAGCTTCAGCTTCCTGATGCCGCCGAGTGACGGACAGAGAAAGAGATAGAGAGAGAAAGAAAGAAGAGTAAAAATAAGCAGAAGAGAGGGTCAATGAGAGATGGGATGCAACTGGGAAAAACATCAGATGTAAAGTTTTAATAAATGAGAAGGAGAACAACATTTATTTGGCATAAATGTTAAATAAAACAAATCAATATGTGCATCACTGTCAGCACCAGCATACAGTGTAGGCATGGGCCGGTATGAGATTTTCACGGTATGATAACCTTAGATAAAAATACCACGGTTTCACGGTATTGCCATTACAGGTCTAAAATGTTATTTTTAAATGTCTGGGTAGAAAACAACAACTTTTTTCCCGACTGAACACAATATAGCTTATTTTATTTTTAAGAAACATATAGAACATCTTGGAACAGTAAACATGTCAAGCTAAATAATTGAAATAAATAATTGGATTCTTCTTAATTAAATGAAGTGCAATCACTTAAGTGAGCCTAAACCTGCAGCTCAACAATAATCAGAAAATAAATAAATGATTTTATGTAAAAAAAAAAAAAAAAAAATGCAGTCACTTAAAGTGAGCCTAAACCTGCAGATCAATCAAAAGCATAATCAAAACAATTTCTGAAAAAAATACAAATTTATAATTATACACAATTTAAAAAGTAGTCATTAAACCTGCAGCTCAACAAGGTTTTTGGAGACATGCTCACTTTCTACATATTCATCTTTCAGTCCAAGTTATGATGCAGGAATGAACATAAGGAGAGAGAGAGAGCGAGCGCAAGTGTGTTACACACACACAAACATGGTCTCTCTCCGTGGCAACATTTGTTTTTTAAATGTCATTTACATTTTGAACAAATGTAAACAATGGCAGCAGGAGGCTTAAATGTATAGACATGATACCAGAAAAAATATTTATTGTACTAAATCGTAGAAATGTAGTACTTTAGTCTGCTATTCCCTGCTCTGTGAAGTAACATGAGGAAGGAAACTAATTGATGTTAGCGAGTTAATTAGCCATGTTATGTGCATCGGTAGCAAGACAAATAGTATTTATTTCAACACTGAAACAAACGGCGGGTGGGTGATTCTCTGTCTTGATAGGGGGTGAAAGAGGGAGAAATGAAGTTGACACAAATAGTTTATGTACAACCTAAGAGTATTTATTTAGCGATCGGCGCTAAAACGTCATCTGTACGTAACATCGTTGTGTACGGAACATGATTAGTCTACGTTACCGGAAAAAAATCTATACGGCAGACTTCGTGTTTTTCGAAGAAGGAAAAAGTTTCAGGGATTCATCTCCTTCGGCCACCATCATAAACACAGGTGACTCTCACTGACTGCTCGCAGCCTCGCACCAACCGTGTGACTCGTGCGCTCTTCACTGCACACAACTGAGTCCTGTACTTTCCGTCTTTGACGACACGTAAAAAATCTGTGCATACCGCAGAAACGGTATAACGGTATTTCCAAAGCGCGGTATACCTTGAAACCGGTTATCTTCCAATGCCTAATACAGTGTATTAAATTTAGGTAACAATATGATGCTCAATAATCAATATTGGTAAAACAGCTTTCAAGTGGCACATGTACTGATAAAATATCCTTCAGAGAAAAAGATAAATTATAATTTGCATGATTATTATCAAATAAGAACTGAAGCATGCAATATTCAAATAAATAATACAGAGCACAACAAAACAATCGAATTGTCTGTACATAGTTGGGTTACTCTACAATTGTTGCGTTTCCATCTAAAAAATGTAATTCATCAATCAACATGTGCAACTTACCATGGTATATTAACTAATATATTTAATACACTAATTTCATTCTCATTTCACACAAGCCCTCACAAAATAATTGGAGAATATTAGAAATAAACAAACTTTTCCATTGACAGACTATTTCTTCTTTGTCAATGGTGTTACATGTTGATACAAATAATACTAAATGTCCCTTAAAAATATATTTTTCATGAATTTGTCTTAAAATAATAGTATTTGTGTTCATACCATTTCAATTAGTCAGAATGTTACAATACTTTAGTTTTAAACAAGTGGTATACTTGTGGGTATAAACCAAATCCTTATGCACAGGAAATAAACTTCTCCTGTCAACACATTTCATAGACTCTTTAATTATAAGACAATTTATTAAAACATATATCATTTTCTATATGGGAAATGTGTACATTGCAGTTGGATGTTTTGCCATTTGAAAGTGAGCAACAGCATCTGCCAGAGAAATTGTAGAAAGATCCATTGGAGAATTTGGTAATCATAAAAAAGAGGCAGATGAAATCTGCCAGATCATCAGTGCTCAATATATGACAGTTTAAAGCAGGGCTCTCCGGTCCAGCCTGATCTCACAGGAAAAAAAATACTATTTTACAAGCTGACGATTAAGTATGATTACCATTACGACACGATACGATTACATATGATTTTCGGAATAAACCACGAAGACCAGCCATAATATATAACTGAGATTGTGTACAAATACCAAATAGCCACAAATTCGCCAAAATGTACAATAGTTACAAATTGCCACGAGACTGTGTTGTTCAACCTTAATGTGAGCGAGAGCTATTTGAAAGGATGACATAATCTACTTGATTGATATACCATCTGTGTCTTTGGATTATGCTTCAGGATGACAATAACACACGGTTGCTGTTTTCTAGGGCTGTCACGGTCAATGAATTTCCCTTGCGGTAATTTTGAGTGGCTCAAAAGCGCGGTATGCAGTATTATCGCCATATATATATAAATAGATAATAAACCTGACAATAAGATCGTTAGGCTATTGTTATATAACAATATAACAGCTGATTCTAGAATCTGACTGACAGGAGACTGCGTGTTCTAGACGGGCTGTCAGTCAGTGCAGTTTAATTGTTTCGCCACAAGGTGGCGGTAAGAGACTGTCTTTGAGTGAGTCTTTAACCATTCATTCAACTACACGTTCAAAAACGCTGATTCATTCAAAGAAATATGTAATGAAACACGCTGTTGAAATAATTGTAACTTTGAGCGCCACTTTTAAAGGCTCAGCTGACCAACAGAGCGTCGATGCTAGTCCCCAAAAATGAATGCTAAGACAGAGATTTCGCTTTCCTTGGACATGACAACCTGTTTTCACAAATATACATGACTCGGCCTGAAGGACAGATGCAGGTAATCGCACGAGATCAGTCGATCTCTCTCATTCGCTGTCTGTTTAGGCTTGTTAAGTGCAAATCTACTGAGCCTCTGTACAAATCAGCATGGTACACATTATGTTATCATTACTAACTTATTTAATATTCAGTACACATGCACAAAGTGTAAAACGAGAAGGGCATAACCTTACGAAAAATGAAAACATGGAAATATCACGGTTGCTGCGGTTGTTGCATTCCTCTGCGGTTATGCTCGTCAATAGCGCGGTATTGTGATTTTGCTGTTATCGTGACAGTCCTACTGTTTTCACTACCATATTTCCTAGGAATCATATTTAAATCACTTGATATCTTGCGTCAATAAATATCATTACCTTTCAGTTGGTCACTTTGACAAACAAAATTTGCATAGGGGCCACACCCAGGTGTAAAACGTTCATAACACACTCATAAATTCAGTCATTTGTGGATCTTTGTATTGGCACCCCTAGTGTCAGAACTTTGACACTACGTCAAAGTGACCGACTGAAAGGAACGTCTCGGTTAAGTATGGTAACCCTTGTTCGTTTACTGGCATTGCTGACCTCTTCATCTTTTTCTGTTAGCTCATCAGATAAAATTGGGTAAAATGAGAAACTAAAATTCTTAGCTATTTCAGGTGAAAGCTGAATGGGTCTGTCATAATACATCATAATGTGAGATTAATTTGTATAACTGCGCAATTTATATGACTGCAACATATGCAAATGAAAACTCTGAAAGTATACTACTAAATGTGTGTAACACTTTAAAATATTTAATATTTTTAAATGTTAAATGAAATGTTAAAATAGCTCTTATAATAAAGTATTATAAAAAATAAGAGCAATTAAATAAAAATAATATGAATGTTATAGGATCTACATTATATTTGGAGAACAGCTGAAAATGTGATTTTTTAAATAAAGCACAACCATCTTTGGCTGCATTTCTTGGCATGAACTTAATAGAAATCATATGCATTTCATTGTCACTGGATACATGGTCACATATGGTATAAAGTGATGAAGTCATGGAGACATAGACTGAGTTGCTATATCTTTCTCTGTCGTGGTCTGGCAGTAAGTTCCCTAATTAAACATCAGGAACAGATAGAGGAGGAGAAAGAAAGACAGACAGAGAGATATAATATCAGACCCAGATCGCCCAAAGCTCAATATTTGCACACCTGACATGTAGTGTTATATCATGTCTACACTGCAGGCCAGTGACGTGACACAATGAGAACGCTCATGTTATAATCAATAAAGCTTGATTAAAGTGCTCTAGTTTTGTCACGTCTCGTCGCTCGCTCTCAGTATAGACATTGTGTTTGTCTGCACGGGTTTCAACTGACCTGTATATGAAGACTGTGACCGTTACGATGATGATAAAAATAAAGCACACCACTATGGAGATCATCTGGTGCATGGTGACCGTCTCTGAGGAACAAAACCAAGAACACAATCTCCACACATCTGCATTTCATTATAGTTCACACAGACCTGCTGAAATCATTTCATACGTATTATTTTATTCTGACCTCGTCTCTTTCTTTCTCTGCCACAGATGTCAGTATTTGAAATCTGCTTTAAAGAGAACTTTATGAAACTGACAAAAACCCAAATGCACGATGAGAGCAATATAAGCCAATTTTTCACGACAAAAGACTAAATTTATTCAGATGGGTCATTACTACTATGTAGTACTTTTCCATATTTTCATCATGCATGGTCTTACACTTATAAAGAAGATGATATTAGTATTTTTAACACAATATGGCTAGTGCAAAATAGAGTTCCAAAGGTTGGGGTCAGTACGCTTTTTTTTTTTATTAATACTTTAATTCAACAAGAGCAAATTAAATTGATTAAGTGACAGTAAAGCTAGTTATAATGTAACAATTTATATAGTTGTATATTGTTGTTATGCTGGTTTTTTAATTTTCTATTCATAAAGAAAAAATCCTGGAAAAAAAAAATCACAAAAATATGAACTGTTTTCAATATTGATATGAAAATAAAACTGGCAATTGATTAAGAAATATTGTAATATTGTAAAGTATTACTGTATATTTGATGAATTCTGAGATATTTTGTGCTGTTAGTTGGTTTCCTTCCATCTTTAATAAAATTACATAATTTGGTATAGTTGGATAATTTACTATGAAATTTACTTCAAGCAATGGTATACTTTGGCTCTTAATTTCTCTCCTGTTCATTTTCATAAAATTGTATACATAATCAAGCTCTTATCAGCTAAGCGAATGTGCCTGAGCTTTAACAGAGCCTGGTACAGAAAGACCTGCAAACGCAAGCATGTTCATTAAAAATGCTGTGAAAATTAAGCTGCAGTTAAAAATGGTGCTGCACAACAGGAATAACCGATTTTAGATGTCTTTTCTTACTCTTGCTCCTCAGTGGGCTCTTTGAGGATCATTTTCAGGTGACGAGTGTTTCACACGCTCTCACAATAACGATCAACTGATGTGTGCTATTTTTTGGATCTGTTATTAACCTAAATTTAATTAAGTAACATTACAGAGCTACATTAAAACATGAAACATGCCTTGATTTAATTATCACGTTAATCATTAACTCCAAGTGTTTTAACTTGCTTACAAACTTCATTTCAGAAGATACTTTGAAATATTACAGTACACTCACTTATAATGAGAAACATTATTCAACATTTTATACTTCTATATATGATGCATGCAAATGTATACTTAATTTATTCTGAAAAATATTCATGTGAAATGAAGAATAATGTACAGTCAGCCAGTCATTGTCAGAAAATATATCTCAACAGTATTAAAATATACAAATGAAATGGCTGACTATTTACACTCACTGGCCACTTTATTAGGAACACCTTGCTAGTACCGGGTTGCACCCCTTTTTGCCTTCAGAACTACCTTAATTCTTCATGGCATAGATTCAACAAGGTGTTGGAAACATTCCTCAGAGATTTTGGTCCATATTGACATGATAGCATCACGCAGTTGCTGCAGATTTGTCGGCTGCACATCCATGATGCGAATCTCCGTTCCACCACATCCCAAAGGTGCTCTATTGGATTGAGATCTGGTGACTGTGGAGGCCATTTGAGTAAAGTGAACTCATTGTCATGTTCAAGAAACCAGTCTGAGATGATTTGAGCTTTGTGACATGGTGCATTATCCTGCTGGAAGTAACATCAGAAGATGGGTACACTGTAGTCATAAAGGGATGGACATGGTCAGCAACAATACTCAGGTAGGCTGTGGTGTTTAAACGATGCTCAATTAGTACTAAAGGGCCCAAAGTGTGCCAAGAAAATATCCCCCACACCATTACACCACCACCAGCAGCCTGAACCGTTGAGACAAGGCAGGATGGATCCATGCTTTCGTGTTCTTTACACCAAATTCTGACCCTACCATCTGAATGTTGCAGCAGAAATCGAGACTCATCAGACCAGGCAACGTTTTTCCAATCTTCTATTGTCCAATTTTGGTGAGCCTGTGTGAATTGTAGCCTCCGTTTCCTGTTCTTAGCTGACAGGAGCGGCACCCGGTGTGGTCTTCTGCTGCTGTAGCCCATCTGCTTCAGGGTTCGATGTGTTGTGCGTTCAGAGATGGTATTCTGCATACCTTGGTTGTAACGAGTGGTTATTTGAGTTACTGTTGCCTTTCTATCATCTCTAACCAGTCTGCCCATTCTCCTCTGACCTCTGACATCAACAAGGCATTTTCGTCCACACAACTGCAGCTCACTGGATATTTTCTCTTTTTCGGACCATTCTCTGTAAACCCTAGAGATGGTTGTGCGTGAAAATCCCAGTAGATCAGCAGTTTTTGAAATACTCAGACCAGCCCGTCTGGCACCAACAACCATTCCACGTTCAAAGTCACTTAAATCCCCTTTCTTCCCCATTCTGATGCTCGGTTTGAACTTCAGCAAGTCGTCTTCACCACATCTAGATGCCTAAATGCCTTGAGTTGCTGCCATGTGATTGGCTGATTAGCAATTTGTGTTACCAAGCAATTGAACAGGTGTACCTAATAAAGTGGCCGGTGGGTGTAATGTATTGCTTATTGCATGGTTACTTATAAATGCAAGGACATGAAATATTGATTTGAGTCTAATTTATTTCATTATGTGGGAAGATACATTTGGAAAACATGATTTTGGCTGAGTACAGGGGAGTCTGGTGTCTTTTCATACAGGTCTATTATTACATGAGTTTTTTATAGGGCTGCACTCACTTGCCAGGCAGGCAGGGTTGTCGTTTTTGAAGCCACACAGTGGGACATCTGGAGGCGGACTTCCCTTCAGCCAGTACACCTTCATCCCTGGCTCTGGAATCATCCGCTTCTGACTGCCATTATACACGGACACAATCTAGGACATACAGCCATCGTTTCATTGGCGGTGAGATGGGTTTAGCCAGTAATGTATTTTAAATGTGAAGAGGTATATGATCAGATGAAGGCCTCTGTACCTGATAAACTCCAGTGTCTGTGTCGGTCATGTCCCACAAAGCAAAGTCAATCTCCCGATCGCCATTCTCATCCAGCTGAACGAGTCCGGTAACCCCTTTCAAGATTAGAAAACAAACATTAGATCAGAGCTTCACATAAAAGCTGGTGTGTCAGGCTGTGTGCAATGCATTTTGAGCCTTGCTTCATTGTTAGACACCCAAATTAATTCAAAAAGTATTTAGTAATTTGGGCAGTAAAACATTTACTTGTGAAAAAGAAGTACACTTCAGCATATATTTAAAAAGGATGCACTGTAAAGAAAAAAAATATTGAAGTATGTTTTACAAGAAAATATTATTTCAGTTTTTCTACTTCAAAATTTCACTTTAAATTTAACCATTTGAAAAATGACATGTGATTAGCTAAAGAAGTGCTTGTTCTAACCCATTACAGTAGGACTTAAGTACATCTGTATAAGAAATGTCATAATTACTTATTTTGTCTAAAATATAAAAGTATTAAAATATACTGCTGAATGTACTGACAAGCATGTACGGTAAACTAAAATATACTGTGAAGTCACTTTAATTGAAACTTCTATGTCATGTATTTAAATATATTTGTAATTACACATTTGAAATGATTAAATTGCAAATTAGTGCATATATTAACTTTAAATGTATCACATAACACACTACAATTAAAATCAAGTACTTTACATGTGCTTTAGTATGTTAGTCGACACATTGAAATAAGTGCACTTCTTTAAAGCATGACAAAAGATTATTAAAATATAATGATTTGGAATGTATTTTAAAGTAAAGCTTTTGATTTTACATTACTTCAAAGTACACCTTTTAAGTGTGTAAAGAAACAGTCGTGAAAGTATACTCCACATACACTTAAATTACCTTTTATTTCATTAACATTATATTATTGTATTTTTGTATTGTATTTATTTTTTTATATAATTTTAAGTGTACAATCAATACAATTAAGCACACCACATTTTCACAAGTGTTGTATTGAGCATTTAACATAATTTGCACTGTCGCATCATTAATCCTTTATCACGTAGCAGTTTAAATATCATTGATGGATGAACACAAGACTAACGCAGTCAGCAGCAGATAAACAGCACCTGTAGGAAAAAAGGTATTGGCCAAACCACACAGGGAAAATGCGGCTAAAAATGAGATAATCACACCTAATATATCCAGTAGATTTTCCCATCATTGATGCAGTAAGCACTGAGCAAGCAGCAAACTGCCAGAAATGTGACTCTTTCCCGGCACTCAGCATTAATGCCCACAATCTGACTGCACTTTTCTGATGCCCGGCACCGAGCCTAGAACACCTGAGTTCTGCTAACCCATGCAGAGACATTCAATAGGCTGTGATTTAATAAGCCATGGCCAGTTTCTCATGACTTATATTCACAGTACAAAAAAAAAAAAATATATATTCCTTAACAAATGGCTTAAAACTTTTATGGCAGAGTTCTAACTTTTTTTAACTTGTTTTAGAGCATTAGATCATAAAAGAATGTTTCCCGCCACAAAACAAAAATATGAAAAACGGTAACAGTGCTTTTTACCTCAAATTTTTTTCCTTATAATTCAGACTTTGTTTCTCAGAATAGCGAGTTTCCATCTCACAATTATGACTATTTTCCCCAAATTTTTAGACACCTGACCAGACCGCATACACATGCAGAGAAAAAAAAAGTTGGAATTGTATGAAAAAAAACTGAATTGTGGGATGCAAACCGAGGGAAAAAGTCATAGATGTAAAAGATGTAATCTCAGAATTCAGTGAGAAAAGTCAGAATTGCAGGATGTACACAGATTTCAATGAACAAGTTGGTATTGCGAGATGTAAACGGAGAATTCAGAGAAAACTTCAAAATTGTGACATGTAAACTCAGAATTCTCAAGAAAAAAAATCAGTATTGTCAGATTTTAGTCACATATCAGAAAATGGTAGCTTAATTAATTAGATCTAGAGGTCTTTTCGGGTGGAATGTTTTTCTCCGCAGAAATGCAGAATAGAAGTGCGTGTGTGAGTTTAAAATTAACTGGCCATTGCATGTTCTTTCCATCTGCTGTGCTCTACCTCCTCAACCTCTTCCCAAAAGCCCCTGCTATAATGAACACAGATCTGCTGTCCTACACCATATACGACACTCAGACACTCTATGTCACCGCAGCATGCTGATTCAATAAAATCCCTAAATATAGCACGAGCCATGCAAAACTCACCACCACAATGCGAGGGCTTTCTGTGGTTGCCAGAAGGGCGTTATGTGATTTATAGCTCTAGGTTTGTGGTTTTTAACTAGGACACCTCAGCAAGCTTGCAAGGGGGTTGCAAGATGACTTAAAATCATTTCAAAGTTGTATTAAAATAGTCTTAGTAAATAAATAAAAAATAATATCAAATATGTTTTGGAACAACTTGAGAATAAGTAAATAAATACTACATTTAATTTTTGGATGAACTGTTGCTTTAATAGCTATAGAGGCAGGTTAAAAATAACTGAATTTGTGGTGGAACTTGGCTGATTTACAACAGTCTGATTCTAGTTATAAGAGTCTTCAGAGAGTTTCTATTCCTGAAATCCTTTACCCCATGTCGCGTTCCGGTGAGTATCGGTTTCAGTGTCAGCGGGGTGGAGAATGATTTTTACTGCCTCGGCGTGTTGATACTGATCAATACTGCTCATCATGGGAAGTGAGACAGAGACAGACTGCAATGGTGATGAGCAAGACATGTTAATGGAGTGGAAATAATAATGGAGCAACGCGGAAAACACAAAGACAGAATCAGCCAAGACTGAAATAAGAAATCAATGCTAAATAAAGAGACTCAAAGACAGTGTTGTGTCTAGAGAGGCTCTATTAAACGAGCTGTCATGAATGCACATCTTTCTCAGCAGTAATGGTGATTTGGGCTCCCATGGTCCCAGGGGAGAGCCAGGTTCAGCTAGCAGCATAGAGTTTCATCCCTGTCACGGCACCGTACGGTTTCCAATTGAGCCTAACTAATAGGCCGCCAATATAGAGTGTGTGTGCATGCATGTATGTGTTTGTCTCTTTGATCGAGTGGGGGTACGTGCATGTGTGCATGCTCAGGAGTGTTTGTCTCTCTGATCGAGGACATAATTCCCTCCCTCCTCAATATCTCAGCCTGTACCATATCAAATTGAGAGAATAAGGAAAGTGGTTACTGGAGCCTGCAATAGTGTGTACTATTTGAAACAGCCCCTTTAGTTAGATTGATTTCAGAGGAAAACAAATTTTCTGAGCATCAGCGTTAGTTATAGTTTGACAAACCCCCTCTTGCGTGAAACCACGGGAGAAAAAAAACAATGCTGCCGTGACTGGCATGGCTTTCTTCCTTTAAGTTCAGCTCTAATTAGCTCGGTATTTACAAATAACAGCAGTGAAGTGAAGAGGGAAACGACTTGCAGGATTCGTTGAGCTTATTTTCTGAAAAAAGGGCACAAGCTAAATGAATGAATGTAAATGTTCATTCATTTAAAATGGAAATCTTGTATACATTTTGAATGCAATATAAAATAAGTGTCTGATGAATGTAAGATTATAGTAAAAAAATAGCAATGCTAAATTAAATGTATGATCATTAAAACGGATGTGTAAAAAATATGGTTTTACACAAAATGTACACAAATGAGCTTCTAATCGATTGATTAAACATAACCATCTGCAGTAATTTCTGCTGGTTACTTATCCTGAAAACATTTCATTTTCATTTGACATTTTCATGATCTTGAACTATCAAGCCTTCATAAGCTTTTATTCTTGCGGTTGCCAAGAGTTGTCAAGAGTTTCAATCCCACATTCAGAGGTTTTATCTTAAATCGATACATCTTCTGCCAAGTGTTTAATTAATCCCAACCTGGCAACTACGTGTATGTGCTCTTCTTTAAGAAAAAAGGACTGATGATCTGAAAAATTAACAAACATGTCGACTGGAGTTTTGTGATCTTTATTGAGATATTCTGCTCAAATGAGTTTCATACAGCCAGCCTAAGTTCCTCCTAAATCTGCAAGTGAACCTCAGTGACAAACTGTATTAAATCCAAATACTGTGCCACAATACAGTCTTTTTTGTTGTTTTAAGAGAAAGGGAGATTCCTGCAAAGTGCAATCTAAGTATTTTGCTCTAATTGTTTATGATTTTTCGTATTAAGTAAATGTTTGACATTTATAGAATATAATTTTTTTTTTAGCTGTATGTGGTGTAAGATTATGCACATAACTAGACTCATTATAAAGAGTAAATCTTTTTCTACAATCATACTGCAAACTGGGGATGCACGATGTTGGATTTTTGCCGATATCCGTTATGCCGATATTTTCCCTTTTGTTTGGAAAAAACACCAAGACTCTCCTGTCCAGAAATAAGCTAATTATTTTTATGTTTTGGTTAGTTTAAAACAATAACTTATTTGGTAGAATTAAATGAACAATAACAAAGTTATTTTATAATGACAGTACAATGACGATTTGAAAATAAATAAACTATTAACTAACTATTAAATAAACAGTTTTTTTCTGTTGGGCGGACATTTCGGTCACCTGAGCAAAAACGTTCTTTATACCAGACCTGTACAGCACAGCATGCACACAAAAAAGTGTGAAACTTTGAACTTTAATGTGTTATTTTTATTTGATTTGACCCTTGATTTTAACTAAATGTACATTTTAGGTTACATGATCATTTAGTTTTTACAGTATAATACACTGCAGTTCAAAAGTTTGGGATTCAAGTTTTTTAAAGAAGTTTCTTATGCTCATCTATTTGAAATATTATTGCAATTTAAAATAAAAGTTTTCTATTTTAATGCATTTTACAATATCATTTATTTCTGTGATCAAAGCTGAATTTTCAGCATCATTACTTCAGTTTTCAGTGTCACATGATCTTCAGAAATCATTCTAAAATGCTGATTTTTAATCAATGCAGGAAACAGTTTTGCTGCTTAATATTGTTTGGGACCTGTGATAATTTTTCGGGATTCTTTGATAAACAAAAAGTTAAAAAGAACAGTGTTTATTCACAATAGAACTGTTGTGTTTCAATATGCACTACTATTCAAAAGTTTGGGGTCAGTATTTTGTCTTTTTTAAGAAAGCAATACTTTTATTCAGGAGGGATGTGTTAAATGGATAAAAGGTGATAGTAAAGACTTATATTGTGAGAAAAGCTTTTTATTTTGAATAAATGCTGTTCTTTTTAACTTTGTATTCATCAAAGAATCAAATAAAAAAGTATCACATGTTCCAAAAACAATTAAGCAGCACAACAGTTTCAACACTAATAATAAATCACCATATTATTATGAATTCTGAAGGATCATGTGACACTGAAGACTGGAGTAATGATGCTGAAAATTCAGCTTTGCTTCACAGGAATAAATTGTATTTTGAAGTATATAAAACAGGAAACCAATATTAGAAATTGTAATAATATTTCACAATATTACATTTTTTTTCTCTATTTTGATCAAATTATCAATATTTTGATCGAAGAGCATCCATTAAAAAAACAAGGTCAATTATTTATTAGGTTTAGGAGACAGGCCTAACATAACATAACTGAAGCATTTAAACTGAGATCCGTAAGCTAAATATAAAAAAAACTTGAACATGTGAATTCTTATATAGCTATCTAAACATTCCTATGAAGTGTAGTTTGCACAATGCAACTGTGTGTGAATGTATCTAAATGTTTTGTTTTGTTACCGTTCTGTGCCCATCCTCCGCTATTTCCAGCACTTAATCAAGCCACTCTTTAATACATGAGCACGTTTTATTTCACATGTCATTGCATTGGCTCTTGATTTGAGCTCTGTAGTCCGCAACATTGAAGTATTCGGTTTGACGCACATCATTCTCTTTCAGTCTTTCTATGAAACCTGTAAACCGCATTCACCAGTTCTAACTCTATAGCGACATCAACTTTATAGCGGGTTGCCCGAGCATTGCGATTTTTTTGTTTTTACTAGAATTCAATTAAATGACTTCCCAACTTATTTTTTTGCGTGTGCGCGTCCGCGGTGGAAGAGGGAACAGTGGTTGTAACCCTATCGGCTGATTCCGATATTGGTCCGATAATATCGTGCATCCCTACTGCAAACCATTTACAACAGAAACACCAAGTGTTTCATTTTATGAAATGTTTTCAATAGGATGTTCTCTTGGTAATTAAAAACACAGCATATTCTTGCAAGTTTAAACATGTGGGACCATGAATGTGGATTAAAAAAATCCTACTATCACAAGACACAAGAACTTCATAATGCCACCAGAGCGATTGCTGAGGCCTATAGAACATTCAGATGGTTTGCTTGGGTGTGGAAATGGACCAAGTGAGGTCTTCTCATATCATCTCATATAAAAAGCATGAACATTTCTAAATCTATATTCTTTCAACCTTAACCAAAACATATCCTGTTCACATGATCTGCTTAATGGGAAATGCACCTTGAAACACAAGCAACATGTGTCGCATTTCCCTCCACAAGAAGGTTGCTAGGCAGCAATAAAAAAAGTGAAAACTGTAAACGCAATTATTACTTAGAATGTATTCATGTCCAGTAATAACAGGCTGTGTTTCCAAATCGGTCAAAGTTGAAACAGTTTAAATTTAGTGTTGCAAGACTAGACCTGTAAGCAATTTAGTGCTGTTTGATTATTTGCTGCATAGAGTTTACAGGGCCTGTTTTTCAAATTCTGTATTTTCTGGATTTAATTTGTCTGGTTTTAATCATTTTATTAAATTATAATAAATAAAAGGATTTCTAATACATTTTTCCAAAATGTATAAAAGTTTAAAGATGTGAAATTAATGAATCAATGAAATTAATTTTGAAAAAAATTTGCCAAACAAAATGGCAATTTTTTTTTGACAAACTGTTCAAATTAAAACATGGATTAAAAAATGTATATGCGTGTCATATTCCTAAAAAAAAGTTGTTCTTATTGTTAATTTGAGAAGTACATTTTACTGCACAATTGCAATTTATTTCAAGTTAAAGCAAACTTTATTTTTTTCGTCCAAATTGTGTGACATTCCTTGACATTCCCCACTATACAGTATATTCCATTCTGTAATTCCATCTGCATTTTCCACATCATTGAAATCATAGTGTCCTGCGTTTAATACACAGAGGAACATTGACAGAGTGTATGTGAAAAGGTCTTCACAGATGGATCAACTTCAAACCAGTAGGAAAGATGCATTCAATATTTTTTTCTTACTTTGTAACCAAAGCAACACACAAAAACATTGACTCTTTACCGGGTATCCAATACAAAGCAAGAGCTCAGACAGGTCATAATTGATGGTTGGTAGAGAGCCTGTAAGACTGAGCAGACAGAAAGATTTTAGAGCTCAATTGTTTAAGAGCAAATGATTTTGAGACCTCAGTCAATATCAAGTGGATTTGATTGCCTGTTATAAGAACTTCACGGCATGAATGCTCCTCACACTGTCGATAGCATTTACCGGCTAGCAAACAAACTATGTCAATAACGTTCCTTGCAGAGTCAAATACAGTTTTTTTTTATAGAGAACGGCTCAGAGTTTAGCAGCTTCTGCTACTCCTAGACTGAATTATAAATAAAGATGGTGACCTTTTTGTGTGTAACTGTTATCAAAGGTTTGGCTGCAATGTCATGAAAGCTTCTACTACTGTATATGAGATACTTGTCACAGTTAAGCCAATATCAACCTCTATATTATCCTGTAATAAACTGCGTGTGTACTATAGATTCATCGTTTCGTTTTCTCTCTTATTTTCTTCAATATATATCAAATAAATCCTATAATATTTCCTAAATTAAACTAAAGATGATTTGGACATTATCCAAGCTACTATAACACTGAATGTCGCTTTGTTACTCTGCACAGTTGTAAAAGGATACCATTGATCAAATGAGGAACTACATTTTTTTTTAGGTTTTGAGGAGTCTGCTTTATGTTCCCAAGCCTGGCTTTCTCTCTTGTGTGATCTGATTTCTTTTCAGAGGGGAATAGATTTCCTTTTTTCAGCTTTGCGCACAGAACGGGTGTTTTGAGCGGCCCGGAGGTGCTCAAGGCAGGTCTGGTGCTCAGGTCGATAAGGAGAGCATAGCCACTGAATGGGCTGTATTTATTGCTGAACACCGCTGATTAGACAGAGACTTGACCAAAACCAACTGAGTGAATACAAGGAGGAGAATGAAAAGCAGACAGCTGGTACAGTAGATGGCCATAATATTGCATAGTAAAAGCTCATGGTTTGATACAAAATATTGTAGATGTAATTAAATTAATCGAGGATGGTATTGGCATATACATCAGCAAAAATGTTGGATTATTTTTCATTTAAATAACTGAAAAAACATGCCATATTTACATATCTAAAAGCATGTAAATGGGTCATATATTGAGCAATCATTTATCGCTAGATCTTTTGAGATAAAACATTATACAGAACTCAAAACTTCCTCCCCAGTCCATTGAAATTAGGGCTGTCAAATCAATTAATCATGATTAATCACGTCTAAAATAAAAGTCTGTTTCCATAATATATCTGTATGTATTCTACATATGTATATGTATATATATAAATACATATACATACATGCATATATTTGAGATTTAAAATATCTAAATTTTATGAATTTCCATAAACACTAACATTTACATATAGATGATACTCTGAGTGTTTGGCCACTCAGTCACAGTGAGGTAATCAAAGTGTACTATTATTTTAAAACACCAGGGGATCTAATGATAAGAATAGAACTTGGGAAACCCAGCCAAACATTGTGCTGTTCCTGGCAGTGCAAACCACAGCTTGTGAGCGCGGTTTCTCATTTCTTATGTGAAGATAGATATCAATGTTTTAGCCAGGTAAATTCTCACGTTTTAAGGTAAATTCTCAATTCTCATATTCGCATACAAGAATTTGGGTGACTACCAATATTCTATATCCTTTCAATGTTCTATATATGATATAATTAAAAACGATATATGGAAATTCAGTGAACTTTATTGACAAAGTAGCTGTATATGTGAACATGTGGAAAAGGAACATTGAAAATCAAACTGATTAACTCTTTTCCCACCATTGACAAGATTTTCCATCATTTATAACACAACGCTTTCCCGCCACTGACAAATTATTCTGGCAATCTGTGTTTTCACTGTTATATGCTAGGGGCGCTGTTACAGATCTTCTAAAATAGTACAGCATCTCCAGATTCGAAAATAAATGAAGAAAGATTAAACCAGAAGGAGTGGACAGAGGGCCTGTCCCAATACCCACTCTTGTGGTCTTGAACTCTAGAGAGCACATACATGTGACAGGAAGGAAATGCACAAGACTCTCCCAGGTCTGAAAAAGGGCAAAATTCCGTGCCCTTAATGCACACTAAATCCACATATTTGGAGCAGTATTTGAGGCTAAGCATATCACATCATGCATCATGTTCAGAAACTCACGTGCCCCGAAATCGCAAGATACGGAGGAAAACTTAATTTAATTAGATATTACATACCATTTGAGTAAAATGTTATGTGTTGCACATTTTATTGTTGCGGAGATGAGTATGTGTATTTTGTAAAATGTTTGCAACTGCTTTTTTATCACTTTATTAGAAGCACCACAGTTAAACTGTCATACATAAGGACTACTGAACATAAATGCAGAAGTTTATTTTAAAGTGCGGAGTATTAAATGTGCAAATTGTGTAAATAAAGCTCTGTAAAAACTTTACAACATGTTGTAGTGTGTCCCATTGGAAAAGTTCTACACACACACTTACTGTCTTTACACCCCCCTGAACACTTCAGCCAAATACACAAAATACATCATGTAAGTAGACCAGGTTTCCTCAATAGGCGGCCCGCGGGCCAAATCCGCAAGAGAAAAATATTTGGCCCGCTTTAATTTCAAATAGTGCTGTCAAGGTTACATCAGCGTAAGCAGGTCACTGGCGCGAAAATTCAAATGCAGCATCATTGACAGCGAAAACATGGCGATTTTTTGTGTTTGTTATGCACGCAGACTGTGGCAGTCTGTAAGGCTGATAACACGAAACGCCATTTCAATGCTTTGCACAGCAATTTTAACAACAATTATCCAGAATATTCTGAGAGCCGCAAACAGAACACAAATATAACACAATTGGTGGCAGCGTACAAGCAATCAGTTGCTGTTATTCACAAAACCACATCCATACAGGAGAATGCCTCCGCAGCATCCTTACGTGTGGCTTGGAACCTGGCAAAGGCCAAAAAGCCGTTCACGGATGTCAAATTAATTAAAACCTGTGCAATTGACATGGTGGAGGAAGTTTTAAATCACGATGACAAAACGGGAAATGGTCGTGGAGCTATTACAGAAGGTGCCATTATCCGATTGCACGACAACAAGAAGAGTAGAGACATTGGCGGTTGAGTGTCTGTCCAATTTTTTATCCGACATAAAGAAAGCTGAAGTCATGTCACTTGCAATAGACTCGTCTTGCGACCGAACCGACATTGAACAGCTGTCAGTGTTCATCAGATTTTTTTGATGGGAAGGTTTTCCGTGAAGAGCTGCTTTGTTTTCAGCCAATACAGGGGCACGCAATGGGAGAAATCATTTTTAACGAACTGATGCAGTTCTTTTTAAGCAGCTTTCAAAGCCAAAAGGCAGAGAAATTTCTGAGGTTTTTGAACGACAGCATAGAGATGGCAGACATGCGTTTTTTGTGCAATATCATGTCTCACCTAAATCAGTTTAATTTACAATTGCAAGGCAAGAACCACACTATTGCAGACATGTACGAAGCCGTTGAAGCTTTTCGTTTAAAGCTGACACGTTTTGAACGTGATCTTTAAGGAAGAAAGCTCACTTTCCACATTTGCAACAGCATTGCGAGATTTGAAAGCTTTAACCTGTCAAGTGAACTCATTCTCTTCCAAAGACAGCCGTTTTCAGTCCCAGCAGATGGGCAATGGACTGCTGAGGCTAAATGCCTGGTTTCAACCTTAGATGAAGCATCTTTGCAGCTGGAGATTTTGGAAATATCAAAGTCTTATTTGCTCAGAGAGCAACACAAGGAGGCTAGTGTGAGCGACTTTTGGACAAAAGTGGTCTCTCAAGCTAAATTCAAGAACAGCAGAATCATTGCAATGTTCCTACTTTCGTTCCCCTTCACTTACATCTGTGAGTCATTGTTCTCTATAATGAACATCATCAAGAACCAGGATAGAAACAGACTGTCCAGTGTGCATCTCAGGATTGCTACAACAGAATATAGCCCCAACTTCCGAGGTATTGCTTCAGCCAGTCGCTGTCACTTCTCTCATTGAATAGCGAGTACATGTCAATTAACGCTGTTACACTTTGATAAAATCTAAGTAAAAAAAAAAAAAACATATTTGTTCGATAATGAAATCTAAAATGAAAAATAAATAAATACAATTTGTCAACAAATAAAACGAGACAACATTTTTAAGGATAGACAAATTTGGAAGAGATCCAGTCAGAAGGGCTTTTCACACTGCGCTTATCCCGGGTTATCGTCGTTCTAGACACCGCTTTTAACCCTGGGTAAAGACATGTTTCACACCTGTAATTTAAAAGCGGTGTTAGCACCGCATTTTACCCGGGGGGTTATGAAACCCTGCTCCCTGCTTGTTTCTGCTGGCTTTGGGGGGGGTGGTCGTGTAACTTACTGTTTAATTTTTTATTTATTTACAAATGTGTATAAGCTGTTCCTCAATTTCGCTGAATGAAGCTAGAAACAGGTAACTTAAAGTTTCTACTCGATTTCTCTTCAAACCCATAAAGCTTAAGCTACAGGTAACGTAAAGCATACACACACACACACACACACACACACACACACACACACACACAAAAAGGTCAGTGGAAAAATACAGCTGGTCCTAACAGAGGGGTATGTTCCTGTGTGAAAGATCCCTGCTCATGGGAAACAAGGGTCCATCTGGGGAAGTGACATCGCACCAGCCTCAGCTGTGGGTGGGAGCTAATGTAATTGCAATGGAGACGTGAGGAGAGTGATTGACAGGCTCACCTCCTGATCAAATTGCCTCTACTGAAAAAGGAAGGGTGTTACGTGGGGACACCAGGCGAGACAAGAACACAGGATTGGGAAGATGAGCCCCAGAGAATAAGAGGATGTCAATAGACAGTCTGTTGCAGATGGTTAAAGGATGTCCTCATGGACAGTGAGGGGGGCGAGATGGAGAGATGTGGGTTTCAACATGCACACCAAATGGCGCTAATTTATGAAGAAATCTGAGAGAAGCCAGGGAGTAGGGCTACAGGGATTAAGCCACTGGAAAGATGATCTCTTTGATTTCAGCAAACCCATGAGGCAGGGAAGGAAAGCTGAGAAGTCCCTCCAAAGGGATGCTGAGAATGGGAGATGTCACAATGCAAAGTGGACATGTTTATGAGCTTGGACTCTAAAAGGAAAACAGTTTGCTTCCATATGGATTGTAGAGCGCTGTGGGAAACTGTGGGAGAGTAGCTGCACTGTGGTTTCCTGTGCAAAAAATTAAGCATAACCCTAAAACAGAGTAAAGTACCAATTTACAAATTTGAAATTACATTAGATTGCATTTTAAAATGTATTTGCCAATTACTTTTGCAGTCCAAATAAAATTAGTATTTTTTCAAAAATAAATGGATACACCAATATGCACTAAACATTGTCAAAACAAGATACAATTACTAAATTATAGGGGTGTAACGGTACATGTATTTGTACCAAAATCTTTTGGTTGTCTATCACACGTCTACCAAACAAATACACCATTGTTTTAACAACTGCATGAGTGGAACTTCAATGGAAACTTCCAGTTGTATACATTGTTACTTTGATAAGAAACAAAGTTTCATCTTTCAAATTATGTCATTTTTTTGTCAGAAAATTCAAACAATAAATGTTGGAGCTCTTTGATGTGGCGTGACAGACTGCTGTTCAAACGGCAGCGCTTAGCGCGAGTGTGCGTAATCCCCCCTTCCTATTTATTACTAATTTTAAGGCGAAATAAACAAGAATGAACATCTCATGCCTCATATAATGCTCAATCACCGTTTCAACCATGGAAAGACGTCAGTAAAACAGCTTGTAAATAAAATGTCACATACTATTTTATTTACCTCAGGCAAGTCATCAGTGTCCAGAGCTCGTTAGTTTGCTAGAGAAATTAAGCCTAGAGCAGCAGTTCTCAATTCCAGTCCTCACATACCACCTCTCTGCATATTTTGCATGTCTCTCTTTGTTAACACACCTGATTCAGATCATCAGCTCGTTATAAGTGAGCTCCGTGCATGAATTGTGTTCCGATTGACATGCTCCCTACACAGTGTTCATTGCTTCCCAGAGCAGGGGAAATCCATTGAAGTTTACTTCCCTTCGGAACATTCATTCACATATTTGCGCTGCGCCGCTGCCTGCAGCGTCTTCACACACAGACGAAACTAACTAGAGAAGTGCGACATAATATACCTCTGAAAATAAGTACTATTTAAATTCACATCTCGCACACTTCAATACCCCTTGAATGGAATATATACATTCGCTTCGAACTGGAGTCATGGCGGAATATCCTGTGATGTCCACTTCGAAGGGCACTTACAGTCGAATAGAACAGCGATAAGAGAAACATACAAAATGTGCAGAGCGGTGGTACGTGAGGACCGGAATTGACAACTGCTGGTCTAGAGCATTTTGCAAAATATTAGATTATATATTAATTATATTTTACTTTAACTGTTAGTGCCTTAATGTATATTTAAATAAATCTGTTATGAAACAGCCACTGTGAAAATGAATATATTTCAACAACAAATATACATTTTATAATTTAAAAACTGCATTATGTGCAATTTACAGGTTTGATAATTCTATTTAAAAATAAATTGTAATTCAATTTAAGTTTGGGCTTTGTTGTTAACTTACAGTAATGTAAAAGTACTCCCTATAGTTTAGAGCAGGGTTTCCCAAAGTTGATCGTGAGGGAATTGCAGGGGGTTCGTGAATTGGTACGTTTACCATTAGCAAATTAATAAAAAAATATGGAAATTAAATTAAAACGTTTTTGCAAATAAATTTGACAGATTTATAGAAATGTGATGTAAATGTAAAATCATAAATGTATAAAAAAAATATTTTTGGGATACCCTGTATTAAAAAATATTCTGTAATAATTACGTTGTAAATTACAGTAATATGAATTTGTATAATTTGTTTAGTGTAATAATAACAATATCTATGTAAATACTACTGAAATTTTATAACTGATAAAACATATGTTTTTAAATTTAAACATGCAAATGTGCCATTCAATTATTGAAATATTTACTTAAATCTCAGGGGTACTTCAAGTAAATAATTTAGGTCAAAGGGGTCCGGCTGACAAAAAAGTTTGAAAACCCCTAGTTTAGAGCATAATCTAAGATAGATTTTTTAAATAAATTTGAGTTACAATTGAATTTACTGTATTTAAAGAAAGAGCAGTAAACCACTGTTTAATAAAAAAGCAAATTTATGTTTTTTCCTCCTGCTGTCCCGAAACCTTACCGAACCGTGACGTAAAAACTGAGGTACGTACCAAACCATCATGTTTACATGTGTACTGTTACACCCCTACTAAATGACATTGCTTTGTTTTCAGAAAAAAAATATTTAATTCAAAGAGAAAATGTTTAAAGCAATTTTTTCTTTAAAAACCAATATAAAAGTTTTTCTCTTCTAATTTTAAGCTTAAACTTGTAAAAATAAATTTTGTAAGATTAGTCTGAAAACAAGTTGATAACCAAATGCTGATTCAAGAAAAATAAATAAAACACTAGTCTTAAGTCCCAGACTAAAATGCATGTTTGAGCTGCCTCAACTGAAAATATCTTGCTCTGACATATCTTAAAATATCAGGTCCTTGTCTGACAGCTTATCAGAATTCTCCGCCGGAGTCCGACCCGAGCCCGTGTCTTTTTTTCTCTCTTTCTCTCTTCCCATTACACAGCTGCTGTTACAGCCAGAGCATGTGAGCGAAGTGGAGCAGGAGCGGAGCACGTAGCGCCCACTAAATCTCAATCCAATCATCTACCATCCTCTCTCTGCTGGAGTGTCTCCTCCATCGCTGCTTTGAGAGGCTTTAGTCCACGTCCTCTTGCATGGAAAAGAATGCTGATCTAAGGGCCGCAGATCCTCAAAAGAATCTCATCAGTGACCTCCTGCCCTCTGACCTGAGCTCAGGTCACAAGTAGCACAGTGGATTTACGACCTGGTTCTCGTGGGTAATAATGTAAGGTCAGAGGGGACAGCGAGAGAGCGAGGCGGAATGCACTTAAAGCAATGGAAGTGAATGCCGCTTCAGTCTTATCCTTCCTCCCTATGGGAACTCTTTCGCACAGCCATTAACGCCACTATTAGATAAGTGTGCTGCGCACCGATGCATTTATTAAAAGCTCTGCACTACTGCCTATTAGCTATAGTGTAAAATAACTGTGTGAGCTCGAGGAAATCAAACTGTCACTGACATTAAACACAAGGCATCGGACTGGGTGTTCTTGTGGGTTAAACATCAACAAATGAAGACAGAATAATTAATGTTATGCATTTAGCAGATGCTGTCTTATCCAAGCAACAGTATATTTTTACTACACGGTCCATCTCCCTGGAGTCACCTGGGGTTAAGTGCCTCGCTAATGTGTAAGCCCTGCTGGGGTTTGAACCAACAGCCTTCCAGCCACGATCATTAACCACCAAACCACAGTCAAATAGGAGATTAAATGTACACTTTTGTCTTAATAAATTACAAATATGAATCATTAAAGCACAGAGAAGGATGCATTCAATTGAGCAAAAGTGACTGATTTCAGATCAAATAAATTCTGTTCTTTTGAACTTTCCAATAAGGATCCTTAATAAGAACATGTATCATGATTTTCACAAGAATATTAAGCAACTGTTTTCAACATTAATAATCAGAAATTTTTTTTGAGTAGCAAATCAGATTTCTGAAGGATCATGTGAGACTGAAGTCTGGAGTAATGATGCGCAATGCCGAGTTCACACGGCACGATTTTCAAAGTCATCGGATCACTGCTGTTTTCACACTGCACGGCAATCTGGGGTAGCATTCAGTCGCTGCTGTTTTCACATTGCACGATGGATCGGCGACAGGAGGTTTCACACTGCATGACTTTACAATAGGAAGAATCGCCGACAACTCTGTGTGGTCAGCAAACTACAGCCAAACGCACACAAGACGTTGATAAGTAAATAATGCAAGATCACGCTGATATTTTGGTCTATAAATCTAAGTAGCCTACTTGAAAGTGAAACCAACGTGTTGTGCATTTTATAATGAGTTTATTTCTTATAGCCTATAAAAGCCCTCAAAGTGTACATCTTTTGCCCTTTAAATAGAAGAATATTATTTACAGGAAAAAACCCTAGCCTCTTCTTCATCTTCATGTAGCCTACCTGTTCTGTATATTCTAAAGCCAAAATGTTTGTACGTTGTTTGTAAATGGCTTTGTAAAAAAAAAGTCTTCCCCGAGTTTCCTGCTGCCCTGTATCTTGCTCTATCATTGGCTGTAGGTCATCACTGATGTATTTTTCAGTCAGATATTTAGCATGCCAAATATTTAGCTGGTGTCAGCGATGCATCGGCGATTCCCTCAGATTGCGTCTTTGATAATTCATACTGCACGATTGTCTCTTGCGTGAACGAGCACCGATTTGCCTCCGATGTCGGGCATTTGTCAGCGATTTATCAAAACCTGTCGGCGAGTGAATAATCGGGCTAAAATCGTGCAGTGTGAACTTGGCATAACAATAGAAAGTAATGATAGAAACCGTTACTTCAAAATGATTAATGGATTAATGTAACAAATTATTTAACAGTATTACTGTTTAACTGTATGCTGCTTTTGATCACACACATAGGGCCCTATGAAATATGTTATTTTTTTTTCTAAATTCATTTTTTTCCGTTTTAAATTTTTCTGGACTTCTTTTTAATGGTGAAATTAAATTGTATTTATCAAAAAGCATGTCTAATTAATTAAAACCACGAAACGTATACAATTTAACATTAATTTATTAAAAGTGTAACAAAAAAGACATGTTTAGAGCCTTATGAAATTGTTATTTTTTTTCTTCTCACCTTATGTTTTATTTTGACCAAATTCTGTGTTTTAGCATGTCTAATTATTTGAATGCATACAAACATTTAAAAAAAATATTCTAACAGTAGCCTTAGGAAATGTCGGTTTCCCTCTCAGAAATTATGTGGTTTATTTTTATATTTTTTCTGGTTATCAGATGAAGTCATAAAACATTGATTTAATTTATATTTTAATTAATGAAAATTAAACATTAACAATTTTGGCAAATACAGGGGATTTACTATTAAAATGTAAATATTTAGTGATTATTTTCTTAAAAAAAATAAGTTTTAGTATTTTTTCAACAGTAGTAGTAGTCAGTGGCGTGCACAGGTCCGATGATAAAGTGCCCTTGCTGTCTGTGCGATATGAACGATTTGTGTAGGGATTTGGGGGGGGGGGGGGGGTTAGGGGTTTGGATGGGAGCAGCATCCCAGTTGCTCAAAAAAAAATATATATATATAAACGTGATGCGCCATTCCTGCGCCCGGGCCCGCAACTGGCGTTCACACCTCATGTTTGTGGCTGAATGCAGATGATCATAATTGATGGACAACTATGCACTTGAAAAGACATCAGCAATCCGGCGCTGAATTAAAAAAATAAAAAATAAAAAAATAAAGAAGAAAACAAAGCACTTTCAGGTAGGCTACATTCATAATCAAAGAAGTATTAAGACAATATATATATATGTATATATATGTTTTGTGGTTATACATCAGACCTAAACCAACAACAGCCTTTAAAATGACTTAAAATGCATTATAAAAAACAATGAGGCAACCATGCTCAAAAAAACACATTAGATTCATCACAAAAAATTCTAACACCATCACAAATAAATTACAAATGCCATTACAACCATCAACTTTTAACCATCAAAACCATAAAAAAGTCTGTAGTGTTTTTTGGGACATATTCCATTAGGATTTATTGGTTTTAACAAGCCACCAATAGAAGGTGACAAATTACCAGTAGAGACCAACAGGGTCCATTACAGTTTCCAGTAAAAACACTACAAGTCCCGTTATAACCAGTAAAACCATTACACATTTTGTGAAGTGTCTATTGTTTTTTTTCAACACTATAAATGCCTGTAAAGGGAGCCATAGGCCTGGTAATTGCTGTTGTTATACTTATAGAATGACCATATGCTTGTTTAATAGGCCAATGAACAAACATTTAATTCAAATATACACTTAATCTTTTGGCCAACTTTTTGCTATAGATGACACGTCTCAATAATTTCTTCAACAAAAAACATGTGGACATCACAACCCTTACAAAAATTAACCATGGTTTTCGTAGTAAAACTGCTTAATTTTCTTTTGCGTGATTTCTGAATGCTTGAGACCATAAAATCAATCAGACGGCTGTATTACTGTCTTAGGTAACTGTCTAGAGCTACAATTTAGTAAATAATACAATTTAATTACAATTAATTAATACATTTACTTTTATATTTTATTAAAGTTCTATTTTGACCCCTATGGTATGTGTTTTTTTACTTCCATAATATTTGAGGGAGGGGGCACAACAATTAAATCCTGCTTAGGGCACATTTGGCCAGCAGCGGCCCTGATAAAGATGTGTCCACGATCTGCTTTTGAAGAAATATTGTTGTATCTTGCAACAGCGCACATTCTATCAGCTGCAGTTCTGGCGCCGTCGTTTCAATATACTGTACAGCGCCACAAACATTCACATCAGTAAGAAGATATTTTGAAGAATGTGGGAAACCAAACAGTTGCTGGTCCACATTGACTGATAGTAGGGAACACGGTGGACCAGTAACTGTTTGGTCAAAATAGCGCCACTGGTGGTAGTAGTAGTAGTATTATGTACATTCTACTAAATAATAGTAATGTAGCCTATTTCTGGCATAATGTCTTTAATAAGTTAAACCAAAGTTTTATTTTTGACGGGTTGCCGTGAATACCTTTAAAGTTCTGTGTGTATATGATATGATGCTAGTTTTACTCAAATGAAATTATAAAATGCGTGTGAAGTTACTCTCAGATCAGTTTTGGACATATTGCTCATGTATTTATGTCCTCATTGAGACGCCAGACGCTGATATCATTGCGAGTGACACGCGCGCTTGTGTGTGTAACGTTAGCAAACAAAACCGCGCGTCTGCTACATTTGCACAGAGGCGCGCAGAATATGCAGGATTCATATTTAAATTGACTTTTAAGGCTTAATATTTAAAGATACTAGTCCATATCGCTATTTGATTTAAGTGTAATTACCTACTCTTGAATAATTCATCCAAACTTTGACAAATTCCGTGATATTCCGCGTTAAACTGTAATTTACGTTTTTATGACTGGATTCCCAATTCCGTCCGCGTTTTCTGCATCGTGGAAATCATAGGGCCCTACATACAGTACATGCAGCCTTGCTGAGCATAAGAGACTTCAAAAACAAATAAATAAAAACAACAACAACCGTCTACAGAGGTGTATAAAAAGTACATGATTATCATGATTTTTAAGCACATGTTGTTTTGTGGTGAATTTTGAAAAACGTTCCAAAAATGCTACATGGCTTTAAGGACCGCAAATTTGACTTCTAATGAACTACATATGCTTTGAATTTCAGATTCACTCTCTTTAAATCTGCTCAGTAAGCTATATAGGGGGAATTGTGGATATGTTCATGTCAGAACAGCCTTCTGTCACTCAGTCTCATGATCCTGGGATAAACATACACATAATAAATCTACTGTAACGTTTCATCAGTGATTTACTCCACGTATTAGTGACATATCTATCTAGTTTTTTTCTGTTTGATAAGCAGTTAAATGTGTTTGTTTACACACAGAGAAGAAAAGTGTAAGCGTTTAATATGTCCAAGAATAAAAAGATACATTTTTAATCTTACTCAACATGTTAAAATTGATTTACAGAACTTTTTTTTGTGCTGTTTTCCAACAGTTTGGACTTGAATAAAGAAAGAAAACTTGCACTTAAGCTTTTCACAGGCATTTTGTTTAGACAGATATCGTGATGTATCATTATAGGATTTTCGAGAAATATATTGATTATCGCCGACTCGCTGTATCGTGATATTATCGTTATTGTCAGCCATGTATCGTGATTATATCATATCGCGAGGGACCCTGCGATTCCCATCCCTAGTGTTGATGCAGCCGTGTCAGGGGGGAAGCTGTGTGTTTCTATGAGAAAGCAAAAGCACTTTATTTGGCCTTCCGAAAGTAGATGCAATTAGGAATCATTGGATAAGATTGGTTTACAACACAACAGCACAACACAACACAAATGTTCGAATTTGTGCTACACATTTTATGGATGACAGTTTTGTGACAGGCTATTTTTTTTAAAAAAGGGGGTCAATTCCGACTTTGCTATGACAATCTGGTGCTTCTGAATCAGCGACTGTAAGTATATTTTGTTATTAGTTCAAGTATTTGCAATTGACTGTTCAAATGCGGAGTTTTGCGTGTAACGCGTCAAACGCATCGTGTTTGGGTGTGTGTGTGTGTGTGTGTGTGGGGAACAGGGTCACATCTCAGTGGAGTGTACATAAGAAATTGTCTTAATCGCGGCTTGTGTGCAAATACATACGAGCTTCATCACCGTGTCTGTCACGCGACTCTGCTCCCCTCTCGGGCTTGAGATGATAAAGCTAATTTGAAGGCCGAAGCTCGCGATTATGGTAAGGAGCATTACATTTCTGACACGTGCTTGTGGTGTTCGGCCAATCACAATGCACTGGGTCATTTGGCCAATCATAGCAGACTGCACTTGTAGGAAGGAGGGGCTTTGTAGAAAACGACACGTTTGAGAGAGGCAATGCATAGAGTACCTACAATAATGAACAGTATTTGAAAAATGTGTTTTTTGAACATTAAAGCATGTCAACATATTCTGTTACACCAAATACACAAAACAATGATCTTTAAAAAAGCATCATATGACCCCTATAAATCTAATAAAGGACCTCCACATATATGGCAAACGCAGAAGCTCAGATGTTCATGTGTGATGCGCTACAAAAACTTTTGTTTTAGCTTGTGACAGAGGCACATGCTAATTTTCTTTATTTATTTTAGGGCACCTTTATGTTATTTTCGGACCTGAACTCTCATTAGAGATGTCATTATAAATATCTCAAATTGTGTTTAACCAGAGTCTTATGGGTTTGACACGACATGTGGGTTAGTAAATTATGAAAGATGTTTCATTTTCAGGTGAACTAGCCCTTTAAATTAAGAACTGAACATTGACAGTTGTAAAAGTACATTGTATAAACTCGTTTCGCATTTTATGGGCTTAATCTTATATAAAATGTCACAAAATTTTTTTGCTGCCAACTTTGTTTCCAACATACTCTGATGCCCTTTTCATTTATGTTTGTACAAATTACAGTGTTCGCCTATGGACTACAAGGACTATGTGATACTTCAAACCTATTGTGCTTTGATGATAATTAAAGGTGCTGTAAGTGATTTCCCCACCCTTTTTTCTCTCCCCTGTCCATTGTAACTACTTTATCAACTACATTTTCACATTTTTAAGAATATGTGAGTAGTGTTTAACCATGCAACCCTGCTACAATGTCTATGGGATATGGGTGATTGCTAGGATTTTGAAGCAATTGCTAGGATATTTCTGGGTGGTTGCTAGGGAGTTCTGCTTGATATCTTACTGGCCTGCAGTAACCCAAGCCTCTGATATTCAGATTCCTACTGTAGGTTTTCCTGTAACATCTGTGTAAGTGAGGACCTTTTCTTTAAAATAAATTTGATCCACAAAATTAATTTCCACATCCACAGTGTTCTCTCAAGAGTTCTCAATACAAGCCACACTCATTTTGTGTTTAGCTGTGCCCTGAAGGAGTTATTGGTCTGTTGGGTGTTGCTGTGCTCCATGAATGGATTAGGGAGAGAGGCCTAGGAGATTTAATTTGTCTGTGGTAAATAGCTTGAGATTGGATTTATGCATAGCGGGTCATTGGAGGGAGAGAGAGAGAGAGAGAGACAATGAGAGAGAGAAGATAATGGGGATTTCAGGCGGATGAATGGACAGGTGGAGAAGGAGATGGAGCAGAAAGGTGAGGGGAGTCAGGAGTGTTGGAACAGGGAAAAGAAGAACAGGCAATTTGAGAAGCTTTATGGCATTTGCGTTTAAATTGGGGACATATCTAAACAAACAGCAGAGGGGGGAACATCCAGTCACAAACAATTTATATAGGATTCCGGCATTACAGAAGTATGAGGTTATTCTGCTGTGAACTTCTGGATTTCCCTCAATTGCATATCAGTGATTGAATATGCAATAATGCTTCTCACAGCAGCAGAGAAGGCCACTGTTTTTTTTGTTGAGAGAACAGGAATAGTCATTACATCCACAGATTCAGTCTTTTTCAAGGACTATGTGATGTTGTAATGGCTGTTTTAATAAAGACAAACTGTAAACAAGAATAAGAATCACCATGTGTTTACAGCTCATGACTGATACAGCATTATCCTTCAGTACAAATATCCTTTGTTCATTTGGTTAGTTCAGTTTTTTAGTTATATATTTTTTGTTTTCTTAGTTCTTTATTTTTTGCTTAATTTTTTCATCTATTTGCGCACGACATTCCTTCCATGATTTTTTGTAATACTTGTTCATATGAAATGTATCCTTTTGTTTGTTTTAGCGTGAGTTTTTTTCCCCCTTTCATTTATTTGCTCTTTCTGCTATTTTTTGTTCTTTTGTTTGTTTTTGCACTAGTTCTTTTTTACTTTTGATTGTTTGCTCTTTCTGATACTTTTAATATACTTCATTCTTTTGTTTGTTCTTTCTAATATTAGATTATATTAATTCTTTCTTTTGTTTCCTTGCACATTTTGCTCTTATTTCCTTTCATTTGTTTGTTCTTTCTAATGTTTGTTTATCCAGATCTAAATTTTGGATTAGAAAAAAAAAAAGTTCTTGTTGTTGGTGGAACCTATTGTTCATGAGACAAAATTAGATATTTTGTGGACAGGAGCCCCAAGCATGGCTGAAGGTACAACTAGTGATCGACCGATATTGATTTTTTATAACCGATACCGATTATTTGTACGTTTATGTAACCGATATGCAGAACAATATTTATTTACTGTTATAAAAGTAAATAAATAACTGAAGTAAGTCCATTCTTCGCTTTGGTTTTTCCTCCTTTCAGTCATCTTAACAACAACAAACAACTGTTGAAAATTAACATTTTCATGTAAAATGTAATCTTAAAATTACAACAATGAAAACATTTTATTTATAAAAAGCATCATCAGCAACACTGATATTAACAATAACCAAAAGAATGTCTAATGTTTTCAAATGGAGAAAATAAAGGACAGAAGTCATATCAACTTCATTTTAAACTACAGTTTTAGGTTTATAAGCTGTTTAATAGACTAAAGAGTGAAGAATAATTCACTGAATAATATTCTCTGGAATATTGAAATAAGCTATAACAAACAAAACATTGTATTTTATTGCATTTCTTAACTGGCATGTTTTATCAGAATTATTAAAATGTTTTTGTCATTCTAAATTATGAAAACTGCTGACAGCGCGGTTTATCTATGCATTTACACAGAACTATACTCAAACTGCGATCGCTTGTGGAGAAAATAAATAATTAATTTCGATAGAGATGTTTATTGGCGAAATAATGGTTCTATAGTAAATTTTAATATAGTTTAGCGTGTTTCAAACAAGTGAATCTTGTTAAAAGTTACATGCGGTGGCCGTGCTGGAGCTTCTTCTGGGCATCAACCGCTGAGTGAACCGTGCCCACTGCTCCAAGTGTGTGTGTGTGTGTGTGTGTGTGTGTGTGTGTGTGTGTGTGTGTGTGTGTGTGTGCACTTGGATGGGTCAAATCCAGAGAACACATTTCACTGCTAGTTATACTCTGTATAATTGTGTATGTGACCAATAAAAAAATCAGTTTTTTTTTAACCGATAACCGATTATGGTAAAATGCTTAAATATCGGGAAAAATATCGGTAAACCGATATATCGGTCGATCTCTAGCTACAACACACGTAATCAGAGAAACTGTGAAACTGAACTTGCAGGAGCAGCTGCAGTAATGTGAATTCTGTATGTTTTATTTTGCCTTGTCAAGCTTTTGAAGTATTGATTAATGTAATTTTGAGTGTTTTTAAATAAAAAATTTCTAAACATCATCAGCTTTTTTTGTTTGCTCTTTCTTTTCTTTGTATATTCATTAGCACTTTTCTTCTTTCGTTCGTTTGTTTATAAAAGAGCAATTGGGCTCGGGACCTGGGGAGCTGCTGTCCTGCTGAGTTTTGTTCTGACTCTAATCCAACACACGTGCTTGTAATTTTTGAATGTTCCTAAAGACCTCGATATGACCATCTTCAGATGTGGAGCTGAACTCTGCCAGACAGTGGCATGGATAGTGGAATTAAAGAACTCCAAGTTTGTTATTTCTTATTGTTTATTTGTTCTTTCTTTATCTTTCTTTCATTTGATCATTTAGATTTTAATTTTCTATTTCAACATGCTTATGTGAAACCAACACATACAGATACAAACACGAACACACACTGACACATCAATGCACACAACACACGTGGTTCTTGTGTATGTGTGGGATCAGGATCGATTTGTTATGAATCCCTTTATCACGCACACACAAAAGAACATGTTGTGCAAGGCTGCAAGCTAACAAGTTATATAAGATCTAAACCCATAGAACTGACAAAACCGACTATAGGGGTCTAAACTGAGCCACAGTTTACTTCTAAAATAACTTCTTTCTAAAGCCTTCCTTAATCCAAGGTTCTTTCCAGTCCTCGCGCCCCACCGCTCTGCATATTTTGCATGTCTCTCTTTGTTAAAACACTGATTCAGATAATCACTCGTTAGAAGTGCGCTCCGTGCATGAAACTGTGTTCGATTGAATGCTCCTTACACAGTCCATTGCTCCCTACTCCCTGAGCAGGGAATCCTGAAGTTTACTTTATTTTGTTACATTCATTCATGGATTGCGCTGCGCAACGTCTCACGCAGGACTGTGCATCATATCCTGTAAATATACAGTTGATTTCACGTCTTGACACTTCAATACACTTGAATGGAATATATACGTCGCTTCGAACTGGATTATGGCGGGTGTGTGTCCACTTCGCAGAGGGCACTACGTTCGAATACGACTGTGATAGTGTTGAAATATGCAGAGCGGTTGGCGCGAGGACTGGAAAAGACGCTGCTCTAATCAAGAATACAATTTGGTGTGACTGATTATGAGATTGGATTGTTGTAAAAGTCTAAGAGCCACAGCTGTAAAGGGGATATTGGACACAAGCTGCAGAACAAACTAAACACAGCTTAATAATGAGCTCAGGCAGAAAAAAGACAGAAAGAGAGAGATGACGGAAAAAGACAGGCTGGAGAACTGGGGAAACTTTTTCCCCATTAGTGTCCTGTTTGCTTTTTTTAAACAAACTCACTCTTTGCCAGAATCTAATTTTAGAGCTGAATGAGACACCTGCGATCTAAAGATAAAGAAACCTGGAGAAACAGAACATCTCTGTGCAGCTCAATCTGAGGCACTAATAATCTCCAAGTTGATCAAAGTGGCTGTACTGAGTACTGACTCAAGTGGCAGGAACTGAAAAAAAGATGCATTCATAAGACATTTAATGAGCAGTTCAGCTGAGTAGCATTCAATATAAATGTCCAAACACAACTCAGATACTTGTGCTGATCTATTCTGCTCAGAGCCTCACTGAAACATGATGAGTAAGGGAGTTTCCATTCAGCATTTTGTGCTGTGAATCATGAGCTGTTACATCTGCACTCTCACAGCAGAATGATACACGCATGCTGTATTATCACTAATCACAACTTTAATATTAAAGAGAACTGTGTTTTATACAAACGAGTGAATGCGTGGACAAGCTGTTTAGGTGACTTCTAGCCACAGGCATTATGCCTGTAGGTCGCCCATTCACTGACTGTCTGATTCATATTGCTCACAGAACAAGAAACGACTCAATGTGGCAAGCTCTAATCTGATTGGTTGACATTGCACAAATTAAAGGTGTGAGAGTACATTGGTACGGACTTCTTATCAGTACACCTGGAAAAAAAGTTGTATGTACTGGGTTGATAAAATGAGTACTTTTGGGAAATAAATAAATATTTTTAAAATTTGAGGATTAAATAATAACTGGATTAGTTAATTCATGCATTTAGACTGACAGGATTGCTGATTCATTATGCACATTGAATTTCCACTTATTTCCACATAAACATGTCTCCTCAGAACAGATATTAATTGAATCTACCCCTCCTGTGCTAAATGCAAATGCTAATATTATACCAGGCAATGTTATTTTCCGTTGAACACTCTCTTCACTCTACATGGTAAACAGCATTCCCAGAAATTAACAACATCTGCATGCGGGTATAGTTCCATTCTAGAAAAGGAGTTTTTGCATGTTTTAGCTACAGTAAATGATCAGTAAAAACATATGAGTAAATACCTCCAAAGTTAACAGCCAGGTTAGTGGCATTAAATCTTTTAAAGACACTCATTAATAGACACTTAACTATATATAACTAGATAATAAACTAGATATTAAACAAAACAAAGTACAAAACTAAACAAAAAACAAAGCAAAAAGCAAAAAACAAAACTAAACAAAAAACAAACAAATCAAAAAGGAAAAACAAAGCAAAGCAAAAAAACAAACAAGTCAAAGCAAAATAAAGGAAAAAATGAGGCAAAAAAAGCAAAAGCAAATCAAAGCTACAAAAAACAACAATAACAAAACAATAAGAAAACAAAGCTACACAAAAACCACAAAAGGGAAATAAAAGCAAAACAAAACAAAATGAAATGCAAAACAGCAAAACAAGAGTTCTTATAGAATGTGAATGAAATTGAAAAAGTTGTTGGTGACATTACGCATTGGTCAAAATGATCTCTTCCTGCTCAAAATGAGCTGCAGACCTTTTGCCACTTAGCATAAAAATCTGGCTATGTGAGACTGACTTTAAGCAGAACTGACCATGGTATGTGCGATTCCACATCCTCTTATTGATAACGTCCCCTGGGGGCCTCGCACCCGACCGATCCAGAGTCTCATTTAGGGCATGAGAATACAGCATGACTCCATCGTGGAATGAGCCAGAAATCAGATTCATCTGGAAGAGAGGAAGCGCACAAATTACACACTAGAATTAAATCTCTAAATAACTGGGGTTTAAATTCCATTACTTTTATTAGATTACCAGCTCTCTAGAGACCAGAGTGAAAGTATTTTTGAAGAAAACTTGACAGCATAGCAAGACTGTAATTCGATGACCCACACGAGACTGTGTGCTGAGAAAAATGGCTGCGTTCCTAATGCTGTCCATCATTCTCCTGTGACTCGACTCACCTCTGCTTCACTGTTTAATATCACACATTCCTCCTAAATATGTTGAAATAAATCCTGTTTCTCTTGCTCCGTGTGTTCATTTTAACACGCTGAGTTATTGTTTGGTAAACAAAATAAATTCTATATAATAAATATAATATCAATAAATATGGTGATAAGGAGTTAGTCAGTGAGAACTACTTTAAACTTGTTAGCTTTTTACATGAGGAGGAGCATCATATTTACATAAATGGTAATGAATTATTACTCGGAACGAAACTCACCCCTAAAGAACACATCTGAATTTAGTCAGATTTATTAAATAAAAGATAATTTGTCACAGTGTTTACTTGGCTGAAGCCTGAGAGATGTCGTTTTGTCACAACGAGTGAGTTCAATCCATAATTTTGTTAGTTCACAAGAACTATATATTGCAAATATATACAGTACATATGTGCTTTCTGCATATATTGTTTTTTTTGTTAAGCTCAGCATGTCTTGTGCACATCTGCTATGCAGTACTGCACGGCTTATGCTTGCTGTGTGATTGCTGTAACCTGTTAATATAGGCCAAAAAAATAAACAAATTAACAAGCAGTGCTAACACAGGCAGTGTGAAACAAGTGTGATAAAGACCTGAGAGATCGAATTTGGAGTTGCTGACTAAAATGTCAAATTAATATCAATGTATTGCCATTTCATTTATTTCTCTTTACTTGAGTTAGTAAACACTATCACAGAAATAAATTCAATTTTATAATATAGTTAATATATTATAGTCAATTAAAAAACAGTTAAAATTTTAATATTTCACATATATTTCACATTTACTGTTTTTACTGTATTTTTGATCAAATAAATGTAGCCTAAGAGCATAAGATAATTTTGTCCCCTAAAATATTAAGAAAATCTTACCAACTCCAAACTTTTGAAAAGTAGTGTATATATACATGCAGTTATAAAATAACAAAAATATTAACAAAAAACTGAATCTTTAATTCTCAAAATGTAGCAAAACATGAAGCAAATCTTTTTTTTTTACTGTTGTCTTCCAGTTTTTGTAATTTGTAGGTGATAATTAACTTGTGTCAATCTTAAACAAATAACAAAATATTAAGACAAACGACTTTCCTCTTTTTTTACAAACCAATCCAGGTTTGAATGATCCATTATTTACTGACAAAGGAGGTGTGTGTCCAGATATTTCAGGGACCAAATTTCCCCACAAAGATAGTAATGCCAGTAAATGTTGACATTGTGGGGACATTTTTGGTTATAAATCATAACACTTTAGGGTTCTAACTATTAACTACTTGCTTATTAGCATGACTATTATTAACATTTTAGCTGTTTGTTAGTGCTTATAAAGCACATTTTCTGTATGACCTTATTCTACATCACTAACCCTGACAAAACCTTCCGAAACCTCCTTTGGGGTGTCCTCTTTGTAAAATAATAATACAAAAAAAGAAGAAAATATTGTTTTTACACAATCATAAATATGCAGGAAGTTTTGTGTTAGTGTTGTTATTTATAGCTGATTATAAAAACAATAGAAGACATGTCATGTCACATTGCCATCAGGTGCTGAAATGTGCAAAATTATGGTTTTATACCACTCCATATTTTTGGTACGCTATGTTTTTAGTACTGGTAAACTACACAAGACTAGATTCAAACCTTGCATCTCTGTGAGCCCAATCTCAGTTACATATCAACAACATGTGCACCAACTTCCCATAACCCTGAGAAGACAAACACACTCCCGAGAGAGAGCGGCACAACCAAGGACACTAAATTTCACTATGGCAGGCTTTATTACCCGTACATGACATTCAGCCATGATTACAACCACCCCACATGTGTGAGAATCTTGTGAGAGAACTGAACAGTTTCTGGACTGCTGTTTCACTGGGTAAACATGAACATATTTCAGCTGTTGTGATGTTGGTACACTATATTGCCAAAAGTATTGGGTTACCCCCTTTTAATGAACAGGTTTGACTATTTTAGTAATTTTCAATTTCCAAATCTTAATGTTTAAGCATATAATGATATTCTAGGGAATTGTGTGCTTCTAATTTTATAGCAACAGTTTGGACAGGACCCTTTTCTATTCTAACATGACAGTGTCTCTGTGTATAAGGCAAGGATCAAAGAGAAATGATGATTCCCCTTCATGGGAACTTCGAACTGCGTCCCCTAAGGGTCGCTATGGGGAACGCCATCAGCGTGACTCGTGTCTGAAGCATACATATTCTGAAGCATACATATATAAAAACACCACCTGTTGGCCGGCGACAGCCTATGACGTCACTACCGACGCGACCACAATATAAGGGGCGCCGGGAGAATACATCATCAACTTTTTCCGTCTTCACTGACTGCTTTGTTTGAAGCGTGCAATCTGGTAAGAGTACAATTCTCTCTCTATTATCATGGCGAGCACTAGCAAGGCGTTTAAGAAGTGTGTGGATCCGTGTCCTCGTTATTTGACACCCGATGACACACACAATCTTTGCGTCTTTTGTTTGGGCAAAGAGCATGCACGCGATGTCCTTGAGGGGAAAATCTGCGTGTACTATGAGCCTTTTTTCTATGAAAAAGCTCCGCTCTCGTCTGTCCCTCTTTTCGAGGAAAGAGGGGCAGCCGTCTGCTTCCCGCGATTCGGGACCCACCGCTGCCGAGGCACAGAGGCGGATGGAATCGTGGGGTTCGCAGTTGGATCTGGCCGATGAGTTAGAGAGGGACCGCCCCTTTTCGCGTGCGTCGGCCGAGAACGAGAGTGAGCTGCTGGATTGTGATGATGCGATCTTTCTGATGTCATCAGATTCGGCGGCTAGTGCTCTGCTGGGTTATCCTCAGGAAGAGCAGGAGATGTTTGAGGGCGAGGAAGTTGAGACTGAACCCTCTCAATCCTCCTGCACTGCATATGACGAGTTATTGGAGGTTATGGATCATAAAATAATTTTCTGGCCATAAACCTCGAGCGAAGCCTTCCTTTTCCAATCTCCATGTGGGGGTTGAGAAGAGTGGAAAAAGCAAATTTTTTTCTCGCATTCATAGGTTTCAGATACTAGTTATTCTGACATTGAGGGGATGCATGAAAATGGCTATGCAAAATGGCTATGCCCCCTTGCAAGAGACGATAGCAAGCTATCTCTCTCTGTGGGCGAGACATCCTCTCTCAGGCTCCTCCTTGCCATCTAAGCCCTGAATCTTGCTAAATCTTGCAGGGCAAATGCAGCAGCAGGTCAGACGCGCGTCGTGCACACTATGGCGGTGCTTCAGGCGTACCAGACTGATCTACTACAAACAACGCAATCTCTGGATAAGCTTTTCTATAAAGTCAGATCTGAGCCCGAACAACCAGCCAGTCCTAGCCCATCTCGGTCTGGGGATCAGAGATGGGCTCAGAAGGCTAGTCTCGCGACTCGTGCCCCTCCCCCGCTGAGGGTAGGGCTTGAGAGAGGCGCGGGTCAGAGAGAGGCAAAACCTGAGGGAGGTGTTCCAGACGAGGCGTCCTAAACGACACTCTCGTCCGGACCAGAGTAAGAACATCTATTCCTTTCCTAGGGGGCATCTGCCTCTTATTCCTCTCTAATTCCCCTGCAACCACCGTAAAAACTCCACCTGACCGAGGTTAGGTGGAAACTTCCAGCGCAGGAGCCAATGGATGAGTACGATCCATTTCTAAAGGCTATCGCAGTGATTACCTCACTCGTCGATACTATGATCCAGGCTAGGAGCGCTCCTTGTTGGTCGAGCTAGCATGCTCTCACCATAGAGGGTCACCTATGAGCATGCCGCTCCCTTCTGAGCGTGTGAGTTCCCTCTCATTCTGAGGAATGATTCTCCGCTCTCAGAGCTCATTGATGGTCGAGCTAGCACTGCTCCCCTCACCATAGAGGTCACCTATGAGCATGCCGCTCCCTTCTGAGCGTGTGAGTTCCCTCTCATTCAGAGGAATGAGTTATTCCTCTCTCCAGAGCTCATTGATGGCCGAGCTAGCACTGCTCCCTCACCTTAGAGGGTCACCTATGAGCATGCCGCTCCCTTCTGAGCGTCTGAGTCCCTCTCATTCTGAGGAATGAGTTCTCCGCTCTGCAGAACTCGTTGTTGGTAGAGCTTGCATTGCTCCCCTCACCTTAGAGGGTCACTATGAGCATGCCGCTCCCTTCTGTGAGTCTGAGTTCCCTCTCATTCTGAGGAATGAGTTATCCGCTCCCCAGAGCTCTGTGATAGGTCGCTCTCCTTGTTGGTCGAGCTAGCATTGCTCCCCTCACGTAGAGGGTCACCTATGAGCATGATCTCCTTCTGAGCGTCTAAGTTCCCTCTCATTTGAGGAATGAGTTCTCCGCTTTCAGAGCTTCTTGCTGGTCGAGCTAACACTGCTCCCATCACCATAGAGGGTCACCTATGAGCATGCCGCTCCCTTCCGGGCGTCTGAGTTCCCTCTCATTCTGAGGAATGAGTTCTCCACTCTCCAGAGCTCCGTGTTGGTAGAGCTAGCATTGCTCCCCTCACATAGAGGGTCACCTATGAGCATGCCGCTCCTTATGAGCGTCTGAGTTCCCTCTCATTCTGAGGAATGAGTAGTTCTCCGCTCTCCAGAGCCGTCATAGAACGTTACCAAAATATATATATAAGTGCACACGCTAAAGCTCTGGGCACTTTCTAAAATCCACTCAGTGGTAAGATCGCACATCAAGTGTTCTGTGTTCTTTCTAAAATCCATGTTATGGTAAGTACACACGCTAAGGCTCTGGGCACTTTTCTAAAATCCACCCAGTGGTAAGATTGCATATCAAGTGTTCTGCGTTCTTTCTAAAATCCTGTACGGTAGGGTTACGCGCTGTAGCTTCGTGCCCTTTATTTGAGTTGGTCAAGCCCCGGCCTGTGCCTTGGGCCCCACTCTACCTTTTTGTCCCAATATTTGGGTTTGAACAGTGTGTCGCTACCAAAGGGTCTGTTGAGACAGTTCCCTCAACGAGCTAAAAGCGTGCAGAGCAAGTGGTAGCCCTGGGTGACCAGCCAGGACCTACTACCACTAGGTGCTTGGCCATATCCCCTTAAAAGAATCTTTCTCTGATTCCAAGCCTTGAGCTCTACCCTGGGTAGGGTATGCAGCTCGGGTCTTTGGCCGAAGGGGATAATGTCACTGACAGCCATCAACCGTCCCAGGGACAACACCCTTAGCCTGGTAGAGTTGGCTTAGTGCTCGCCTTTTGCATTAAATTGGCTTGCACTCCCCTCAGCATGGTGGCGCGGGTATATCGTTCCCCATAGCGACCCCTAGGGGACGCAGTTCGAAGTTCTCATGAAGGGGAACGTCTCAGGTTACTTATGTAACCATGGTTCCCCGAGTGGGGAACGAGAAACTGCGTCCCCTAGGCTGTGTGCCATGCTTTGGATGCAAGCTTCAGACGAAGAAGTTGATGATGTATTCTCCCGGTGCCCCTTATATTGTGGTCGCGCCGGTAGTGATGTCATAGGCTGTCGCCGGCCAACAGGTGGTGTTTTTATATATGTATGCTTCAGACACGAGTCACGCTGACGGCGTTCCCCATAGCGACCCCTAGGGGACGCAGTGTCTCGTTCCCCACTCGGGGAACCATGGTTACATACGTAACCTGAGACGCTCAGTCAGTGTGGAAGAACTTGACTGGTCTGCAGAAAGCCAAGTCCTAATCCCAGCTGAACACCTCTGGTGTGACTTTAAATGCAGACATTGAGCCAAAAATTCATCACCAAAATATTTGTTTTAATTATATACGGTGTTGTAAATAAAATACATATTATCAAAATCCCCATTATTTTCTAATCTCCTCATTCTTTCTTACCTGCCTCATAGGTAAGGCATCATCTTTGTTTGGATCATCATTAAAATGCAGTTTCCTCTCATTTTAAATGGATAGAGCACAGACAAAACCGTGTCTTGTTTACATGAAGAGATTTTTTATTTGATTTTGGGCTTGTTTTAAAGTTTCAATTTAGTTTAGTTATTTATATTATATATACATTTTGTTATTTAGCAGACGCTTTTATCCAAAGCGACTTACAAATGAGGACAATAGAAGCAATCAAAATCAACAAAAGAGCAATAATATGCAAGTGCAATATTAGTATATCATGATAGTGTTATATTTCAATTTCACAAAGAAATGTGCAGCATTTTGTCCAAGCAATAAAAAAGGACACATTTAATTAATAATTTGTCTTAAATCTCGATTTTGTTCAAATAAAATCGTGAATCGAATCATGAGTTGAGTAAATCGTTACATCCCTAAGTGAAACATTATGAAGCATGTTTCATTTCATTGCATCTAAACAACCTCTCACGATGCCAGGATGTTTTTTTAATGTTCTATCAAATAGAAAACTACACAATATAAAATTAATTGTACACTGTAACACAAAAGAATGTGTTCATGAATATATGTAGATGTTTATGACGTGCTTAACAATAATACGTTTCCCAGATATAAAATGTTTTTGTATTGTATAATTTATATAAAGCATGCTTGTGTTTATGACTATAAAATCATATTATTTATTTATTTAGGAGTTATGAGTGACCAATATTATTGATTTCTAATGTGATAATATAGTTTATCCTATATCAACGTGCTAAGAGGAGGTTGTTTTGGTTACTAGATCCCTTGAAGACTTGAAGGCTAATATTTTACATTAAATATGGTATAATAACCTCCATGACTACTGATGATGTGGCAGTGTTTTTTTCTTGAATCCATGGAAAGCAGCAGCAGACACTGGAAATATCAGGTATGGTTTACTGGTTTCAACATTTTAACAGGATCTGTTTTAGCAATGACACAAATGTGTGTTACTGTTCAAGTCTTAGTGTTTAGATCAGTGTGCTCAATAATGTCTTTGACTTGCACTGTGTATATTTTGATTATACTGTGTTGTAAATAAAATACAAATACAACCCCCCATTATTTTACTCTCCTCACATTCTTTGTTACCAGCTTCACAGACACATTACTGACTGATTGCTCATTATGGGATGAGTCTCTCCCTTTGTCTCTCAGGTGTGAATCACTAAATATTCATGGCCATTGTCACTCCTTCACATACGGCTTTTCTAGCACAAAACATACTTTAAAAAAGTTAGCACACATAAATGTTGTTTTCTCAAAAACACAGACATGTACATTCATACTGCTTGTGTATTAATGTAGCCTAGTTTGTCCTGGTTACAGTGTAATCAGACTTTAGACATTTAAATGTTCTTGAGATACTGAAAAAGCACAAATGTCAGGGCATGTCAAAACTTCTTCAGGGCTCCAAATCCCCCTCAGACCCCAGAGGGTAAAAGTATTACATAATAATAATAAGTAATATTAACACTACTCAACAGTCCCTAATCTGTGCTCAGATTTACCAATATACACCTGAAAATAAAATATTTCTCAACAAATTGTTCCAATATTTAAAGAAATTTTAAGAAACATTTAAGAGAAAGTTGATATTTTAAGCACCAGTGTGAATTCCTTTAAGGATCCTGAACTATGAAAGCACACTATCGAGCAATATATTTCCTCTATCATGATTCAAATATGCAGTGAATCTTAAAGCCTGATCATGAATAACTAATATGGCTGAATTTAGGCAAGGGAAAGATACATTTCCAGCCATCTGTCCACCTTATAAACCATTCATCCATTCATTCATCCATGCAATGCCATTACCGTTAAATAATGTGTGTATAATTTGAAGGTAAACTGGACAGGATCCCAGCTGAACTGAAGATTAGATTAGTTTTATTTTATTTCTAAAATCTTGTCAAAGTTTCTGAAATATCTGTCAGCCTGAGCTACAGCGATTCACAGGTAGAAGTCAGTGGCGCAGAGCCAGATGGTTACTGGCAAACCCTGAGCTCCGCTGTAGCGTAATGAAATGGAGGGGAAAATGCTCCAAAAAGCCAAAGGAGGCAGAGAGATGTACAAAAGTGTGGTTGTCATAGCAACTATAGACCGAGTGTGGACTCGTCAATACGGAACATCTGTGGGTGACGGTGGATTGGGAGAAAGAAAACGGTGCAATGAAATGCAAATTCTGGAGACATGGTTGAATGGACGGAGAGAGTGGGAGGTGGGGAAGACTAGATTAAAAAATGTCATCCAGACCAAAAACAACAACAACACAAAAAAGCAATAGGTTGAGAGACATGAGGAAAACCATGTGAAGACAAAATAAAGGATTGAACGAAATTACAAATTCAGACTGAGAGATACAAAGAGAGAGCAACAGCATATTTACATGAGCTAATGGGTTTCCTATGTGGTTGTTTACTGGCTCAAACTTCCACCCCAATTTTTTTTTAAATAATATTCCGCTCTCTATATGTGACCCTGGACCACAAAACCAGTAATAAGGGTCAATTTTTCAATATTGAGATTTATACATCATCTGAAAGCTGAGTAAATAAGCTTCCATTGATGTATGGTTTGTTAGGATATGACAATATTTGGTCAAAATACAATTATTTGAAAATCTGGAATCTGAGGGTGCAAAAAAATAATAATCTAAATTTTGAGAGAAAAAAAAAATCGCATTTAAAGCTGTCTAAATGAAGTCCTTAGCAATGCATATTACTAATCAAAAATTAAGTTTTGATATATTTACAGTAGGAAGTTTACAAAATATCTTCATGGAACATGATCTTTACTTAATATCCTAATTAATTTTGGCTTTAAAAAAATCACAAATTTTGACCCATGCAATGTATTTTAGGCTATTGCCACAAATATACCCATGCTACTTAAGACTGGTTTTGTAGTCCAGAGACACATATGGCTCAAGTCCCTCCGTATGGAATGTTTTACATGTTTTATCACCATATTACTGCATACTTAGGGTTATAAGTAATAGTAGCCTTAACAAGAACTACTAATGACACACTTTATCACAAACAGCAGGATGAATGTCTGCACTTGTTGTTCCCACCATTAGATGTTTCTACATGGGAAAGCTCATTGTAGATTAAATCCCCTAAAAAGGAAGCAGCTTTTGCCACACCTATCTCCATTTGTCTTATTTTTTCTGTGCACAGTCATGTACATCACAGTGACATGGGGCCGTCCAATCCAATCAGAGAGCAGTGCCTAACAAAGCTTTGGACTAAAGAGAGCATTTATGGAGAAATTAGGCCTTCCATGGTGAAATGGGAAGAGGAAACTTGAGACACTCTGAACAAGTGCATAGTTCACCAAAGTAAGTACAAGGACAGAAAAAGAGAGAGAGAGAGAGAGCAAAAGAGTGATAGTGATAGAGAGAGAATGTGTTCGGCTGTAATAACATGATGGCAGGGAAAAGAACAACTAATTGGAGAGACAGACGTGTGAGCTGCAGGCAGAGGGAACCTTCCAAATGAGCTCACTACCCTGGGGAAATGGATGGATGCATCAGGCTAACAGACTAGAACAACAGAAAACAGAACAGCGAGAAGAGTTGCAGGCACCTTATTAGACTTCAGAAAATAATTTGACTGTGCACAGAGCGTACAACATATCTCATCTAATAGTTATCTATGGAAACACAGCTGCAACTCTTTCCAGGCATTGCTAATAAGTCTTGGCTGTGTTGTTTGTAGTACACACACTTGCAGGGTGGCAAATCTACAAGTGGGAATGTTTGTTACTAAAGGCTAGAATACACTGGCAGATTTTTGCTCCGCTTTGCAGTCTGGAAGAGTCAACGCTGTAGATTTTGGGAAGACAGACTTCACAGAAAATCATGTAGTATATAATGGGCATTTTTTAAGATTCGTACTGTGATTATATCCAGTTTAGGAGATCAAACATGTTTGATATTTTGAGCTGATTTATTGTTTTTATTTGTCATGTGTCTCCTAGCAACAAGGCACATGCTCCTGTTTGAGTTTGTTGTGTTCAGAACGACTTTAAATTATAAAAGTGTGTGATCTTGAGTCATTTATTGTACGATGCCCGGTTTTTGCTCTATAACAATTTACAAAGCAAGTGTACAATTCCCAGTGTTTTAAAATCTTTTCAGATTCACAAGGAATATCAGGTTCCTGATCTTGACATCAGGACCTGATGTGAATTGTATTACATACCTACCTAAAAAGTGTCAGGATATAAATGTAAAACCACAAAAAAATATTTTTAGCAATTTATTTAGCTTTATTTTACACAGAGGTTATAATAAAAATATATAATTTTGTGGATTATATGATGCATTTTCGCTATCCCGTGGGTGCTCATTCCGGTTGAGCCACTGATGTCACAAGGAGTACTTTGACACTGTTTTTGGTACCTTTCTGCGCCTTGAATGTGTAAGGACCCTTGCTGTCTATGGGAGGATCAGAGAGCTCTCGGATTAAATCCAAAACATCTTAATTTGTGTTCCGAAGATGAAAGAAGTTCTTCTGGGTTTGTAACAACATGGGACAACATAATGACAGAATTTTTGGGTGAACTATCCATTTAATAATTTCAATGCATTTTCCCATCATTAATTTGACCAAATTAATGTTTTAAATCGACATATGAGATTGCATGGAAAACAGCAGCTTGGTCTTTTTGCTAAACTTCTCATTTTGTGTTCCAATGGTATGAATTCATGTGTTTTAGACAAAAGGGAAAAAAAAATCATATAAATATTATTAATAATAATAATAATATGAAAAATAAATAAATAAATACATGCTTAGCTGAATTAGCACTAAATTACCCACAAAGTCAAACATCGATCCAAAGAACCTGTTATGCAGCATGAAACTACTTGTTGAATCATACTCGGTTACTAATGTAACCTCGGTTCTCTGAGATACGGAACGAGTACTGCGTCTTATATAAGACGCTAGGGGAAACTCCTTTTTCTCAGATACTGAAGCCTTTTTTTAATAACGCTGTGTACCTGCACGCCATTTGTTTGTGCAGTGCGCTGAAAATGAACCAATGGCTCGTAAGCGGAGTTGCACAGCCTATGGCTGGAAAGCCCGCCAAAGCGGGCATCTGGCTATGTAATGCGGGCATTCGCCAAGGCTCCTCAGGTTACTTCGACTGAAGCGACAACTGAGTCATGCAGCCGCATAGCTACTAACCGAGGATACGTTAGTAACCGAGTACGTTCCATATCGATACTACACTTCGTACTGCATCTTATTTAAGATGATAGGGGAACCAGTATAATCCCGCCGTGTCTATGCTAGGGGAACGACCAACACTTGAACTTGCCTTAGGCACCAAGAGGGGCCCAGAGGGACCAAGTATTGATCAGGGAAGCCCTGAAGAAAGTAATAGGGTCAAACTCATAGAGGTCGACCCGGCCTTGAGTAATCGTCCCAAAAAAGTCTGTAGAGCCTTGGAGCTCTATTAAGGGCCAAGAGCGTACAAGAAGAAGACAAACGCCCATACTGGACACACCGCTAGACCACGCCCAGGACGAGGCGATGCCTCTAGTCGAGTGGGCTCTTACTTCCATGGGGCATTGTTGGCCCAAAGAAGAGTATGCTAGCGTAATAGCATCAATTATCCATCTGGATAGTCTCTGATTTGTGACCGGAGACCATTTGGTGCGGCCGCCCAAAGCATACAAAGCCCTGCACGAGTGACAAAAACGGCGCGGCATTTGCAACAACGCCGAAGAGATTTGATCATATAAAGGGGTTCCCTGAAGAGAGAGTCGCCGGATAGTGGCAGGGAATCCGTGGACCAGCTGTTGCAGGCGTGAACAGGTGAGTCTGCCGAGCAGAATGAGGTCTGGATCCACTGTGTTGGCTCGTTCAATGGCGAAGGCTTCGAGTCTCGTAGAGTGAAGATCTTGTAGTCGTTGCTGAATGAGAAGAAATCTGAGGAGCCTTGGCGAATGCCCGCATTATATAGCCAGATGCCCCGCCCATTCTGGCGGGTTTCCAGCCATAGGCTGTGCAGCTCCGCTGGCGAGCCATTGGTTCATTTTCAGAGCACTGCACAAACCAATGGCCATGCAGTTACACTGCGTTATTAAAAAAGGCTTCAGTATCGGAGAAAAAGAGTTTCCCCTAGCGTCTTAAAAAAGACGCAGTACGAAGTGTAATATCGATAGGGAACTTCAGAGAACCATATAACGAACTTAAGAGCCCTAAACACCTAAAAGAAGATTATTTTTCAAATCTAAGGTGCTAGAAAGAACCCATATTTCTAAGAGTTCAAGGGAAACAGAAAATCTCACAGCCGACAGCGAATAAATTTATCTGGCAAGGACCACCATTATTACAAGAGATCAAATCAGAACCCCTTCCTCTAGAAGATCATTAGAACTTGTGTTGTATAAAATGCTCAATAGCTTGTAGTTCAGCTTTAGAGGATGGGTGTGCAGGAGGCTCATTCAGGGCACACGTCTTTACCAGCCCTGAGCTGATCTGGAGTTAACAGACTCCTGTGTGGTGACTGACTCGCACAAGGAGACCTGCAGCAAAGGGTAATTACCACCCTTTCCCACTGTCAGTGAAAGGTTACTCATCCTGCACACATGCATTGGGTTTTTTTCTGGGCGAGTACCGGGTGACATTTATTGTCAGAGCACAAACAACCAGAGCCCGCAACTTCAATCATCTCTCACCAAGAATAACCACCATCTCAGTCAGTTTTGGGGGGCCAGTTTCCCTTTCTACCCCAAAACCTCTGGAGAACCTAAATATAAAGCTCTCTTTCCAATAGGCTTAGTTGTGAGGCCGTTTGAGCGACATGTCAAACAACCAATCACAGTTGTTTAATCAGCGTCACATTTTGGGGTTTGGAAATGTTGCCACAATAACAGACCAGTGTGTAAAACTCTCGGACGTATTTTAAAGATTCTATGCTGCAAACGTTAAATATTTCACATACTTTTGAAAATCCAGCGTTTATTCGATCCTGATAAGTGTTGGTCGTCACAGTTGTAAACACGACAGCTTTCTTCTTTCATGAGGGTCTTTGGCGTCACGGCATCTTTGTTTCCAGGTGGAACGCTAAAGAACGCGACTCACACGTCTCCCTGAAATTCTGTACAATTCAACTAATCCGACGATGACTTCGAAACTCCTGAAGTGTTTCCACTTTTGTGTGCCATATGCATCAGACGTTTAGCCAACGTTCCGTCTGAGGCTGAGACTACTATATAGCAAATCTTACCTGCTTGATTTGCTTTTATTTTCATAAAATATAAAATACATTATGGTCAACTGTAATCTGCTAAATATTTACATCATGGCTTTCTCTGTATGTGTTTTGTGAAAAGTGCTATAAAAAATAAATGTGACTTGACTTGACAATACAGGCAGATACAGGTTGCAGCAATCATTTTTAAATTAAGTCTGGGAAAAATACTTATTTCTATGCAAATGAGGCACAATATAAAATACACAAGATTCCTAAGCATGCCTTGTGCGATATTTCAGTTTATTTAGTAAACAGGGGCCGGATTCATGAAAAACTTCTTAAGAAATAAGTTAAGACATTTCTTAAGATAAATTCCACGAAGTTCGTAAGAATGTTCTTAAGTGCAATTCTTGAAAAATTCTTAATAAGTTCTCAAATATATTCTTAAAAACATCTTAATTTTTTTCTTAGAAAATATGAAAAATGTCTTTATCTGAGTGAATACATGACGCACTGATAAACTCACCCTTTATTGTCTTTTTGCGCTTCCTGCAGATTACCCTCAGAATCATAATAAGCACGCACACTCTTTTTGTCACGACTTTGACTGGCGCTCAGCTTCACGTTTTTAATGTGGCGTGTTTTTGAACAGCCTGTTTCAAGCTGTAGCAATCTGTTTCGGTTGAGCTAAAAAATAAAGATGGCATCTGAAAGTAGCGTTTGGTGGTTAGTTTGTGTATAAATGTATATTTCTGACTAACTTTTTGCACTTTTGGTGTTATTTCTAGCGAGAAACCAGTGTTGTAGTAATTAAATATTAATTTAGTTATCACCAAAACTCGTTCTATATTGTTGTAGATCATTAAACCGTTACGCTGCCTCAGAAACTCAGTTTTTCGAGGTGCCTCCGTGCAAAAAAAGTCATTGCCTGACAGGGCAGCGAGGCAGCAAGTCAGCTGGCTAAGTTTTCGGATGCAGCCTCTGTCGTATTTATAAGCTAAAATAAAAGCGTCCAATTAAAGCTCCCTATCTGACTCGTTTTTGTAGAGTTGCTACTGAGTTTTGAAGTCAGCAAAAAGCAGCGTCACACATAGGCTAATCATGACCGATCATTGTTTACATTAGCATCCCTGTTACTTCAGAAAACTCGTGCACATCCCTATTAATGGTCCTACTATTTATTCTATGTAGCTAATGTTGTTGTAATGCTTAAATATAACAATAATTTGAAATAACCCAATAAATGTATTAAATCATTCTTACTGGTTGGGATTTAAGACAAGTCTGGGGCTGTCCTAAATTTAAGAAGTTATTTACGATGATTTTTAAGAAGATTCTTTTCAAAAATTTGAATTCTTCTTAAGTTTTGTCTTAAGAACAATCTTATAAAAAAAAGATAAGCATATTCTTAAGAATAATTTTTGGGGATAAACAAATATTCATAACTTTTTTCTTAAGTTAAAAAATAAGAAGAAAATGGAAGTTAAGAAGAAATTTCTTCTTAAGAATGTTTCGTGAATCCGGCCCCAGATTTGTATTTAAAGGTGCATTCAGTAATAAGGTGACCATACGTCCTCTTTTACCTGGACATTTCCTGGCCGGAATTTCTAAATTGCTTGAAATTTCCAGGGTTTGGCTTTGTTTTACTGTTGTTTTCATACTGGCTAAAGGTAATAACTAAAAAGTTGTTTGACCAATAGCGTGCAGGCATTGTACCTAATCAACCAATGGTGGTGTGCAAGAAAGTGGGATCTACAGAGATAGAACGGTCAAAGCAAATACACATATATAGACAGTGTGTCAAAAGCAAAACAAAGCTAAAACCTCAACATTTTAGCCAATTTAGAAATCCTGGCCAGGACATGTCTGGTCAAAGGAGGACTTAATCAGTAAGTTTTTGCTTGCAACTAGGGATGGGTGGATCAATCCTTAAGTATCAATATTGATGTTGTATCGAATGGATCGATCCTCACATACAAATATTGATTCTAAAGTGCATTTGTTTAACCATTAATTGTATTTATTTATCAAGAAATTCGGTGCTTGAAATAAGCTTCTAAGTGGAAAATAAACTATATTGGTGAATAATTGTGTTGGATATAACCATTTCTCCTGCTCATCGGAACACACACAAATGCTGAAAGACAGAACCAATCAATCACAGACAGCGTACGCTGCTGACGCATGGCTCACGCTGCTTGTTCAATTAGGGCTGCATTTCCCAAAAGCATCAGAAGAATAAGTAGATCTTAAGAAACCATTGCTAAATTACTACATTAATTACATAACATTGCTACTATATATAAAATTAATTCTGAAAAATGCCTCACGGTTTCCACACAAATATGAAGCAGCAATAATAATCAGAAATGTTTCTTGAGCAGCACATTATTAGAATTATTTCTGAAGGATCATGTGACATTTAAGACTGGAGTAATGATGCTGAAAATTCAGATTTGATTACAGATGCATTTTTAATTACATTTTAAAAAATATTAAAATTATTTAAATTTTTATATCTCACAATATTGCCGTTTTTACTGCATTTTTGTTCAAATAAATGCAGCCTTAATGAGCATGAGTCTTATTTAAAAAAAAAAAAGTTACCATAAGTTACTTATTAAAAAATAGTACCAGTGGTTCTGGACTCTATTCTGACACCTATTGGCCTGGATGTATGAAGCTTGTTCTGTAACCATTGCCGTTTCACAACTGTTTGTGCTTTGTTCTTTTTTTGACAATGTCTCATCGGACACACATGCATAATGGACAATTTTGGATTCAACCATATTTTTTCCCCATGGCTTCTGCTGGTACGTGGCTCTGACTGTTTGTGCTTGGCACTTGACGTTGCAGCTTATATTGTCAGTCTGTGGTGTGAAATCTGTGGGTCATTGCAGTTTGTTTCATCACTCCAGCAGGGATGCTTGTTCGGACATATATTTTCCCACTGATTCTTATTGGATCGTTGGATCACACACACATGTTGATGCATGCTATCAGTCTCACTACTTTTGGCATTTAAAGAATCAATTCATGTGTCTGGAGTTTGCTGCATGTTTCAAAACCTAGCACTCAAAACCAGCTTGTATGCTAAGCAATTGCCCTGTGCCAATTGCAATCAACACAAATGTTGTAAGTCTGTGCCTTTATCTGATTTACATAATTACTTTAGTGAATTAGGTGCTAAAACAATATAGAAAAGCATGCAAGTAAACAATGCTATCAGCAGGCGCAATTCATTCTTATTGTCTAAACCTTGGGGTAATTCTTCATGAGAAACATCCCAGATGTGAACTGAGAGTTAGTGTGCAGCTGTAATCTATTAAGACAAGGTGAAATGTACTGCGTCTGGAGAAGCCAGAGAAACTGTTCTCATTCTTGTTTAAGTTTCAAAGTCACTGGGGTCTTATGTACGCGCTGGATTCACATTCATTCAACATGGGAACCGTGTGGTTTCCAAAATTTGAGAACAGAAATCTCATTCCGCTGGTTTGGTCTCAAGAGATGGGTTTTAAAAATCTGTTTGCAAGACTTAACTAAATTTATTTCCGTAATGAGTAGTCTTTTTAAAATTATACTAATTTTTTACAATTTTTTATGTTAGTTAATGTCACTGTTTTGTAGCAGTTTGATGAACTCTTACCAGAGAATCTTCTACACTGAAGTTAAACATGTCCATGGCATCTGTCTTCAGTTTGGACACAAAGTCCTTGTACTCCGGGTTCTGAGGCTCTCTGTAGGTCAGGATCTTCACGCTCTGTAAGGGGATTCAACACAAAGGCAAATTTTGAGTTGTATAATGTACAAGACAAAACGTGCTCATCCACTCACACTGGTTAGGATACACACGTATGAATCAAAGCCAAACAGAACATTTCAGCTAATCCAATCAACAAATCAGCTCAAGGACAGAAGCGTGAAGCGGTGGAGTTTGCATAGTCCTTATTGACTTTATTTATATAATTTGCAGTTCTTTTGTGCTGTTCAAACCTGTAAAGCCTGACATATGAAATTATAGTCAGAAAAAAATATATTTTTTAATGGAACCATTTATTAAAAAAGTGTGTTTTTCCTGAGTATCATATTTGATACATCAGTCTTTTATGGCTCATATCGTATGATGTAGTGAGAATATAGAGCTCATACTCAAGGAGAAAAAAATACAACTACATTCTATTCAGAGATCAAAACTGAGCAAAAAATATGCACTTTAGTGTTATTTGTATGGCCAAAAATCATTATATAAATCAGTAAAGATTTCACAGTAAAAAACACATGAACCAAAACTGGAAGATGGACATTTTTAGATTATACTAAAAGGCTTTTTACAGGCTAAAAAGGTATCAGACAAAAGAATGCATGCAGAGTAGATTCTGTACAACAGGCTTTTCAGCTAAATTTGGCAAGGCTATCATATAGGATACAGTTGACTTTCTAGGGTTAAAGACCAGCAAGAGGAAACCTTCACCATGAGAGACAACAGTATGTGTATGTTGATGTGTGTGTGTGTGTGTGTGTGTGTGTGTGTGTGTGTGTGTGTGTGTGTGTGTGTGTGTGTGTGTGTGTGTGTGTGTGTGTGTGTGTGTGTGTGTGTGTCTCAGTGTCTAACAAAACCAATTCTGTCCAGGGTAGAGGACAACAAACAGGACAGCAAACACCACTAATGAATATTCAATTATTTTAAATTGTTATTGTATATTAAAAAGCACTTTTTAAAGTGGAGCTTTTCCTTTCGGCTCGTTTGGACGTCTGCTTTTAAATTAAAAAAGGTGGCACAAACGAACAACAGCTACCTCCACAAAGCCTGTAGCATTTGTTTTTGCTCTCTCCATGGTCACTTCCTCTGAGAAAATGTTTTAATGTCATCTATTGATGTCCAATTTCACAATAAATCCAACTGTGTTGTGCCAAAATGGAATCTCCAACAATTTTCTTTCGCATCTGTGCCACAAACTGCCAAATTATGACAATCTGAGTGAAAAGGCTTTTGTGTAAAAATTGGGAAGCACGCATTCTTAAATCTTAAAAAAAAAATAAAAAAATGCCACCATGGTGTTTCACTTTGTATCTGTCCTCTGAGGACTCTCAGATTTATGAATAATAGATTATGATTCATGTGAAGTGGACAGGGATAATGGGAGCTGAAGCTGATGATAACTGAGTGCGTCTGAAAGATTTTCAATAGCACAGAAGGATAAAATAGACAAACAATACTACAAAATGTTACAGTGATGTAAATATGATTTTCAGCAAGTGCTTTAAAAAGATTTTCCTGCCTTATGACAAATTTGATGTAGAAATACTATGTAGAAATGTAGTAAACTAGCAATGTGAAATTCTGAAGTAGAAGTATTTTCTTATTTTCTTTTTCTCGTTTTATTTACAACTTACAACAAACGTGAATCTTTGTATGTTACTCACATATTATTGGCAGTTATTGTCCCTTGTTATATATCAGTATTAAAATAATAAGACCAAAATGTGACTAAAAAGTGTTCTTTTTTTGTTGGTCTGTTGTTATTTTGGTGGTCTAAAAAACTGATTCCCATTCAGTGGTATGTGTACCCCATTGTACTTAAAGGGTTAGTTCACCCCAAAATAAAATGCTGTTATTAATTACTCACCCTCATGTAGTTTTAAACCCGTAAGACCTTCGTTCATCTTCCGAACACAAATTAAGACATTTTTGATGGAATCTGAGAGCTGTCTGACCCTCCCATAGACAGCAATACACCTGAAATATTCCCCACTAAATAATGTTATTTCTCTAAATGTTTATATTTTATAAAATTGTGCACTCATGATTTTTCTAGAATAACTTGTTCTGCTAAATTGTCCACTAACCTAGTTTATAATAGCCTAGTATTTTTGTCATAGATTATGAATTATGTTGGTCCTTTCATGCGTTTTCTCTGATTGGATATCTATCTGATTTGTCAAAACGTTTCCATTTACACTTGGCCACATAGTCGCAAAACGGATATAAATCGATCTTCAATTCCCACGTTATATTTAAATTTAACGAAGTTCACGTCAACGAAATCAAAAGCACTGCATTGTTTTATTAATTATCAGCTCATTTCAAGATCAAAGACGCAACAGGAGAGCGCGCGGCATCAGCACTGTAAAGATATGAAGAGTTCAGACGCAAAAGCTGAAAGTTTTCTTCTAAAATTAGCATTTTTATCAGCCTCCTATGATTAGGTTCAGTAATTTTATGGTAATGGCAATGTATAGGTCATTTTCTATGTAATTAAAGTGAAATAACTGAACATAAATATAGGAGCCTGACAAAAATGCTCATTTTAGAAGAAAATTTCAGACGGCACTTTCATCAGGCTTTTGCATCTGAACTCTTTATATTTTTGTCTTACTACTTTTAAAGAAGATGATTGTGTTGAGTGTCTGCGTCTTACTTTCAGTTTCATTCGCGGTAGTTTGGACATCAACTTGCTGAAGAGATGCTCAGCTTCTTGAATGAGGCGATGCGTGTTACATTAGCGCAGTCATATCTGACTATAATTTCATATAGCCTATAACACGGTCTCACACGTTTATTATTTTTTACATCTTGGGAGGAGCAAAAGATACATATGAGGTTTCAACAACCAGATGCATTTACACATGTCCAGTTCCGTCTGGAATGCGGCCCAGACCACCTCCTGAAGTGGTTTGAGCGATCGGATTTATATTACAAAACGCATGACCAGTTACCAGGTGTAAACAACCCCTATCTATTTGTTCATGTTATTTTTCATTAAAATAAAGTTGTCTAGTAGATTGTGTTTAACACACAAAAGAGTGACACAGAAGTATAGAAATTCTACATTAAAAAAACAAAAACAAAAAACAACCTGTGCTGGTATCGGATCGGATTTGGCCAATACTCAGAATTTTCTGGATCGGATCGGATCTGAAAAAAACTGTATCGTTGCATCCCTATTTAAGATAATATGGTAAAATTATATGGTAAAACACACCGGTTTGCACTATCAAGCAGCAAAACGAGCGGTTTTGTACAGCTTAACATTAACAGTACTTCTGTATTTTTTCATATATCCTAGTGAAATGCCTTCTCGAAACAGAAAACATGGGACTTCATTTGGCCATTGGGAATTGACTGGATAGTTGTTGTTTGAAAATGGTTGTGATGGTTATGGTTTCATGATAGCGACAGGTTGCTGGAGGGATTATTGCCGAGATGTTAAGGTTTGTGATTTAAGATTACAAGACCACATGAAAAAAAAAATGTTGTGCATGGATAAATCATATATAATAAAGATGTAAATATTCCATAAAAAATAAGAATTGTGAATTTGGATTGCATGGTGACTTTAAAGCTAGTGTCAGTCTTAACAGAAACAAAATTAAGCTTTTTCTTGACTTTGGCCAACTGCTTGATGAGCACGTTTTCTTTGCAATGCAGTCTTCAGCTTTTATTACATAAATGTCTAAACACAGGACAGTCAACTCTGATGCAAACAGTTGATGAAATAATTTGCTGTACCAACTGTTAGCTGTATCATGAGCCTAATGGAATGATTCCTGTCTGTGGGTAAGTAAATGTCAGCTCACCACAGCTGTTAGTTAATGGCAATGAATGTAAATAGACCCTCTGCGAGTCTGTGTGAGAACTCATTAAAATGCAGTTCCTCAGAGTGAAAAAAACCTAGTCCTGTCAGTCACAACACATATCTATTCAGATTATAGGCATCCGTTTTTCAGGATTTTCCGCCCATATTATCCTCCAAAGGGTGAACCCCTTAAGTTTGATTGCACAGAAAAGTAACAATACCTCTCTTCATAAAGCTGTATGATATGAACTAAGGATAAGCAAGCGGAAAATCAAAAATGATTTTATATATGCATTCCTGAAACTCCTGTGACTAAATTGACAGTGAGATCCTATTAAACTTTCAATTTCATAGATAATGACTTTTATGTAATCATCTTTCCATTTTAAAATGATCTTTTTAAAGCACCACACACACGTTTCAATCAGATCCCATCAGCGAAATTAACTGCTCCAAAAATATGTTCAAAAGGATTCAGATAGCTAACAGAAATATGTGCGACATGGTCTCGTTCCAGCCTAAATAAACATTTAGAAAGTTCATTTTCAGGCGCAGTAGGGGGTGACGTTTGGCAGTGAGCCACATGAAGCCATGCGACAGCCTTCACTAGCACCTCCAGAGCTGTCATATTTCCGCATATTTCAAATATCCAGTCATATTTCTCTGCGACTTTGAGCCAAATGCAGCACTACCTGATTCTATCTGAAAAGGGGTAACAGCTGCAGCTGGCTGCTAATCACATCAACAAAGATCTGCAAAAATATGCTTTCACAGTGAATATGCCTATGCATTTCCCTCAGAAAGCTGTGGAGAGTGTCAGGCATTTTCATGGCTCAACATTTCCTGTGTGATGGTCTACTAACTAAATCAGTCAATCCATCCATCCATCCATCCATCCATCCATCTATCAAACACCGGGCAGAAAAAGTATCCTTTTAACAGAGAAGCCCTGATTTGGGGATTTGAACTTTTGATATCTGGCAACCGCATACATGAATGCTCGTATAACAGAATAATTTTGTCTTTTTTTTTTAAGAAAGTTTTTATTTTTAAAATACATTTTAGTTTTGTCTTTTACCATCGACGATATTGCATGTTGATAAAGTAACAGTTATCGTTTATTGACCTTATTCGTTTATTGACCTTATTGTCGTCTCGTCATCGTCTCATTTTAATCATGGGAAAAAACATTTTTCGTCATAGTTTTTGTTAAAGAAAATAACACTACCAAACACTGACATAAAACTGCCATCAAAAGACATCAAAAACATATACAGGTGCATCTCAATAAATTAAAATGTCGTGGAAAAGTTCATTTAATTCAGTAATTCAACTCAAATTGTGAAACTCGTGTATTAAATAAATTCAATGCACACAGACTGAAGTAGTTTAAGTCTTTGGTTCTTTTAATTGTGATGATTTTGGCTCACATTTCACAAAAACCCACCAATTCACTATCTCAACAAATTAGAATATGGTGACATGCCAATCAGCTAATCAACTCAAAACACCTGCAAAGGTTTCCTGAGCCTTCAAAATGGTCTCTCGGTTTGATTCACTAGGCTACACAATCATGGGGAAGACTGCTGATCTGACAGTTGTCCAGAAGACAATCATTGACACCCTTCACAAGGAGGGTAAGCCACAAACATTCATTGCCAAAGAAGCTGGCTGTTCACAGAGTGCTGTATCCAAGCATGTTAACAGAAAGTTGAGTGGAAGAAAAAGATGCACAATCAACCGAGAGAACCGCAGCCTTATGAGGATTGTCAAGCAAAATCGATTCAAGAATTTGGGTGAACTTCACAAGGAATGGACTGAGGCTGGGGTCAAGGCATCAAGAGCCACCACACACAGACGTGTCAAGGAATTTGGCTACAGTTGTCATCAGAGGCGTCTTACCTGGGCTAAGGAGAAGAAGAACTGGACTGTTGCCCAGTGGTCCAAAGTCCTCTTTTCAGATGAGAGCAAGTTTTGTATTTCATTTGGAAACCAAGGTCCTAGAGTCTGGAGGAAGGGTGGAGAAACTCATAGCCCAAGTTGCTTGAAGTCCAGTGTTAAGTTTCCACAGTCTGTGATGATTTGGGGTGCAATGTCATCTGCTGGTGTTGGTCCATTTTTTTTTTAAACCAACATCACTGCACCCGTTTACCAAGAAATTTTGGAGCACTTCATGCTTCCTTCTGCTGACCAGCTTTTTAAAGATGTTGACTTCATTTTCCAGCAGGATTTGGCACCTGCCCACACTGCCAAAAGCACCAAAAATGTGTTAAATGACCATGGTGTTGGTGTGCTTGACTGGCCAGCAAACTCACCAGACCTGAATCCCATAGAGAAACTATGGAGTATTGTCAAGAGGAAAATGAGAAACCAGAGACCAAAAAATGCAGATGAGCTGAAGGCCACTGTCAAAGAAACCTGGGCTTCCATACCACCTCAGCAGTGCCACAAACTGATCACCTCCGTGCCACGCCGAATTGAGGCAGTAATTAAAGCAAAAGGAGCCCCTACCAAGTATTAAGTACATATACAGTAAATGAACATACTTTCCAGAAGGCCAACAATTCACAAAATTTTTGTTTTTTATTGGTCTTATGGAGTATTCTAATTTGTTGAGATAGTGAATTGGTGGGTTTTTGTTAAATGTGAGCCAAAATCATCACAATTAAAAGAACCAAATACTTAAACTACTTCAGTCTGTGTGCATTGAATTTATTTAATACACAAATTTCACAATTTGAGTTGAATTACTGAAATAAATTAACTTTTCCATGAAATTCTAATTTATTGAGATGCACCTGTAGTTTTCAACATGTTGGACAGTTTCAGATGGTTCAGTCCGATTCGGTGAAGTGGTTCACCAAAGCAGTTAAAATGAACGATTCATTTGTGAACCAGACATTACTAATGAATATTAAACCAGTGAAAGAAATATAGAATTTTCATTATTTTAAATTTAAGTTAAATCCACAAAACCTCAAATGTTGCTGCTGTATCTTTTACAGTAAAATTATTTTCAAAATATTAATTAAACTTTTTTTTTTTTACAGTGCATGTACATCAAACTCACTTTAAATGCCTTTTTGGCCACATTGTCATCAGCATCTCCACGTGCCCATGGTTTGGCAGGGTGGCTTTGCAGACTGTATCCAAACAGATCGATGAAGAAGAAGGCGTACTCCTCCTGAGGAAGACCCAACCTCAAGAACTCCACCATCAGCTTGCGAAACGTGTCCCACTTGCAGCAGACATACACCACTGCAAACACAAGATAGGGAAACTCAATTATCTGCCTTAAGGATACTCATTGAGGAAAAAAAAAATCAGACTTAATGAGAATTCAGTCCCGCTTAATTCTGAATTCCGATAGAATGACAGGCTGAATGAAAAATAGAATGACAGACAGAATAATAGACAGAGTGATAGACACAGACAGAAAAATAGAATGACAGACAGACAGACAGTGATAGATAGAATGACAGACAGAATAATAGACAGAGTGATAGACACAGACAGAAAAATAGAATGACAGACAGACAAACAGACAGACAGTGATAGATAGAATGACAGACAGAATAGAATGACAGAATGAGAATGATAGATAGAATGACAGACAGACAGTGATAGATAGAATGACAGACAGAATAATAGACAGAGTGATAGACACAGACAGAACAATAGAATGACAGACAGACACAAACAGACATACACAGCATAACAATAGATAGAACGAAAGGCAGAATGAAAGGTAGAATGACAGACAGAACATACATAGAAGGGATGCACAATATTATTGTAATGTTATCGGAATCTAATCTAATCTAAATCTAATATCATGCATCCCTAATACATAGTGATAGATAGAACAACAGACAGACTGACAGACATACAGAGCAATAGATAGAATGCCAGACAGACACACAGTATGAAAGAACGACAGACACAGACAAACAGACAGAATGACAGACATCAGAACAATATACGCCAGATAGACAGAACGATTGATAGAACAGTCAGACAGACTGAATGATAGACAGAATGAGACATGCATAGCGATAAATAAAATGATAGAACGACAGACATACAGAAAGATCGATAGTATGAAGACAGACAGATAGAACGACAAACAGACAGATAGATAGATGGATAAAACGACAGAAACAAACAAACAGATAAAATGACAACCAGACAGAATGGTAGAAAGTCTATTCTATCTATCTAGACTTCGTATCACCTGTTGAAGTCTTTGAAATCCTCTGCTATCATGCGGCAATTTTATAAATAATTGATCATGGATCAACTCCCGGTGACAGAAGATAAAGTGCCGTATCTGTTGCTATGGTGCTTGGAAAAAGACTGTGATACTTGAGAGAACAAGACTGATTTATGGCCAAATTCATAGATGTCATAAAACCTAACCACATGCCACAACAATAACAGAAAGCACTTGTGTCTCTCAGGTGTGCAGCCAGCATCGGCGCTGTAGTGAGAGATTCACAACAGGTGGTGCTTACATAACAGTGACAGATGTGAGAGCGCTCGTTATTTTGGATGAAAAGGTTACCATACAGGACCACATGCACAGCTCTTCATTTATGATGCATTGGGAAGCACCCATAAGTCAGTATCCTCTATAACTGGCCCAATAACAGTATGGTCTTCACCACGCATATGGAACTGAAGGAAGAATGGAACAGAAGAACCTACATGAGAGCTCTACAGCCCTACTCATGCACTATAAGTATAGATGAAGTGTGGAGTCTTTTCTATAAGTCTATGAGGTAGTTTGCGTTGATGATTTTAATAGTGGCCATCTTGTTCTAATTCTTGGAAACAGTGACTCTTTTCCAAGTTTTAATACACTAATTTCTTGGAAAATAATTCAATTATATGCACTGTGCCACTACATAGCACCTGTCCCCTTCACATTTACGTGTAACTTTATTGCTTTCCTTTTATATTGAACAGACATGTTTCTTTCAAAACAACACGACTCGCTCACCACGTGAAATTTTTTTTTTTCTCGCAAAACATGCAGTAGACATTGGTCTGTTTTTGGCATGGGTCTTGGATTGAAATATTTAAGGTATGGTTTACCCCAACATTTTTATTTGCCGAATTTACTCACCCTCTGGCCACCCAAGACGAGTTTGTTTCTTCATCAGAAAAAATGTGGAGAAATTTAGCATTACATCATTTGTTCAACAGGATATACTCTGCAGAGAATGGGTGCCATCAAAAGAGTCCAAACACCTTAATAATCCACAAGTAATCCACACCACTCCAATCCATCAATTAACATCTTGGAATTTAAAGCAAATCCCTAATTAATATGCCTTTAACTTCAAACAAGCCCACTATCCATAATATTGCTTTTTCAAGTGAATCAGGAGAGAAATATGCAGAGACCAAGCACTGTTTATGAGTGAAAACAGTCCAAACAGTTATTAACAAATATATTTGAGGATTTTGATGTGAGAGAACAAAGATAGGCTCTTTCACTGGAGGAAGCATTATTATGAACTATTTTGGTCAGAAGAGACGGTTGACAGATTAATTTCTTGCAAACACAGCTTTTCACTTCACATCAGTGTTTCCCCTACCATTATTTTAGGGAGGCGGCTCGCCCCCCAACCAGGGGCGATTCTAGTTTTTTTTTAAATAGGGTGACACAGGGGGGGCCACGATCCAGTCATGGGGGGCCCATGGGAAAATCACAAGTGGGATGACAAGTGCCTGGACAACTAATCTCTCTTTTTATAAATAAAAACCACTGAACAGAGACAATACTTGTTCTCAACTTCTTTCATTGTCCAAACAGACGGTGTGTGTGTGTCTAGTGAACTTTTTGTAAAAATTGCTCATGTTCTGTCTGCTGAGGATAGATGGCTGCTGGTGTGGTCCTCACTCTGGCTGGCTCTGACCTGTGCTGCCAGGTTCAGGGCTGCTAATGTTCTGGCCTACTTGCCTCTGCCTGGTGGATTGGCTCTGACCTGCACTGCACCTCACTGCACTTCATCTACCTGTCTTTGACATGGTTTCTTCTTGTGCATCGCGGCAACACAAATAAGCCCAAACTCTAAGGAGCTTTCAACATTTCAACAGCTTTTCAACAGGCCTATAATTATAATTTAATACTTACAATGAACAGAGACGTGGTCTGCAGCCTGCGAAATCGCGCTTATCCTTTTTGAGCTGTGCAATTGACAGCACTCTGATCCAATGGCATCGTATTCGGGAACTGATTGGCAGTGAACCAGACAGTGAGTAGGTGTGTTCTTCTCATAGGTTCTACTTCAAGCCGCGCTACGCCGCAGATTAATGTATGACATCAGCGGTAGCGTGTGAGATTTTAAATGCACCCAGACTGCTCCCGCACCGCAAATGTTATACTATGCTCAGTCTACGCTGCTGGGGGGGCCAAGCACATTTTGAGGGGGGCCGGTGCCACCCCGTGCCCCCCCCCCCCTCTAGACACGCCCCTGCCCCCAACAGCACCCCCGCCCCCTTGAAGGACAAGTTCAAATAGCCTTATGTTATTCATCTTATTTAACGTTACATGACGGCATGTAATTTCTGTCTCTACTTTACATGGTCGCGCTCTCTGTATCCCGCTTCTCACACACCCACACAAGTGAGCGCACTCCCACTCGTATTTGTAAATATTACGCCGCAAAACGATTATTTAAATATGACTTCTACCTGTCTCTGTTAATGTATTGCGCAAACTCGCGGGTTTGTTTACTACTCATACAGAAGCGCGCGTGAGGCTTCCAGTGATATTAGCATCTGCCGCCTCACTAAATGAGGACATAAATACACGAACTTCATGCGCATTTGACCGTTTCATTCGAGTAAAACTATCCTCATCATATCATATACACACAGAAATGTAAAGGTATTCATGGCAACCCGTCAAAATAAAAGTTCGGTTTCACTTGAAGACATTGGGCAGAAATATATTACTATTGTTCAGTGGAACGTACGTAATAGGCTACTACTACTACTACTAAAACTATTAAAACCTTATTTTTAAGGAATAATCATAAAATATGTCTTCATTGTTTTAATTGTAATCAGATTCCCTATAAGAATACGCCTGCATTTAAAGATTTTCCAAAGCGGCTATGAAAATGACTATTTGTTCAAATAAAAAGATAAATTTATATTTTTTTTTATATACGCTGGAAAAAACGGACACCCCAATAGTCAAAATAGTCTTCCTTTTGTTCATGGTGACCATGGTCTGATGTACTTGCAAGTGTACTGTATAAAATAGACGACAAGGCTGCTTGCTAGGTTTTGGAACTGAGCATTTTTTGTGTGGATTTTCAGGTAATGGCTTGTTAGTGGTAAACATTATCTTTAGTTCTAACACTTTGTGTCATCTTGTGATTATGTGATCATAATCACCGGGTGACAAATTAATTAAGAGAAATCTCCACTTCTCATTCCACTAATCAACAGGCAATCAGAATCACAGCCCAGTCAAATGCATTCAGGGCTGGAAGCTATTCTGATGTAATTTCCCTAATGGCAATGCCCTGGTGAAAATCCAGTTTAATTGTTGACTCAGGCTCAGTCAGTATTGAAAATGAAATGGATCACTACCTATTGCATTCTACAGTGTATTTTCTAATAACAGTACAATGATAAATATTTCAAAAAGGCACATACAGCATTATTTTTACTCCAATTGGGCTTCAATTATTAATTTTTTTGCCAGTACAAATCTAACTTACTTGCTGAAGTAATTTGGCAAATGTACAGCAGTATGTCTTCTGGGTATTTCATGCATACTTTGCAGTTCAAAAGTCAATATGATTGTTTTCAAAAGAAATTCATACTTTTATTCAGCAAGAACACATTCATTAGATCAAATGCTGTCCTTCTGAACTTTCGATTCATCAAAGAATCCTGTAAAAAATAATTGTACCATGCTTTCCAATACAATATGAAGCAGCACAGCTGTTTTCAACATTGATAATAATAATAAGAGATGTTTCTTGAGCAGCAAACCAGCATATTAGAATGATTTCTGAATAATCATGTGACACTAAAGACTGGAGTAATGATGCTGAAAATTCAGCTTCGCATCACTGGAATAAAATACAATTTAAAATATATTAAAATAGAAAACAGTTCATTTAAATTGTAAAAAAATTTTTTTTTACAACATTACTGTTTTTACTAAATACGCTAGTTAATAAATATGCCAGTAGTACGCTATTCCGATAAAAATTAAGCCAGTGCTGGCAATCATGTAATCTCTCTTTCCATAAAATGATCTAATAGGATCTCTTTGTACCCTTAAATGATTTTGGCACAGCAGACCTCCCTCTGTTTTTCCTTCATAGTCATATTTAATGCAAGAAGACTGGGCTGGGAATAGTTTACGACATAACTGACAGAAAAATTACCTCTCATTGTTTTGCACTGAGTTCTTTTTCGTCAGATTGAGTCATTTCACATAAACAGCTTTTTTTGCATATTTATTTTCCTGTAGTCAGATAAAATCAAACTGAATGTACCTCAGACAACCATCCAGGTAAAATGATTGAATCAGGTCTGTAAATCTAACAGATCTGCCATGTATATGGCCCCTATGAGATATTGCGTCAAAAAACCTTACAGAGAACAAAAAACTCAGACAAAGATATGAATCCAGACGCAATATTTCACATCAAGCACTCTCCTCCCCCACAATAATAATGTTCCAAGGCCATAAACAACTCTTTATATGCCAACTCTGCTAATCAAATCTTGCATTTTTAAGTCAGTGTTGACAGATGAATGTTTGGGGGAGTTAGGGCTGTCAAATTGGCTTGACTTATACTAAAATATTATCAAAATTCGAATTTTATTCAAATTTAAAAGGCATAAATTCAGGGAAAAAAAGCTTTTGGCTTTTATTTTTCTTTGCTGTTTTATTTTACATTAGGTTATTACATTTCTCTAGTAGGGTGTTAACTGAATGCATTAGACTTGCATTAAAAAAGTACAGTTTGTTTCATTTGTATATATTTTTATTCTATTGTATTATTTTGCTTTTTTATTACTGGCATTGTATTCCTTTGATTTTTTTATTACAGGCAGTTTAATTACTTTCAATAATTTAGAGGACATGTTTTTTTACACTAATATTAGTTACTCTTGTACTGTGTTGTGGTATTGAGAATCGTGACATTTCGCTTTCATATAAAATTTTGGTCATATGGCCCACTAATAAACATTTTAAATAATCGTGATTACAATATTATTGTCTTTATACAAGATTATGATTTTTGTCATATTCGAGCAGCCCTACACTACAATTCAATTTCAGTAAACCGGAATAGCCTGCTGCATCATTTTTTGTCACTTTGATTTTCGGGGTGTCTTTGAATTCAGCCCTCTGTAGGTTGATCATTTGTATTTGCATCAAACAATGTGGCATCCTTTGGTTCCTAACACATTACCCAGTCCATATCAGCATAGGTATACAGCATGATATTTTCCCCCATTAAAATCTGATGTGCTTTCAATGTGTTCCTTTATTTTTCTTTAGCAGTGTATATATGTCAAATAAGTATTATGCCCAAATACCCAGAAACCACACAACAGTAGGCAAATAAAATACTCAGATTTAAATTTTGGATGCAGCAAGTCATTTATATTCTTAATTCCTAAATGCAAATTTTACATATTAGTGGGATTTATACTATTTGTTGAGAGATGTTCTGCCTTACATAATTCAGAGTAAATAAATATGCAAAATTGGCCTCTCATCCCTCACCAGCTGAGATGTCAGTTTTCATCCACTTAATAAAGTCCTGTGACAGATCCTGATTAAAGAGAATGCTTTGTGACAAGCGTGCCCAGGCATGTAGGAAATATATTTAACCGGCTGTTAGGAACGTGAGCATGTAGCCAAGGAGTGTCAGTATAACTGTAAGAGAGCATATTCATTTTGCCTATGTCGCCGTCCTCTGCTGTCTTGCTCTTCCTCACTGACTTTAAGATGATTGATGCTCTAATGCTCGGGGAATGTCATTCATTACTGCCCGTGATGAATAGCTGTCCAGTGTCAGACTGTCAGAATTAATGATCAACAAAGACATTTACCGGAAAAGCCTCAAGCTTTCAGGGAAAACAGAAACTTTTAGTTAATTAAGCCTGCTAGGTGGGCGGCTGAAGTAATGTTTGACTAGCATGCTACATGCATCATTAGAATGGCCTTGAAATTATCTTTGCAAAAGAGTAACTAAGCTCACATTCATACAGAGAGATGTATGGACAGAGACTTCATAAATGGATTTCAATTTAAACTTTCCATGAAATACACCAGCAGTAAATATGTATTCATCCATGAAATACATACCAACATAATTTGAACTGTATATAGTCTATACAATTTAAACAGCTTCTTCAATAGGGCTGCACAATGTATCTGTACTACATTATATATATATATATATATATATATGTTTTTTTATTGGCTATTGTACACACAACACAAACTGTATTTTTGCATTTAGATTAACATTTGCCACTACATCTAACACTCTCTTAAAGTTACAGTATTAAAAACACTAATAACTTATTAACACAGTTAAATATAATTTTTAATCAATCAAAATGAGTATCCATTTTTCATATTGTACATTAGACTCAGACAAAAGTACAAAAGGTGTCACTGGACAGTACCCTTTCAAAAGGTACACGTTTGTCCTTTATTTACCCATAAAAAGTGCATTTTAGTACCTTAAAGATAAAAAATTACTACCTAAATGATGCATATTAGAGCCTTCTGAAAGGGTACCACCCTAAAAAAAAATTCTGAGAGTTTATCAATTGAATTTTGGCCAAAATATTTATTTTGATTCTATGAGTTGTTGTTGTTTTTTCAAAGGAGCGCTTATTGTAAAACCACAAAATTAAAAATTCAACAAGGCCATTACAATCTCTATTGAATTGTAATATAAAAAAAACACAGACGATAGTCCATTGAGTATTAATTTAATCACTAATCTTTAAAGAGACTGGTTTCGTTTAAAAATTCTTATATAAATTCTATGTCAATAAATTAAACTCATTGCACAAGGTGAACTGTTTTTGGCTTGTTTCAGTGACATTATAAATGTCATTTATAATGAAGAAAATCTGTTGTTACGGAAGCTTTTCGGTAATCAGACAAGCAATAGGCAATTTGTGAAATATATGAGAGGTGTCTTTTTGTGGGTTGTACATTGACCCAGGAGTTTTTAGTATTATTTTTTTCTGTGCTGAATATAGTATTATTTATCAACCATAAAAAAATATCTATGGTGTATTGGCAGGATCCCTAATCTTTTAAAGGACAAAAAATTGGCACAAGGTGAACAGCAGCTCTGATGAATTACACCTTCAATCAGATCTGACTGGAACTCTAGATGGTCTGTTTGCACAGAAGGCACCTCTCCTTTCTGTGAGCCTCCCACGGGTCTTTAGGCTCTTGGCACAGACCAGAAATGACTATATCTGCTTTTATGTGCCAGTCACCTTGTGTTTACAAACCCATCTGTTGGAAAAGGGTAACAAACTCTACTTGTTTCAACAACCGGGCACAATTAACACCCGCTCTTTCTGGGTCCGTGGAGGCAACAGATGGGCTCTTTTATGGGAAATGACTGAAACTTCAGCACGGACATCCTTATCAGATGTTATGAATTACAAAGATTATAGGCTAAAGTTTGTTTGGATACACCTACTCATTCTTTAGTCATGAGTACCGGTACTTCATTACCAAGCAGATACTTAGGTGAGTCATTAAATGAGAAAACAAATTGTCCTTGATCTTTTGCCAATTAAGAGGTCTTTGTATCATTAAAACGTCTTGTGAGTTAGCGTTTATTGCACTAAACTTTAAGCATGGCTTATTTGGATATTGGGGGATGTGTGACATCACATGGGCAAATGCATTTGCATCTGATCTCCTGACATCAGCAAATACATCATCGCACCATAGGCCCCACCCACTGGTTTTCACTCGCTTAACGGCTGACACCTGCTTACATCTGACGCAAGCATCACATTAAAAGCAATTATAGAATCCATTATAATCACTGCCACTTGCTACATTGGGTACAGTATACTGATGCACATTCAATTTCATACAGGGTTCATGCACTGACAGTCTCCTGACAACAGGACAAATGGAAGAGTGAAAGAGCTTTCACTTTAACATGTCCAGTTTAAACAGATCTTTTGCATCGCTTTACAGACTTCAGAAGCACGTTTTATGGTGGGGTTCCCCTGGTAAAATTCGCATTTTAGGGGCTAAATATCACATTATTGTGGTTGTTTAAACCTACGGACATGAAAAACAACCCACGGAAACAGTGTTAGAATAGCCCTATTCCCGCGGACTTGGCAACACTGACCATAGCTGAATACAATGTTTACATCTATTGTGGCCTATATTAAATGTTCATACTTATAAAACAGATGCGCACAAAGAAGCCTTGGCATAGTTAACCCACACACAAAAAAAGTATGCATACACCACAAAAGAAAAACTGCACACTGGTTCTCTTGTGTTTTGTGAACATGCCAAGGTGCAATATGCAGAGGCATGAACCAAATCAAAAACCAAGGCCCTAAGGCAAGATTCTCAATGAAGAATATTTAAAGCATTGACAATTGCGCTCACCATCCATATTCAAACAGGCCATTCTGGTTGATTCTTAAAGCTGAAAAATGCTGCCTCTGCAAGCAAGGCACATCCGAATCCAATGATTGGGTCACACAGTGTCTACTGAGATATCTTCATCTGATTGATTGCTGCATAGATGTATACTATGATATTCCACTATCCTGTATGTTCAACTTTGTGACAGTTGAGCTAAACATTAAAGATGGTGTCTGAAAATTGTGTAAATGTAAAAAAAATTTTAATTACTTTTCACAGTTTTGATGTCATTTCTAGTGACAAAAATTGTATTGTATTAATTAAATGTTTGCTTAATTTTCAATAAAGCTCTCTCTATTTTGTTAACAATCAATAAACTACTATGCCGTCTGAAATCAGTTTCAGGAGGTACTTTCATCCACACATGCTTACCTGAAAAGACAGCAAGCCTAAGCTTTCAGATGCTGCATCTGTAAAACTGCCTATAAAAAAAACTAATAAACAAAAAATGTATCAAAGGGCATCAGGATGAGCAGATGATGACAGCTCCCTTTAACCTATAATGCAACATGTATTATCAGATACAAGAGCAGCATGTGTGACGTAAGAACATGTGTCTGAGGAACGCCAATAAGTGCATCAACACCTCAAAGTGTGAAGCTCAGATCATCCTGCTGAAACACGCCTCCAACCATTGATGACAATTAACATTGGATGTGCCAAAATTTCCAGATAAACAAGGATGAAGTATGCATTTGAAACTGTTCTCATGAAAGCTTTGCTCTAAGGTCAATAAAAATCAAGCAGAATCTGGTTGATTCATAGACAGATCTAAATGATGTAACTGCCGTCTCTCAAAGCATGAGCAGGACTGGAGACTTTGTCATCCATTATCACAGCAATTATGCACATCCAGCCACCCAAAGAAGACATAATCAGGCAGCCATCTCAGAATGCTGCTAAATCTGCTGAACACACATCACAGCTCATCTTGGCAATATAATTGAATGAAAATGTTATCCCAAATGCTATCCTATGATATCAATGATCTGTCTATTAGAAAGAATGTCACACATCCTATATTGCAGCATTGAAGTGCTTGGACAAATGCACATTATCATATTGAAAGGAATATGAATCAGATGCTGATATCTGTACCTCAATAACTTGAACACAGTCAGCATGAGCGATAATGCACATGCAGACCTTTTGGCAAAACCCCTCAACCTTCAGCAGCTGCGTCTAAATGACTGACATGAGCTCAGCGCTCCAGCTGGCAATGAAAGCCACACGATCTTTATGAATGAAGGCTGAGATCTGGAAATGTCAGTTCACACTTATCATATTGCAGCTGGTTTGGTCTGAATGTTTTTCTCTTTAAAGTGGAGAAAATAGTTATGGCAGCTCTGTCTCACTTTAAATACAGTGCCTAGAAGCTGCAATCATGCATGACTTGTTGGAAAACCCCTTGTGATTCATTGAGAAGATCTTGGTGATAAAAGCAACGATGGTTTTATTTGGTGTTGCGATAATTTGGTGTTGCAGCTGTCCTTCTACCTTCTTGATAGTGAACCGTGTGTATATTGAGGCATGTAGAAGTGTTCCTGTTGTGAGTGGATGGGTGGTATCTGTCTGTGAGTATGTACGCGTGTACGTTTGTTTGGTCCGCATGTGGACGGTTGGTCGGTGTGCTTCTTTTTCCGACAGCTCTGGTCCATGTTAAATGAAAACATACGATTCAGTCGACAGGTGACAGGTCTCGTCACACCCACTCGCCTTTGTGCATTTGGACAGGTGCTCCTCATCACTATGGAAACAGCCTGGTTCCTGTTCAGTGGCGTTCGATCATGGTGGCCAAGGAGATTTTGAAAGTGTTAGTCCAGCTGAAGTGCCGTGTGGAGCACAGCTTATCTCTGAGGTAATTCCTCAATAGAAACTCCAGACACAAACATGCACAAAAAAGTGTCTAGAAGCGGTAAAGACTGGAAGCATTACTAGTATTCACTAAAGCAAGCTCACGATTTCTAGTTACTTTTTTAACGTTTTCATTATTTATTTTCATTTCTTTTGCTTCTTGTGTTATTATTTATTTATTTGTCTAAAATGTTTTGATATTCTTATGTTTTATATTTGTATGTTTGAAGGGTTCTATATAACAATAATATTAATTATTATTATAAGTTTTACTGTTTAATAATAATATGTTTCTAATTCTAATTCATTTCTGCTTTTCTGTAATTCCAATCCAAATCCGATGTTGTGCATATACTATTCTGTGTTGTTGTTAAGCCCCACGAAAGCAACAAAAATATCATAAATCGCTATAATATATAATATCATAAAAGTTTTAGTGCATTATATTTGAAGTGTTCTGAAGCTGTTCCATAGTTTAATCTGAGGTACAGATGAATATTTAAGTTGTTAAATTCAAGTTCAGGTAAACTCCTCCCTGCTGCATCTATCTGTCATCATCCATTCAGCATTCAAACTGTGTGTTGCGTTCGGTTACTACAGTCAAACTCTCTTCAAGAGCACACAGTCACTGTGGTTTAAAACGGTTAAAAGAAAAGGCTCAATAAACAAACGCACAGATTTAATACACTACTTATCAATATCTCTTCCCTCTGTACTTTTCTTTTCTGCTGCGCAGCCTGCGCGCTGTGACTCAGTGTTGTTTCAAGCGCATCATTCTGCGCACGGGATGCGCTTTGTGCCGCTCTGTATTGGAGCCTTTCGTTTTATAATACTTTTGCGCAATGAAAAATAATAATAGTCTATCTTGTTCTGTCCTATCTATCATATGTTGCTGCCTTATTACTGTGCTATACATTTAAAATAAATGTATTTTAATTTTATAGTATATATTTATATGTAAATATATGTATATAATTTGCTTGTTTTTTAATGAATGTATTTTACAATACAAAGAGCAATGTGTGACATTTTACCAGATTTAGTCGTACACTTATTCACTTTTATTTGTAAATAAAAATCTCTCACTAGGTTTTATAAAATAATTGTGCACCCATGATTTTTCTAGAGTATCTTTTGCTGCTGAATTATCCACTAAACTAGTTTATAATAGTGTTTTTGTCAAAGATTCTGATTATATATATATTTTATTTTATATATACGTATGGTTTAAAAAACAAAGCATGTTTATTTCACAAAAATTAAGTTAAGACCGTTAAGAATATGACTGAATAAACAGCATAAGGTAAGGCTATTAAATAGCAGTCCCAAACTCATTTTTGTTAATACAATTAAGTTAGTATGAGCCACCACATTAATTTAAACATATAGTCCACAAAATAATAGAAAGTGAAAATAACATGATATTTTTGGGTTATGCAAACAACCAAGGTAACTGTTAATGAAACGTGGAAACGGCTCCTGAATAGAATGAATACCATACCTTAATGCAAATCCTTCCCAGCAAACACACGCAATATAGTTATGTGATTTATTGGTATTGTACTTTTATTTCACGCGTTGCATGCTCGTAGTGTCTGCGCTTTAGTGAAGTGATAAACAGCGCGGCTGTGCGCTATACCAGCACAGTATAACGTCTGACAGGACAGGATAGTTTGTTTTTTCTGAGGAGAGAGACTTTTTATTTCATAACAAGTTACGAAAATAACGATAGAATAATGACACTGAGTCCTGACATTAAACCTGTCAACATCTCATCTGACCGCAGATACTGAATCCGGGACAGAGCCTTTTTCTCAGGCACTCTTTCTTTACTTAAACTGCATCTGAGTCAGATGATCTGACAGTGTCAACAACTTTCATGCACGTCTTTTAAAATAAAAGTCTCGCATCAGAAAAGCATTTAGAATTATGTTTTTGTTGATGATGACGTTTCTTTGGCTGTATTAAATCCGCGACCCACTCAGAACGGTCTCGCGACCCACTTCTGGGCTGCATACCCAGCACTTTTGACCAACCAGTTGATAAACACTGTAATAGATTGTGTTTAACACACAGATGAGTGACGATCGAGTCAACACAGAGAAGTAGAGAAATTCTAAGTTACATTGATAAAAAAAAAAAAAACTCGCAGGTATCGGATTGGATCGGTATCGACCGATCTTCAGAATTTTTGGGATCGGATCGGTTCTGAAAAAATGGTATCGTTGCATCCCTACTAATTACTGTGTTGTTATATAACAGAATACATATGGGTAATAATAATAATAATAATAATAAAGCATAAGAAACTGATTTTCATGACCAAAACATTAAGAAATTGATAGTTTTTTTTTTGTCGAGTAAGGTTGGTCCAGTAAGAATCCACCTGACAACGGCTCAGAAAGTCCGACGTAGCAACCACTTAGCAATGCACTGACAACCACTTTGAACACCTTAGCAAGTAACTGTTCACCTTTTCTTGTTTCACTAAAACCAGCCATATTGCCATGTGGAAACAAGCATTTGTGTCATGCTTCCGATACTATCATGTGTGACAATGTGAGAAAAACTACATTTGCAAATAGCATTAGTGTGTAATTACAATGATGGGACTGATCTATTTTCCACCATTATAGGTGATAAGACCACAGCTTCCCTTAGGATACTATATGCTGGCATATTTCTCTTTTTCTACACAAATCGCAGCTTTGATTTAGTAAACAGTGCTCTGGGGGTAAACACTGAACGAATGGCGCACATTCAGGATGTAATCCAGCTCTTGGACAAAAGCATGCTGTTTGAATTAGCTCGACGCCTACATCGCAGCCAAAGCACCGACGCTCACAATGAGGCTTAGCATCACCCAAACCGCCAAGCTCCTGTACTCCTAACATATTACTCCTTCAAGACCTCAGAAAGCCACAAAAAAGACAATTGTCAACAACAAGGCGATCTACAATCATGGAAACTGTGCTGCAACATTGACACACATAACAGGCGTTGCAATGCTGAGAAACTAGGCTTGAGTAACAATATATTATTTTGATGGAGCTAAAAAACTGAATATCCCATCCTGTCCCTACTGGTTCTACCCATCTCCAAGTCTTCTGTGTCTCCTCTCCAACCTCCTCTTCTGAAGATAGCCAGTTCCTTGGCCTCCATTGCTTTTCTTCAGCCCTTCGGCTCCTCCTCTACCGCTATTCTGTGGCGTGGATCTGCCTCTTGCTCCACCTTGGCAAGAGGTTCCCCTGGCTCCATTTCAGTCCTCTGAGCCCTGGATTCCACCTCAGCCCTCCAAACTTTTGGCTCCCCGTGGACTCCATTCTCCCTCAGCTCCACTGGAGCCCATCGGTCTTTGGACTCCACCTAAGTCCCTCGTCCCTCCGGCTCCACCTTGGTCAGTCGTTGACCTGCCTCCACTACGGTCTTTCACTCCTGTGGATGTGCCTCGTCCCTCCATTCCATGTTTTGTTATAAATCTGAATACATATGGGTATGTATTTAAGTTAGGGGTGCGCCGATCCAATATTCAGCATCGGTATCGCTTCAATACTGGCATTTTCTGCTGGATCGGGGTATCGGTCTGACAAGACGAGATTTCAAGTGTTCTGAAGCCGTTACATAATTGAATGTGAGGTATGAGTATTTAAGTCAAGTTCACGTAAACACTTCTCTCCACTGCAACTGTCTGTCATCCTCCATTCAGCTTTCAAACTGCGTGCCGCGTTCGGTTACTAGAGTCACTCAAGACGATAAAACTCTCTCCACTGTTCCTGTTATACTTGATCTGTAAATAAAGTTCAATGGTTTTGCATAAAATTATTTTATCTAGCTACAGTCTCGTGCTGTTTCTAAATCGTGTTACTTTCTATCAGGTGTCTGTTAGATCACAATACTGTTGTAGAGAGCACTATGAAGGGTTCATCACAAGCACAGTAACTGACACTTTTAAAATGGTTAAAAGAAAAGGCTCAATAAACTGTCATACAGATTTAATACACTACGCATTAATATCTCTTTCCTTTGTGCTTTGAACTTCTCTATGCGGACTCCAGAGCACTGCGTCTGCGCGCCAAGACTTAGTGTTGCTTCAAGCGTATCATTCTGCGCACGGGATGTGCATAAGTGCTTTATGCCGCTCTGTATCGGAGCCTTACGTATTATAATATTTTTGAGAAATGAAATATAATTAATAGCCATTCTTGTTCGTTTCATCTGTCATATGGTGCTACCTCATTACTGTGCAGTACATTTAAAATAAATGTATTTACATTTTACAGTATATATATTTATATATATATATATATATTACTTGTTTTCCATGAATGTATTTTACAACAATACAAATAGCAATATATATTTTCACTATTCTTTGTTCACAAATTTTTTCACTAATTTTAGATTTTATAAAATTATTGTGCACTCATGATTTTTCTAGAGTAACTTTTGCTACTGAATTATCCATTAACCTAGTTTATAAAAATATTTGTGTCATAGATTATAATTACATATCCATTTATTTGTTGTTGTTTTTTACAGTAAAGTTATATATTTAGTATACTATATTTAGTAGATTGTGTGTAAAACACAAAAGAGTGATGAGCAGGTCAACACACACTGAGATATAGAAATTCTACACTGATTTAAAAAAACTGTGCTGGTATCGGATCGATATCGGTATCGGCAGATACTCAGAATTTTTTGTTTTCGGATCGGTATCAGTTCTGAAAAAGTGTTATCGAGCCAGCCCTAATTTAAGTCTATATATGCATGCACAGAGAACACACATCATGATTTGAGTTAAAATCACTAGCCTATATAAATGTCAAAAAATCTCCTGTGTAGCTGTAACACCAGTATTAGTTTCAATGAATGAGGACAAAGCCGCAAGACAATTGCAAGTATCCTTCTCAAATGCACCCCCACTCTGTGCCAGCTAAGCCTGCAAATTGATTGATTGCATGCTCAAAAAGAGAAATGGCAGGACGACAAGGTCAATAAAAGTAACAGGAGTCATACAAGCCAAAATAAAACCATAAACCACAGCCAAGAAGAACAAAAGTCACAAGGGGTTCTGTTCATGTGGAAATACCCATGGGCTGATTCCATTATTTAAAACAGCGACTGCTTGTCAATCTTTGCTAAATCTTGAGCACAGTGAGTATATATTTTTAGAAGTGTGCTAAATAGCTAACATCTGTAATTGCACATGTGAGTGAGGTCACAGGAATGTCTTATTCACAATTGATTAGTTTAAAAAATAAAACAGATTTAATACTTCAATGTTAGTATTTAATCAGAATATCGTATACTGCATGTTCCCATATCCTGACATATATTTTTATGATATTACATGCAACAGATGAACAATGAGTTGTTTACTCGCGCTGAACAGAGAAAATGTGTGTGTGATTGTGTCCGAATGCATATTCACATGCATTTGTGTGTGTGACTCTGAGATCAAGGAATGGAGAGCCTTATTAAAGGATGCCATGTTCTGGTGGATATCTAACAAGCCTCTCCTCTAATGTCTGAACCTGTTTAATCGCCTGCACAGCAACTGAAGGTTTAGACCCCGTCTGAGCACAGAGCACCCCAACTAAAGACCGTTCACACTCACAGTTCTTTCACCATTCTGCTATCGCTCTGGAGAGACAGCAATTACTCACACAGATAGGGAGTCAATATTCAGACACACTGCAGTTATTTCTCGGGTACATTCTGCAAGATAGGAAAAGCATTTGCTGAATCTACTGGCACTCGGGGACTTGTCTTTGATTGCATCCAAATTTTGCATATTATCAATCCAAAATCATACACACTATGTGTGTGAGTTTAGATCTCACAATTCAGAAATGACATCTTGCAATTGTATCAAAAACTAAAATTTCAAACAAAAATTATGAGTTCATAATCCACAAGTCTGACACTATATCGCACAGTGTGAATTTCGCAGTGCGATACATATCTGATTCGATTTCTCGCATTGTTAAGATATAAAGTGTTCTTGTGGCTCAGTGGTAGAGCATTGCGTTAGCAGCGCAAAAGGTTGTGGGTTCAATTCCCAGGGAACACACATGTATAACCTGTAAGTCGCTTTGGATAAAAGCGTCTGTTAAATGCATAAATGTAAATGTAATAAAGTTACACTGCATGATAAAAATTCAGAATTGTGTGTTATAAAGATAAAACAAACTCAAGGTAAGGAAGGAAAAAAGTCAGGATTGTGAGATAAATCAAAATTGTGATTTTTATAATCTTGGAACTGCAACAAATTAAGAAATAATTGAGATAATATCACTATTCCCATATGGAGCCAGACTGGTCTCATTAATAATACATGCAAAAGATATGATGAACATGTTTGAAACTTAATTCACATGCACAAAAAATAATAATACATTTAACCTTGTTATGTTATGTTAATATGTTAACGTTACTACAACAAGTTCACTCTGAAATCCAATTTATGACAACTTGAATATACCTTGAATCTAAGTACAGTAACCATAACTAGATTTTTCGGAGGCATTAAATCTGCAATATGTTTAAAATTAACGTTAACAAATTGAAATTTACAGTGTATGATAAAGATGATAGTATCCTTATTTACAAATGCAAAACACAATTCACAGATATAACTGTGCACGTGAAGTTTTGAATGTTTAAAATCTATGAGTTTATTACTCAATCCATGAGACCAATCTGGCTCTATATTAGTTTTTTATTTATTTATTTTGTATTCTGTGGCAGAAACGGGCTTCCTTATATTTTCCCCAATCTTGACTTCTGTAAAGAAAAAAAAAAAAAATATATATATATAACAATAAAATAAAAACATACACTATATTGCCAAAAGTATTGGGTCACCCCCTTCTAATGAAAGGTTTGACTATTTTAGTAATTTCCACGAGTACAAATCTTAATATTTAAGCATATAATGATATTCTAGGGAATTGTGTGCTTCTAATTTATAGCAACCGTTTGGACAGGACCCTTTTCTATTCTAACATGACAGTGTCTCTGTGTATAAGACAAGGATCAAAGAGAAATGATGATTCAGTCAGTGTGGAAGAACTTGTTGGTCTGCAGAAAGCCAAGTCCTAATCCCAGCTGAACACCTCTGGTGTGACTTTAAATGCAGACCTTGAGCCAAAAATTCATCACCAAACAACAGAGCGAGGGGACAAACACTCATCTATTCTCTCAGCTCTTTAACTCTCTGCATCTATCAATCTCCACCTGTCTGCCAGTTCTTTTTATTCTGTCTCTGAAGAGAAGACGACCTTGACTCTTATGTCTCCTGGTGTGTGAAGCCAACAGCGAGACAGTAATTTTCTCAAAATTATTCCGTTTGTACTCTTTCCCCTTTCGACATTTCAGTATATCTCTATCTCTCCCTTTGTGTCTCTCCAATTTTCATATTCTCAGGATTTTATTACCCGTACAAACATTTATGAAATGCTCAGTTGTTTTTGTCAGACCCTGGGAATAGGGGCATGGGACGAGGTAGAGTGCTCTTGCATCTCTTCTGAGTTAATTGTTTCCAGAGCTGTGCTTGCGTGAACTAATTTCTCAGCCTCAGATGAGCTCGAGGAGCTTCTGCTTCCTGTTTCTGTTCACCTGTGGGGACCTGTGGCAGCTCACAGACAGACCTGAGTAATAAATCTGCACTTAATAAAAGTCTATAGGCTCTCGTTATAAACCTGTCAGTCACATTTCTGTCAATATTTGCATTAGCAGTCAGATTTAACGTTCTTCTTCTTTTCTTATCTAAGTACACATTGCTATAGGATGTAATAGGTGTACTTTTGTCATTGTAATTTGTCATATTTAACTGCTGAAATTTCCAATGAATGCAGTTTTTTTAGTTTATTATATTTTCATTACTGTACAATTATTTTAATGTTGTATTTTGTAACCACCCTACCTAACCACCCTAGCATACCAACCACAGAAAAAAATGCTATTACTTGTATTTTCGTAAGTTGTATTTTTTACAATTAAACAAATCAGCTGTGTTCATAGAGTCAATAGTTATTACATGCCCTCATTTTCATCAATCTGAATGAATCCAATCTGATTTCATATTCTGAAATTCTGTTTATACGAACCCTAAAGTTTCACAATCAGATTCTCATATTTGTTTGCAGTTCATGTATTCTAAACAAAACCTCAACATAAGAGCAGTTGCCATGTTCAGAACCCGATAAAGTGAACGTTACCGGAGCTGACAAATACATCAAATGAGCTTTTTAAAGGGGTCATATGACGTTGCTAAAAAGAACATTATTTTGTGTATTTGGTGTAATTCAATGTGTTTATGTGGTTTAAGGTTAAAAAAACACATTATTTTCCACATACTGTACATTATTGTTGCTCCTCAATGCTTCGCCTTTCTGAAACGCATCGATTTTTACAAAGCTCATCATTCTGAGAAGCGAGGTGTGCTCTGATTGGCCAGCTATCCAGTGCATTGTGATTGGCCGAATACCTCAAGTGTGTGACTGAAATGTTACGCCCATTATAAACTAGGCTTTTGTTGCATCCAGTGGGGACATAATTACTAATTATAACATGCACTACTCAACACTGTTCAAAACTCGAGTAACACTCCAAAAAGAGAAAGGAAAACTTGAAATCGCATCATATGACCCCTTTAAGCGAATATTTAGTAAGTATTCAGTCTCCATTTACCAGTTTGTAAAACATAATACTTACATAAACATACACATGTTCATATGACATATGAAAACTCTACATGTACAGAAGTTTGAATTCGATTGAGAAAACAGTCAAATTCAAGCATTTATGTGCTTCAATTATTTCATATTGATCACATTACTTCAGGTCTAAACCACCCTTTCCAAACCTATTGAAATGTTATTCAGATCTATTGATTGAGGTGTTTACATTAAGGATTTTCAATCCAATTGAGCCACCAACCCCATTTCTAATGGATTATTTGGTTGCATGTAAACTTAGCTAATGTTTAAGACTGACAACCATATTCCATGTTTATACCAGGTGTGACTCTCAAATCGTCCTTTATATTTAAAGGGTGACAAGAATGGATCAAATAACGTCTGCATAGACAGTTATCAGAGTCAATCCTCTTCTCTAACTCATGAATAATGCATGTAACCACAGAGAAAGAAAACCATATAGCTGTAGCAAATAACAAAACTTATTGTCTTCACGGATTTGATTCTTATTCTCAACTGTTTGGCATTTTTGGTTCCCTTTCCAAACTCCCCAGCCTCACAATATTTGTACATTTTTCATAACCTGAGAGAGGTTTATAGCACTCACATAGTGACAGGCAGGAATGTTAGCCACACTTATGTAACATGTACTGCATATCAATAATGTTATGACAGCAGTTCTATTCATACACATATTAACTGACCTTCCTCTCAAAAATCAGTGAATTTATTTTGCAAGTATTGAGCCTGATCATAATTAAGGTTTCTTTCATAATCAAACACAACATACCCTTGTGGGAAAAAACTCTTTATTATACTTTTAAAACAGTACTTATGGAAATAACTTTAAAAGATTAAAACTGAATGTAATGTTTTTAGACACTTGACTCTGTTATAAAAAAAAATATTATAGTGTACATTTATATTAAATGCAATTAAGTAAACTTGATTGCTAGTTTTTGACCCACTGAAGTAAGTCTTAAGTGCATATTTACATGTAATTTCATAATGACTTCTTTTGTCTTTTTATATTACTGCTATTGTATTTTTTTATTATATATTTGTAATTACACATTTGTAATGATGAAGCAGCAATTTATTATAATAAATAATAAAATAAATGATATAAAAATATACTTTTAAGTTTCAAAGTACACTCCAAGTGTGAATTCAGTGCAATTAAGCACACTTCTTTTTCACAAGGGTATGTATCGTTCCAAATGGGATTGGCAACTGTATTACGCTGCTGTGTGAACATAGTTGTTTTCAGTGTAATGTGCTACAATAAATGACAACACGTAACTAGTCCAAGCCAAAACAATTAGATAGCTTCTTCAAACCAACGACAGCCAGACAATGTGAGCAAGAGCTTTTTCATTTGACAAATGTGACATCTAACATCAGCCTGCCATTAGTACTTGACATCGTTTTCCCACCCCAACGCGTGTCACACTTACCACGGGCTTTCTGGGTGATGTCCCGGAGAAGCACTTCATAACGGACGGGTTCATCATCCTCATTAAACACCATGTCATCTGCCGTGATGTTTTCCTCGCGCATTTGTGTGTACGGCCCCTCCACGGCAAAGTAGCACGGTCGGTCGTCGTTCTTATTATCGTTAAACATGAGCAGGGCGTGTTTGTGCCAACCGAAATGCCGGTGCATCCTGACCACAAACTCGCCCAGCTTCTTGTGTGTGGGGCCGATGTTGGTGATGGACGAGTACAAATTGAAACCTAATGCTCTCGCTCCACCCGTGATCATCGGAACCTCCCAATGTGTGGTGAAACGGGCCACCGGTGAGGACGAGTAGTCACATCCGGCCCGATGAAAGCCCAGGGGTTATATGAGAACTTCAGGTCCACGGCCACGAGAGGAGCCACTGAATCCGAACACACTCCTTCCTTGTTTTCGCTGCTGTTGAAAACAAGTTGTAGATGGTAGCCTGGCAGCAGGTTGGGGTCAGAGTTCACCTTGTCCAGGGCCCAGTGCAAGGCAGGGCTGACCCGGGGCCATGCCCAGGGGTACTCAGTGTTGTGTAGAGGCAGGATGACTGCCAGGGTGATGTTCTGTTGAGGTGGATGGGGACTGAGAGACAGAGGCTGGTTTTGAGCTAGGGGCTCCAGTTTAACCACTCCAAACGACACACCGCTCAGCAGAACTAGAAGAGTGAGCCTCAGCGGCCCCATCCGGAACACTTCCATTCTCAAAATGGATGGGAAGGTCTAAGACTCTGAAAACATCAAGACAGACACACACTTGAGACATACTTTCAGCAGAATTTCAAATGTCCATCAAAAACATCTACAACAATAAGCAGAGGTTCTTCAGTGGAAAAAGATTATTACGATAATTAATAGGTTCTTCACACTAAGAAAAAAAATATTCTCTTAAAAACTGTTTCATGAAAGGTTCTTTGGGAAACCCATAATGGTTCTTTAATGGCTTTACAATGGAAATATTTATTTTTTATTTTTAGTAAAACACATCAACTATAGCTTATATACAGTATATATTTGATAACAAATTAGTACACTTTAGTATACTAATTCTCATTATTAACTAGTTGCTTATTAGCATGCCAATTATTAACATTTTGGCTGTTTATTTGTATTTATAAAACACGTATTCTGCATGACCATTTTACATCATAACCCTACCAAATACATAAACTTAACAACTATCGTACTAACTATTAATAAGCAGCACATTAGAAGTTTACTGAGGCAAACTTCGTAGCTAATTGTTTGATAATAGCGAGAATTGGACCTTAAAATAAAGTGTGAACATATATTTTTCATACTTGAGTAGCCTATGCTATGTAGTAGGCTAATACTGCATACGACGCGTCCTGGCGTTTAACGACATCTGGACGGAGCGCAAACGAATGAAACTGAAACAGGGGGTCTGGAGACGCGTTTCTAAAAGTTTAGCCTAACTATTTTCATTTTACACGTCTTAAAACACAAAGCTGAAATAAAAACCTTTGAACTTCTTAAACGTGATGCAAGTTTAAGCTACAGATCAATGGCGTAGTCGGCAAGAGTGCGCCCTCACTTCAACCTAATATATGAATACACACTTTTGACATAAAACATCCTTTAACAGTCGTAAATATTGTTTAATTAATATTTTACCACAGATCAGGTCGTCATTTGGTGTCATAATCCCTCTGCAATCCTAGCTTCCTCTGTAAATCAATATCCGTGTCTCGTGAATGCGGCGGCAAAAACCCCGTTCTCCCAGAGAAAACACGTTGATTTTTACAGCTCAAACCGACTCATCCAACTTACAGGAGTGACACTTTAGTATCTTGACCCTCTCCTCAGAAACCAGCTTGATTTCTCAAGCTCCCCTCTTTCTCCGAATGGGCTGAGAAAACGGGATTCGCAAAGAGGAAATATCTCCCTTTCCTGGTGCGCATGTGAATTTCTTGGAAACTTTGTTAATGAGTATTGAGGCTTCTTTAGTTAAAACTGTTGAACATGTCCTCTTCTCCTTGTTCTTGTCCCGACTGGAGAAGATGGGCAAATCTCAGCGGGTGTAGATTTGATTCAGTACGCGCGCGATGTCACAACAAAAAGTGGAGTCAAAGTAAAAACCGCGTTCACGTTTGCATCTACAAAACTCGACTTTTTTATTTTACAAAATAAAATGAAAGGTGCGGGTCTATGTTTGAAGGCTGTTCTCCCCTCATGCTCATCCAATGAGTGTCGGGTCAGTCAAAGCGACGCGAAGCTCAAGGTGGGAGGAGGAGAGAACGGAGAGCGAATGACACAGTGTGCTAGTAAGTGCAGGCGGGAGAGGAGGAGGAGGAGGAGGAGGAGGAGGAGAGAGAGGTAAAAAGCATGTTTACAGCACTGTTGCGCAGCCATGTGGCATCATTACCCCATTCTGTCATGAGAACCTCATATGGATGGATGGATGGATGGATGGATGGATGGATGGATGGATGGAAGGACGGACGGACGGACGGGGGACTGACAGACAGACAGATAGATAGATAAATAGATAGATAGATAGTTAGATAGAAAATTCATTCTTTTTTTCCCTGTTTTTAAAAACTTACAATTTAGCATTTTTACAGTTAGTTACCCCAGTATTTAATAGCCTATATGGTTACAGACATACATTGTTATGGTCATATATTGTGTGTGTGAGTGCGCATTTTAAATGAATACTGGTTGATAAGTTTATGTGTGGCTCTGTGATTATTAATGAATCATATGTTTAGGAATTACATTGCTGCTTGACATATGTTTGTTGTAGCTACAAGATGACTGTGCGCTACACAGGATGAGAAGCCACTTTATCATTGTGCAACAATGACTTGACCTCTTGCATGGAAATACATAGGGAAACCTGTTTGCTGGATAGATGAGAAAGCAGGACTTGTCGTGTTGTCCCTGCCACTGTGCGAGTGTTTGGTGTGAGGTGGGGTCCCTCTCGAACTCCGGCATTTTAATCAGTTGCCTTTCTTCCTCCTCATTGTTCCAGCTTTTTCGATCACTTCCTCCCAATTAAAACAGTCTATTTTTGTGCAGTCCGTTTACGCTTTTATTGGCTTCTGCTCCGTCCTCTCCTCCGCTCTGTTCTGTTCTCCGTTTGGCCTTCTTCTGGAGCGTCTCATCTTGCGCGTCCTCAGCAGCACTCACCCTGACAAACAACTTCCAGATCAATAAAGCACAGGGAGGACTTCAGCTGCTGGCTTGCTTCCTGTACACAGAGCGCGGCGGGAAAGACATGCTGCGCGCCAGGCCAGCACCTCCGGTTATGGCTGGTCGTAAATAAGCAGCGTAGGGAGCTCGAGCCCCTGCCCTTTTTCAAAATAATTCAAAAGTGCCCCTCTCGGACAAATAGCAATGATATTGTAGTCAATAAAAATTAAAAATTGAATTCTAATTAACATGACTATTTGTACAAAACAGTAACTACTCGCTCAAAAGTCGGAAAACTCATTTTTATTTTTACATATCTGTCAATCTGAGGCGTCGCTAGGCTCTCGAGCCATATGGGCCTATTGTTCTTTCAGTGAGTGCATATGGGTCAACGGAAGGAAAAAATAAACCAAACAATATTTTAAACATTTTTAATCAATAATCAAAGCTAGTGTGTCGATTTAATAAAAAATCAATATATTACATATTTTAGAATATTACATAATTCACCAATGGCCATTAGTCATGTAGCTACACCAACCAATCATGATCTGACTCAAGAAGTTTAAATTTCATTGGACAATATGTGAAGTGGAGCGGTTATTTTCCGTTCTTATTCATAAATCGGTTGAAAATGTAATGGGACCGACGAGCTTATTTGTGGAGCGATCTGGATCTGTGATTTGTCTCATTTTATAAATCAAATTACATCACTGGGAAAATGTATGCTGAATGATTACAAAAGCACTGCACAAAACCGTGCAGCGCCAAAACTCGCAATAATGGTAATCAGTAGGCTATTCAATTCACTTATATTTATGTAGCCTATGATATACACCATTTACTATTTGATGAAGCTATCTTAGTTAATGAAGCCCAAGTGCCACCTACATGCGTATTATGTGAAGTGTAGGCTGGCGAAATGGTGACATGAAAGGACTTTATTATATTACCATTTTTGATAATGCAGCATTATGAAAGTGTCTTAATATGCTCATCGAGCCTGCATTTATTTGATCAAAAATACAGAAAAAACGTAGCCTAATATTGTGAAATATTATTACAATTTAAAAGATGTGTTTTCTATTTTAATATACATTTATACTATTTTAATAAAATATAATTTATTTCTGTAATTCAAAGCTGAATTTTCAGCATCATTATTCTTCAATGTATGGTCCTTCAGATATTATTCGAAAATGCTGATTTATTATCAATGTTGGAAACAGCTGTGCTGCTTATTTTTTTATTGGAAACTGTTATACTTTTTGGGGGGTTCATTGATAAATAAAAAGTTTAAAAGAACAGTATTTATTTAAAATAGAGATGTTTTCTAATAATATCAATCGTTGCTATCACTGTTTCTATCAATTTAACAAATCCGTGCTGAATAAAAAAGAATTTCTTTAAAAAATAATAAATAAAATACTGACTGATTTTAAAACAGTGATTTTGAACAGTAGTGTATATTGTTACAAACGTTATATTTTAAATAGATGCTGTTCTTATTTAACTTTTATTCATCTAAGAATCCTGAAAAAAATATCACAGGTTTTCAACATTGTTAATAATTCAACACTGCATAAAATGCAAAGTAAATAAAATAAATGAATAACGTATATTAAAATTTGATTTGATCAAATAAATGCAGGCTTGATGATTATAAGTGACTTCTTGCAGAAATATAAAATAGCAATGTATCCGATCTTTTGCCCTATATTTTTTTCCCCTCCTCATATTGACCCTTTTTTACAATTGAGCCCCTGCCCCTGAGGAACTCTCTGCACGTCCCTGGTAGGGAGGGCTGGACAGCTGATAAATTGTGAGCCACTTTCTCTTTCCCCACCTCCAGGAGGGCCGATGTGTTACTTACAAACTTCTGCCAATGTCTTTGTGACCCAGCTGACCAAATGCCCTTCCATTCATTCCCTGATTGCCCATGCTGCTTATCCGGACCCCCCTTGCACCTTTGACCTCATCCGGTCAACCACACACATACCAGTGGCTACAGTTTCCAAAACAGGATATGTTGCACCCTTACTCATTCTGTCACTCGCTCTGTCTCTGACAATGCTCGACTACTACCATGTTACTCTTGCTATTTCTGCAGTATATAGTACAGTCAAACCAAAAATTATTCAGACACCACTTATAGTTTTTGATATTTAATTTTTACTAGGGCGTGCAAGACACTATAGGTAATGCATGTGAGTGAGGATAGCAAAAGAAAGTAAACTGTGACATATTATACCCAAACATTCTTTTGCATCTCTTACTACCAGTAAAATTAATAAAAACTTGTAACCAAAGATTATTCAGACACTTTGACCTGACCTGAGTGTTTTGCTAATGCGACCTTTTACACCACAGACTGAACAAAATTAAGCATTGCTTTGTAATTGGTTGACCTAAAATGGTATTATCTAACTGTGTACTTAAATTTAACAGCTGACAGCTATTCAACCTTATTCTATACATACCTTTCTATTAAAGTTATCTGACATTATCAAGATAAAAAAAATTCCTGACACAGTTTAACTCTCAAGTTCTTGCCATATATCTAAACTATAGCGACTAAACTGATAACGTGAGAAATGTTGAAGGTGTCTGAATAAATTTTGGTTTGACTGTATGTATCCAGTGCGCAGTAAAATGTATTTCCTTTATGCATGAAATACCTGTGCTCACTAATAAACTGTATAGTACATAAGAGCATCACTTGGTACATAATAAAATCATAGTAAATGTATCATGTATTATTTCTTGAGGGTGAAAAACTTCATACAATAACACATCTGAAGAAATATTTAAGTGAGATGTTTTTGTAAAATAATAAAGTAAATCACATATTGGTTATAACATCAAATAATAATACTTTACATTACAAATAACAACATCATGACATATATTTTTAATAAAATAGATGAACATAGATAATAAAATAGATTTTAATAAAAATAGATAGATAGATAGATAGATAGATAGATAGATAGATAGATAGATAGATAGATAGATAGATAGATAGATAGATAGATAGATAGATAGATAGATAGATAGATAGATAGATAGATAGATAGATAGATAGATAGATAGATAGATAGATAGATAGATAGATAGATAGATAGATAGAACCCGAATTCCGGAAATGTTGGGACATTTTTAAATTTGAATAAATTGAAAACTAAAAGACATTCAAATCCCATGAGCTAATATTTTATTCACAATACAACATAAAGAACATAACAAATGTTTAAACTGAGAAATTGTACACTTTTATCCATTAAATGAGCTCATTTCAAATTTTATGCCTGCTACAGATCTAAAAAGAGTTGGCACGGGGGCAACAAAGGGCTGAAAAAGCAAGATATTTTGAAAAGATTCAGCTGGGAGAACACCTAACAACTAATTTAGTTTATTGACATTAGGTCTGTAACATGATTAGCTATAAAAGGGATGTCATAGAGAGGCAGAGTCTGTCAGAAGTAGGGGTGGGCGATATGGCATAAATATCATATCACAATTTATTTATATATATATATCACGATTTCTCGATTTTATCACGATTTTTTGTCATGTTGGTTTTACTATTTTGTCTGAGCAGTGCAGCCAAAATATTGTCCCTATTATAAAGACAAAGCCTTTCAAGGTAACAAAATATACAAATAATGGTGGATATTTAGACCAAAGAAGGGCGAAGATAAAAATATTTTATATTATTTTATCTTTGCTATTAAAAATAAGAACAAATATACACATTAAAAATACACATAATATACAAATAAAACAAACAGTGCTTTATTTTCAGGTACAATAGGCATATTTAGCAGGAGCATTCAAGAAATGGAATGAGCAAATATAAAAGTAAAACACTATATAGATTTATTCCTATTAAAGCAGCTGTATTATTATTTTTTTCTGTCAAGAGTAGGGAGTTATTTTTTTCTCTTTGTGTTTTGTTGTTTTAGCATTAAAGAATACAAATTATTTCATCCGTCTGTCGATTCTGTCATAGTGTTTTACATTTATACCATCATTTACTCATTCAAATTTAGTTTTAAACCTGAATGAGTTTCTTTCTTCTGCTGAACATAAATACTATTTTTGAATAATGTTGGTAAACAAACAGTTGCTGGTCCACAGTGACTTCCATAGTTTTTGTTTTCCTTCTATCAAAGTCAGTGGACCATCAACTGTTTAGTTATTCACATTCTTCAAAATATTTTATTTTGTGTTCAGCACAAGAAAGTAATTAATACAGGTTTTGGACAACATGTGAGTGAGTAAATAATTACAAATTTTAGGGTGAACTATCCCTTTAATGACAGTTGGCTGCATGTTTAGTACTGTCCCTTTAAGACCTGCACGCACCTAATGTACATGCACGCATCCGTTTGTCTCGGCTGTTTACTTTCATTTTAGATATAACCAACTGAGTCTATACATAAACTTTGTGTGTTTTGACAGTATGAGCGCAAACGATAACTTAGTTGAGTTATCAGGCGCTGTTAGACAGGTTTTTTCTTGCACTCTCTTCAGGTGTACGGGCTCAGAAAAAGCGCATGTCAGAACAGCGCGTGAATAAAACGTTTCCGGCAAGGCTTTAAAACACGGAAATAATGTACCGTGTCTGTGAGAGTAACTCTACCGCTGTGTTAACACTGATGTGAATGTGTCGCGTTGTAAAGTTTATTGATACAGAGGCGCCAGAACTGTAACTGACAAAATGTGCACTGTAGCACGATACGACGATATCGTGGACGATATCGACGATATCGCAGATTGTGGAGACATTTTTATCATCCATGATCAAAAATTGTCATATCGCACACCCCTACTCAGAAGTAAAGATGGGCAGAGGCTCTCCAATCTGTGAAAGAGTGCGTAAAAAGATTTTGGAATACGTCAAATTGCAAAGGCTTTGCAAATCTCATCATCTACAGTGCATAAAAGATTCATCAAAAGATTCAGAGAAACTTGAGAAATCTCTGTGCGTAAGGAACAAGGCCAAAGACCTTTGTTGGATGCCCATGGTCTTCGGGCCCTCAAACGACACTGCATCACTCATCGGCATGATTCTGTCATTGACATTACTAAATGGGCCCAGGAATACTTTCAGAAACCACTGTCGGTAAACACAATCCGCCGTGCCATCTGCAGATGCCAACTAAAGCTCTATCATGCAAAAAGGAAGCCATATGTGAACATGGACCAGAAGCGCTGTCGTGTCCTGTGGGCCAAGGCTAATTTAAAATGGACTGTTTCAAAGTTTAAAAGTGTTCTATGGTCAGACGAGTCAAAATTTGACATTCTTGTTGGAAATCACGGACACCATGTCCTCCGGGCTAAAGAGGAGGGAGACCTTCCAGCATGTCATCAGCGTTAAATTCAGAAGCCTGCATCTCTGATGGTATGGGGTGCATAAGTGTATATGGTATGGGCAGCTTGCATGCTTTGGTAGGCACTATGAATGCTGAAAGATATATAAAGGTTTTAGAGCAACATATGCTCCCCTCCAGACAACGTGTACCACAATGGACACCAGGACAATGCAAAACCACATACTGCAGCTATTACAACAGCATGGCTTCATAGTAGAAAAGTCAGGGTGCTTAATTGGCCTGCCTGCAGTCAAGATCTTTCATCTATAGAGAACATTTGGCGCATCATTAAAAGACAAATACGTCAAAGATGACCACAAACTCTTCAGCAGCTTGAAACCTATATCAGGCAAGAATGGGACCAAATTCCAACACCAAAACTCCAGAAACTTATAGCCTTGATGCCAAGACGCCTTCAAACTGTTTTGAAAAGAAGAAGAGATGCTACACCATGGTAAACATGCCCCCGTTCTAACTATTTTGAGACCTCTAGCAGGCATCAAATTTGAAAAGAGCTCATTTTGTGCATACAATTAAAAAATGTCTCACTTTAAACATTTGTTATGTTATCTGTGTTCTATTGTGAATAAAGTATTGGCTCAGGTGATTTGAAAGGATTTTAGTTTTCATTTTATTCAAATTTAAAAAACATCCTAGATGATGGATAGATAAATAGATAGATATCCACAAATTATGAAGATGACCGTTTTCGCTTTTAAAACAGTAGTTTCTGCCAAAAAGATCAGCAATTTGCATCTCTTTTTAAAAAGTTTATGCATAATGCATTGCCGTTTACATACTACACTTAAAAACTAGACAGTCCGCAGTAGGCCATTTAGAACACAGCCTCTCTCTTTTTAGCATTTGCCGGGTTCTTATTATGGGTAACCTCCTCTCATCTCTTCCCTCTCCTCCCTCTCTCCTACGTTCTTCTGTATTATTCACTCAAACTTAGAGTTCAACCTCCAATAAATCCTCCACATTCAAAGTTCTCTTCTCAGTTACAAACAAACACAAGTGAGCTTTACCAGTGATGTACGTAATCACTATATGGTAAAAACGGAACAGCCTACACACATTCCTGTGCACACAAAAATACGCACAAACTGTTCCCTCTTGTTTTGTTTTGGTCTGGATTCTTCATTGCCTAATGAAACTGCTTCCTCCCTCTATGTTTCCAAGATGTTTGATGTTTGGAGTGATCTCTCATCCTTTTTTGTGATCTTTGGTTACTAGCCTTTAAACCTCACGATGAAACGAGATGAGGTCTAGAAATCACGGTGTGGAAATGAACAAGGAGGACATGCCTTTGTGTATGAGTGTGTCAAGTGTCTTGATCTTAATAGCTTTGTAAACATTTCATTTGCATCTCATCTCTCGTCTGGATCGAGAAGTGGTCTGATGCATTACCTCAGCACGATAAGTCAGCCCCATAATGACGCTTTGCATCTGCTCAGCAGTGACTTCCTGCGTATGTACGTGGGAGGAAACTATTGACTCCCTCTCCCTCTCCCTTTTCCTAATTCTCTTTCCCCTCAAAGCACCTTTACCAGGTCCCTTTATTGAAAAACACAATGATTTTTCTGTGGAATAACATCCTATCTGATCCTCTGGTTGTTTTATACTATCTGGCGTTTGGTTAGATAACCACCGCTTTCACACATCCTTATTTTGCCGCTCTGGTAGGAGATCATTAGGCAGAAGTGGTGCAAGCGTACTTTGGGAAGAGATGTCAGTAGCTTTTGGTATAGTCTGAATCACAGTACATACAAAAAAAAAACCTGTGGCCTCTCTTACAGAATGATTCCTACTCATTCTCAAGTTTACCATGGCAACCAGTATTGGTCTGTTGCCTTGTTACAAGCCAGAAATGATCAGATTCGTAGATAAATTCTATGAAAATGCCTTACTGTCACACAATAATATTAATAAAAACAACAGCTATACCACATATGTAACCAGATCATTATATTTTCTGAAGGCATTTGCGTAATCTCTAAGATATTCTGATCTCTATATAACTCAGAACAATGTAAGTCTAAAAGATCAGCTACATTTACCATTGCATGTTCAGGAATTTCACATAAGGGCATACAAATGTTGGTTTAAAAGTGATTTCTGTGCGAGTAGTACTTTGTGGATCACTACACCATTGACAATGGATTCTTTTTTTGCCGTAAAAAATGGCTAATGTGACTTTGCCTTAAATCAGTGGTTCCCAGTACAGACCCTGGAGTTCCCCCAACTCTGCACATTTTGTATGTCTCTCTAATAAAACACACTGATTCAACTCATCAGCTCATAAGTAGGGACAAATTGTTGTGCCAGTTGAGAGAGACATCTGAAGTAAGCATTGTTGGAGGTACTCCAGGACCAGGTGTGGAAACCACTGGTTTAAGGGATTTTATTGTCCACCAGGCAAAAAACATAAGTCTGATTGCTTAAAAACTCTTCCTAATAAGCTACACAATATGAAGTATCATGTGTCTGCATGCACACCGCGCTGCTCCAGTGGCCTGCTCCTTCGTGAAGCCACGGCCTTGAGTTCGGAGGAGGAGCTCGAGGCCAATGGAGAGTCAGCAGTTTTCACTTTCTCTCCCTCCATCGCCTGGGCATCACCGCGCAAATTATCGGGTCCAATTTTCTCGCAGTTGTCTTGCATCCAGCCCGGAGGCACGGGATGCCGTTTCCTTCGGGTTGGAGGATATTTTATATACTGCGGCCTCCGACTCTGAGGCCTTCTCCGGCCTATACTAGTTTTAGCGCGCCACTGAGAAGCTGAGCTTAGATTGTCTGGATGAGCCTAGCGAATCCCAGTCATCTAAGCTCGACGAGCGTTTCCTCAGTGGCTCTGGTTCGCGCCCGACGAGGAGAAAGCTGCCCTTCTTCCCTGACCTGCACCACAAGGTTTCCAGGTCTTGGAAGTAGCCCTTCTCCTCTCGCCTCACTAATGCTGACTTCACCAACCTCGTTGGTTCTGTGGAGCAGGGGTACGCCACAGTCCCGGCGGTCGAGGACACGCTAGCTGCGCACCTCTCACCGAATTCCGCCCCCTCATGGAAGTCCCGCCCTTTCCTTCCATCCAAGCCGAGTAGGACCACCTCGGCTTTGATCGGTAAGTCCTACATGGCGGCGGGACAGGCAGGTGCGGCTCTCCACACTATGGCTATCCTTCAGGCCTACCAAGCGGAGGTACTGAAGGAGATGGATAAGGGGGACGGTGTGACCCCCGAGGCTGTTAAGGAGCTTCGCAGTGCCACCGACTTGGCTCTTCGTGCTACGAAGCATACAGCGCGGGCGGTTGGGCGCAGATATGCGTATTAGGAAAAGGAGAGCTTCCCCCGCCTCGTTGGATCGCGACGGACCGCTAAAGCGTATCTGTCCATCTCTGAGATGCTCTCCTCTGTCAACTGCGCCATCCTCGCCGCTTGGATTCGCGGTATTTGAATGCCAAAATATTATTTACCTTTTATTTACGCCTATTTCCCTCCCTTACAATATCCACGTAAAACTAAATGTTTTGCAGTGTTTTTTCCATATGTTTGACTGGTTGTTTTTTATAATGATAATGAACAGGCTGCATTGTCAAGGTAGAATACTTAAATGTGAGCGCATGCGGCGCTGAAGCAATCACTTGATTTTTCCCCCTTCCAACAGTGGAAGCAGTTACTCCTCTTAGGCATGAAGATAATCGGAATTGTAAAAGGTTTGCTTTTATTTGTGTACATTCACAATAAAAAAAAGAATCTTTGCTTTTTTTGTAAAATAAGACAAAAAAAATAGAATGCTTTCTGCCGTCTGCTTTAATTTTGCGCAGCACAACAATGAACAAACTCTGCATACTCTAAAAAACACTGGGTTGAAAACAACCCAATTTGGGCTGGGTAAATATAGGACAGAACACATTTGGGGTTAATTTTACCCAGTAAATTGGATTGTTTATTTAACCCATCCTTCGGATGAGACATTAAACCGAGGTCCTGACTCTCTGTGGTCATTAAAAATCCCATGGCACTTCTTGTAAAGAGTAGGGGTGTAACCCAGGTGTCCTGGCCAAATTCCCACCACTGGCCCTTGTCAATCATGGCCTCCTAATAATCCCCATCCACTTGATTGGCTCTATGACTCTCTCTCCTCTCCACCTGTAGCTGGTGTGCGGTGAGCGCACTGGCGCCGTTGTCCTGTGGCAGCCGTCGCATCATCCAAGTGGATGTGGTGGTTGAGGAGAGAGCCCCCACATGATTGTAAAGCGCTTTGGGTGTACAACAATACACAGTAAAGCGCTATATAAATGCATCATTCATTCATTCAACCCATCATAAATGGTTGATTTAACTCAGCTAATGGGTTTATTCGTTTCTATTATAATATTAGCTTTTTTTTTACTTTATGCATGAAATAATGTTTACAGATTAACTTAAATCCTCTAAACTTTTGTAAAATACTCCAGAACCACTGGTTTACGTGATAAACTTCCTTTATTTTTCATTTGCTTGTTTTTATGTAAGCTATAGGCCTACACATTGCCTATTTAATCTCGTTTAACAAACATTAGAAGTAAAGATTAAACATTAAACAGACGTAATTCACGAGTAAACTGCGCATTTTAGTTCATATTCATGGTGTCCCAAAAAAATGTGTGTGGAAATAGAGCACTTTAAGTACATTGTGCAAGTGTCAGGATCCAGCCCTGACAGTCTTGTTCCTGTTCAATGTTTCTTTGTTTGTTTTGTGTCTCAGCACATGGCTCTGTCTCTGTATATGTTTGCCATGTGTTCCTCTTGTCTCACCTCCTTGTTTCCCCTGGACACGCCCCTTGTTTAGTCCTTGTCTTGTCCTCATTTGCTTGATGGTGTTCACCTGATCCTCGTGTGCTCTGCTGCTTTTATATTGTTTTCCTTTCCCTTGTGTCTTTGCTGGTTCTTTTTGGTATTCTTGGTCCTGTTTCTTGGTCCCGAATTTATCCTTGCTCTTGCGCTAGCTATTTTGATCTTGCTCAAGTTATTTTTTGGATCTCTTATCAAGTTATTTTATATCCTCGTTTTCTCTAGTTCTGTCTAGTTCCTGTTTTGATTTTTGTGCATTCTAATCTAGTTTTGTTTTCTCTTTTTGATTTAGATTTTCATTTAACCTTGTTTTTGCAATTCCAGTTCCTTTTTGGATCTTGGCTTTTTTGTTTTTACTTCTTGATTATTTACTTTGGCTAGTTTGGGTTATTGTTTTTGCTTGTGTTCTCTGTTTACATTTATCTGTCTTTTGTGTTGTCTTGAGTCTCGTCTGGTTTGTTATTGTGTCCTGCCCTTTACCCAGATTCCCTGGCCTCTGACCCCTATTACCTGTAAGCAGCTCACCACTCTCACAAGTCAAGTCTCTGGTTCTGAGAGTCCCTACCTGGCAGATAGACTGTTGCAACTTCTGAGATTCACTTCAAGCCCTGTCTTCCTGCCTAACCCTCCATCTGGAGCTGCCGCCTCCGCGCTCCAATCCGCTGCCACCTCGGACAGGCTCTCAGTGGTCATCCCTCCTACCCGTATTGTGTTGTCTGCCCTGCCCCTCTGTTTGGACCGATTCACTCCTCACTTTCCCTGCTGTTTCTAGTCTACATCTTGCCAATAAAGTACCATTGTCCGCTCGTTTGCATCTGGGTCCCATTTCTTGCAGATCCCTGACAGCAAGTGTACTTTTTTAACCATTGTGTGCTATGCAGATTTAGTATATATGCTCTAGGCCTACACATAAACCTCATTTATATTATACACCCATAGAAGTGTTTTTTTTCACTCTCTCAAAAATTGCTTTAAAACAAATTAACACTGTTGAAAGTCACACTTTCTCTTTGTTACCTTGTTACCCTTCAGAGTGATTATTATTAGCTCTCAGCCGATGGCAGTAAATGTTTATTAGGCAGCCTGACAAGACAATGCAGCACACACAGACAGGTGCGGTGTAATTATTTGTTTGCTCAGTGTGATTCCTAGCATGTGGTTCTAGTTTAGATCCATCTGTCTTTGTGCTTGTATTTTGATTTTATATGGAATCATTTTTAAACATAAAAATAATAAAAGCCTGTCCATGCATATGAAAGGCTCTAGTTAGTGGCGGTTGCAAAGCCAATCATTGTTATTATTATCCCTCATACTTAGAGAGAGGGATTTAAATAAATGTACCTGTAAGCACCGTTGTTGCTACAGTCATGATACCTCAAATCATACAGCTTGTTTGACAAGAGGTGTGCTATTATTATTTTTTTTTACTTTTCTGTGTTGGATTTTTTCTTGGCGGATGATAAAAAGGGCAAACATATCCCATATATCCTATGTATACTGAAGGAGGATCTGAGTCATATCTAGAGACCAGAATATCACAGAGACTTGGAGGTAGGCTCTTTTGACTTGAAACCAGTCAGAACACCCTGAAGCAGCCATATAGAAACTTATTAAAACCACATTCAAACACATTAGACATAGCATAGCAACACCCTAGAATCATTGCATAAAAAAAAATTCACAGGCAAAATGTAAATTAATCTAGTCTTGAACATGCTGTAGTCCAATTACACTCAAACATGTGAGGTAAAGTACCATCCTATGCTTTATAGGAATTTTACGTAAAATTCCCTTGATTGGCCCTTTGCACATTTGTGGAAGAAAAACACACATACGGCAGCACTACAGTAACATTTAAAAGTGTTGCAAGTCAATGCAAACACACTAGTAATAATACATATATTTTTGAATTTTGTGCTCTATGTTAAAACTTCTCCCATATTTTCAGAAGATCTTGAACTACTCTGTCTGGTTTCAATATACTGACCCCATAAACAAAATTGAATGCCAAACAGTGTTTGTGGAAAGCAGACTGCTTCAGAAAATAAAGCTAAAGAAATTGAAGCTGTAAGGTCAAACAGAAAAGTTTCACCTTTTAGACACTATTATACTCTTTTTAGGTACTTGTAGACATATCAGCATGGTGGCACAAGCAGGTAACTGAAAGAGAACATTACATTTGTAATCTGACATCATAAACCATGAACAATTACAGTATGAATAACATATACTTTTGTGATTTTTTATAGTGAAAATGTACAGGAATGTGCTCTAGAACATTTGAGCGGACATGAGAAAATCAATGCTATTGTCTGTATATTGTTTGTTTGTGTAATTCATAGAGAGAAGTGCATAGAATCTGCAGATGTACAAAGACAAGAAAAACATGTATAAAATAGCAAAAAGCTTTCCTCAGCTCATATAGAGCTAGGCTGCCTCTTCACTAACACGGCATCCTTTTTCTCCTTTCTGAAAATGACTTGCTTTCATTATCTACAATCACAGCTTGTCATGTGGACACTTTGATGTAGCTATACGACCCAAAACACATAGGGGAAAAAGCAACCACTGTGCAGAGACTCATCTTTTAGGTTAATTTGCTGTGATTACATGGACTGTGCTTCAGTGTGTGTGGTGGGACCTGTGCGGTTTATAAATGAAAGCGTGTGGACGTTGATATCATGGCTTTAGCTCTTTCTGTACATCTAAAGGACATGTTAAACAATACCCATAATCTCAACTTCAAATCACAACCAGTCCAGTTATATAATATCTTACAGCTAGCAACATAAAACCTTTTATTCTCTAAGCTCCACCATAAATTCCACTTACACCATGAAGCTAAATCCTGTCTTTTGCATTTTTCTCTTACACCGAACTGCAGAAGAAAGACATCTCATAGCAGACACAGTTTAACATTCACTTGTAAAACAGCAGAAACAAATGCCCACCACCTGCAAGGAAAACAACTTTCATAAGCAATCAGTCAGAGAGCTAAATATGTATAGCACTTCAGCCAAGATTTAGATACAAATTGCCTATAAAGTAGCTCTCTTAATTGCTAAAATTAGTTACAAATAATCACAATTATTATAGACCCTAAATGAAAACGACAAAAAAAAAATAAATAGCTTAAACAAAATGTAGAAGTTAATATATTATTTAATTTACTTCATATCATTGAACATAAGCCAATTACTGAACTACATTCCACAGCAATTACTAATTGAGCTTGTCAGTCTGAGATACAGCAAGGATGCTTTCTTGTATTCCATCTCCAGTATTTTAAATTTTTGGTGTAATCATCCCACATACTGACCTATTGACCGTAAATGACTGTCCCATTGCATTGTGTCTTTTTCAGCATCATTGAGAGAAACCTTTAAAAAATCTGGTTGCATCCATAGCCATGGGAACTAGGGGTGCTGAAGGTGCTGCAGCACCCCCCGCGGATGATAAAAGGGGGGGGCAATGCCCCCCAGATTTTCCTTGTGCCCCTCGATCATCCCCAGGATACTTAATTTTTGTGATAGTTTTGTGATTAATTACATATTAATATCACTAGAAATATACCTAGTGCAGATGTATTTTTTGTCCCACGTCCTCCCTCTCACTGACAGAATTTAATGTGTAATGTTCACGCAATATTGCCGTAATTTAAAATTCCAACTTTTAAAAAACCCTCATGTCCTCATCCTTTTTTATGAGTCGTTTCCCGATGCTTTTTCACTTCTCAAGACGCCCAATGAATATCACATAAACACAACAGCTCTGTAATTGTGCTCTAGTTAAACGCGTTCAAAACACTGTAGCCTAATGTAATCTATTAACTACGCACAGCATAACGTTTTGGGCAAGTACCATGTTATGCCATGAAATGTTTTAAAAGACTGAATTTGTTTTTAACCTGATCACGTTTAATAAATATATTTTAAGTTTAATTATAATTATAATGCCGCATGTCCACGATAATTCAAACAATGAACAAAGTATACAGTGAGCATAGAACATTACATTTTCAAATAATAGGCTATAATAATGAATGCAGTCAAGCGTGACTCTAAAAAAAAGCTCAATTTATAATCAGTGAAGCTGTCTGCAGTGTGTGTGATGAATGAATCTCTTATTTACATCGCATGTACATCTGCACTTTGTTTTTTTCTGATGAGAGAATTCGCCAAAGTGCATATTCAGTCAGTGAGCGCACGCAACTGACCAAAACTTTGTTAAGTAAAATCCCCTTAAATAATATAAATATTCTTGAATACTCTGTCTTCATTCATTTGTATGTTCATCTATAAGAGTTTGGGCTGTTTAATATATTTTGTCTAAAATCACCCACTGTGGCCCCGCCCCCAGCACCCCCCAGATAAAATATGTTCCCACGGCTATGGTTGCATCCAAAAGTAGTTTTTTTTTGTTTATTAAAGAAGAACTTACTAACGTTCATCAAGTTTGCCAAGTGACCTACCAACCTACAGCTGCTTCACTGCTATTCACAACTCATGGGGCAGTAAACTGTCCGTTGGATGAAAACTTAAAAATGTTGTCAGGTAGAATCGAAATACATTTCCCTGCTGTTTGAATGCCTCCTAACCCTCTCTGTCCACCTCAATTTTTAACGTAAGAGCGGATGCTGCCATTTTATAACTCATGCGCTGCTTCCGGTTTTGTCCACCACCAGTTTATGTCACCTGTACAAATATGCTGCTCAATATTGCAAACTGGTATTTCTTATATTTGTGTATTATCATAATCATAAATGAAATTTGTTGCGCAAATAGTTTTACCTATTTACCTTTTTATATTTTTTAACCGCGTCAAGTGACAAGACTTCTGTCAGTAGCTTGGTTTGTTTTGCTGGCGCGTTGTATTATGTAGCCCCGCCCACAGTGACATCTCATTGGTCCAAAATCTCATTGGTCTTAAAATCTCTTCTATATAAATTGCACTATAGAATGATATACATGTGAGGGCATATGTGACCCTGTACCACAAAACCAGTCATAAGGGTAAACATTTTTTTTTAAATTGAGATTTATACATCATCTGAAATCTGAATAAATAAGCTTTCCATTGATGTATGGTTGTACGATAGGACAATATTTGGCAGAGATACAACTATTTAAAAATCTGGAATGAGGGTGCCAAAAAAAACAAACAACAAAAAAATGTATTCAGAAAATCGTCTTTAAAGTTACCCAAATGATGTCCTTAGCAATGCATATTACTCATCAAAAATTGTTTTGATATATTTGTGGTAGGAAATTTACTAATTATCTTCATGGAACATGATATTTACTTAATATCCTAATTATTTTTGGCATAAAATAAAAATCTATAATTTTGACCCATACAGTGTATTTTTGGCTATTGCTACAAATATACCTGTGCCAGTTAAGACTGGTTTTGTGGTCCAGGGTCACAAATAAGAGAGAAGTCTCTGAAAAGTAAAATATGGCTAAATCATAACACCTCCATTCTTGACCTGTTTCTCCTGCCTGCCTTCAAACGGTCTAGTCTAAAATCAAACTCTGCTCTCACACGGAAAGCAAATGCACTTTAACAAAAATAATGAACTTTGGCTAAACGGGAGACCATCTGCTCAGCTACAGGAGGGTAATTGGGCTGATCTGGTCTTGTAAACACTGTGGATAAGATGTCTGGTTAGAGGCAATTCAGGTCCAAGCAGGCACACTTTATGTTTATGGAGCCTCTGCAGATCCCTTTTATTGAATCAAATGTTTTTTAGTGTCAACCCATCCACATTACACTGAGCGTAAGCAGAGAGAGCTCCATGGAGGTCACCAGCAGAAGTTCAACCCGTTCTCTTTAAAAAAGAGGCTGAACCAGAAATATCTGCAACCAAACCACTTTTGGTCATAACAAACCTCTCTATCAAACAAACTACTTATTTAATAGCAGCTGCGGTTGTTTGTTTGCGGTTTCAAAAGATGAATCAAACTGCGCTTTGTTTATGGGGGTGCAGTGATGATTCATATTGTTAAATTCAGACAACATGTTGAGAAAACATAGAAGTGATTAAGATTTTGAAGCATTGGCGCCTCCTGCTGTCTAAAGTTTCACAGGGAACCAGCAATAAACTATAATATTTCTGGGCACTCACATGCATTGTTTTGCTCCATATGTTTAGATATGTAAGCAATTACTTTTGTTTCTGTTTTTAATTCTCATAAGACATTTCGGATGAAACATCCAAGACATAATAGCAATACTAATAATATATCAGTTTGAAATGGGCAAGCTTGATTGAGTAATGGACATTACACATAAGTAAAAATGACTTACAATAATATTTTTTTTTACATTCAAAATCACTTTTTTTAAATCATGATTGTTAATCACATCATGTATACAGTACACACTCCTAATTCAGAGCATTTGTAGACTGGAAGAACCAAATAGTTTTCAATCAGTGTGCAGAAATAATGTGTACTGGTTTAGTAGATGTGTTAAGTCAGACTCCGGCAGATTGTACAGTAAAACAAGTGTTAGCATATATTATACACATATTCCTGTAATTTCACATTCAGCATTAGAATAAGAGTCTTTGACAGTAACATTATTCTTTACCCCAAGAGGGCGCTGTAAGGCTGTGTATACGTGTTGATGACGGATTTGGCTTTATTTGGTTTATTTTGATTTGGTTTATTCTTTAAGAGTTAGGTTCATGTTTTCATAAACAAGAAGAACCAGATCCACACGATTAATAAAGGATGAAACAGTACGCCGTCATCTTATATCATGACTGTCTGAGATTACGCAAGTAGTTTTTGTTTGCCATATTGAAAATATGTTCATGATTGTAACTCAAATTCAACTGAATTTGGTAAGGTGCTGCTGTTGTGCACATTTGCAGAGACCAAGCACACTGACATGACTTTCTAAAACATTACCTACGACATATGTTTGTACACTTCATTTGAATCTGAAGGAGACGCGGGATTTGAGTTGCACAATGGCAGTGTTTAGGTCTATATGCACAGGTCATGTGGGTCAAAGCTAATATCCCTTCAGAACTGTGCAAACACAGAGAGATAAGCTTGAACAAGGAATATCTGCTAAACACACAAAGTCTCTGATTCACAAAGAAAGCGGTGAATGAAAAATAAGAATGTCTAAGATAACTATAAATTAGTTAGCAATGCATATAAACAACAAAAATACATTAGAATGTGTCCGGTTTAACTCTATTTTTCTAAGCAAAAAATTACGACTGTCATATATTTGTAGCATTTTTACAGAGGACACACACTAAAATGTTGTTCAGTGTAACATATATCATATATAGTTCATATAACAAAAAATCTCATCAGGGATGTTTAGAAAAATAATCATTAGGTGACATTGAAAGACCACAGCCCCCAAATACTAATAAACTGGTATTTTAAATCTTTAACCGTCATTGCCACTATCCTTCAAACTCGATTTTGGCCCATTTGTCAGTATTAATAAAAAAAAAATAATGCAATTTAGCATGATCACATATTCTTTTGTATATTTTTATAAGTACAGGTCAAAATAAGTATGTGGTTTAATTTTTACATAAATATACGTATGACGATCGAACATAATCACCCATATTTTGACCAATATTTTTTTGTTGTTACATTTTTGACAAGTTATTTGAAACCAAAGTATACTCTTTACTTGAATTGAATATGCTTCTTATATTCATGGTTGAAAACGTATTCAAAATGTACGTATAATTAAGATAAGGTTTTCTTGGGGTTATGCGATTTTAAATCTAACATTGTCGTGTCTTTAAAACTCATAAAAAATTGGGCTGACAAGCATTTCTAAATATTTCCAAACAAAGCCCAAACTTTTGGTTTGAATTGTTAATAGATACTCCTTTTCAAGAATTCATTTCTTAAAGACCGCACTAGTGATCTTTTTTTAAATCCAATAAAATAACAAACCTGTTAATTACATAATCTAATAGATCTAGATACAAAAGACCACATCATGTCTCCCTGTAATCAGGCACTCCAAAATGTTAAAACCGGACTTGGTCAATTAATTGTAGAGAAAGCCACAGGTTAAGTCTAAACCGCTCACGTACACCCTCCAGTGTTTTCTTCGATAGATCTACTCCGACCCTCACCGTCAGTCTAACCTGAATGAACACTGATGCCCGATGACTCGCAGAGACTTTTGCCCTCAGAGTTGTTTTGTGCTGTGGGAGGGTCAGAGGTCGCAGAGGCTTGGGTTTTAGAACTTAACTTGCAGTTTATAATATACCCAAGTAAATGTGTTACCAGTATATTTCCAGACAAAACAAAGCAGGAAACTAGGACGCTGTTTGACAAACACAGACAATGTTAGTTAAAAAAAACAGCTTTATTAATACCTCTCGTTCAAAGAAATATAAAAGATTGAGAGTCATTTCTATATTTACAGAGTATAGTTTTTGCTTCAAACAAACAGAAACAAATCCTACTTGTACAAATTGAAAAAATATATCTCCTGCTGGGACTCTTCGATATCAGCAGTAAATAAAATAGTCCTCTTCATCGTTCAATAATAGTCTGTGCAAAGAAAGAATGCATATCAAACACACCATGTTGCTGCTACAATAAGGCAAACCCCTAGGAATAATACACTTCGGAAACTCCTTGGTAAAGTGACAGTGTCAATTAGATCATTTTTTAGCCTTCCTACAGAAAATGTCCCACATCTTCCACAAAAACATAAAAAGGTCAAAATCTCTTAAAAGGGTTAGCATTGCACTGAGAGATCATTCAGTACCCTTTCAATTCAAAGCAAATCACTGGTTGACCAGAAGTGTGAAATAAAAACTTTAGAAAGCATAAACTTCTGGGTCTCAATGAGTGTTTGCCAGTCGGGTTTGGAGTGTCGGTTATGGAAGCGGCGAATCTACATACGAATAGAGGATCAGTAGTTTGACGACTTCCTCTCTGCGAGGGTTTGTGCCCCTCGCCATAAATACCTCTTCATTGGCATGGAAACTATGAAAACCTCAAAACAAACTCAAATCCACTGCAAAAGAAACAAAGTGGACGCTGCATATTAAAAAAAAGCAAAGCATAAAATTACATTAGGGAAAAGAAAAGCTAGTTCCTAAACACATTTCCTCATGGCATACAGATTTGTGCAGGTTATGATGCAAAAAAACATATCAAACATTCTGCATGCTGCTCAGTGTACAACAAACAACAACTCAAATACATTTATCAGATCAACTGACAATTCATTTAAGATACAAACGTTCCCAAACATCACGCGAGGAGCAACCCAACCAGCGCGGTGCTCGGACTCTTAGCCGTCCACCGGTCAACTGAGCTCAAAGTCCTGTGGAAGAGCGGCAGGCAAGCTTAGTTTTGGTAGATCTTCTCCGTGGTGTTGTAGTCGTTGGTAGTGCAGGTGTGGGAGGCCATGCCTCGGTGGATGGGTTCGGGGCTGTTATCGCTGCCGATGGTCAGGTTGAGCAGACTGGTGCATGTAGGCAAGTAGACGTGCTGGACGTGTTCCACCTCTGACCGACACACCGGGCATGACTACAGAGACAACAACAGACTTCATCAGTAAGCATTCACCACAATACAAAGCTAGGAATATTGTTATACTGCCTGCAAATAATTACATAACAGTCATATGGTAGATCGTGGCAGTTAAGGCTGGGTGGTATATGCTGTGAACAGTGTCAACAGAAGAGATTTTTCTTACTGCTTATATCACGGTAGATGTATTTGAACAGCAATTAGTAGCTTTATGTTATTTAAGTGTGAGAGTGATAAAGAAACATGCGGTCAAGGACCACGTCTCAAATAGGTCTGCCCTGTAATATGATGAACATGATTTTTATGATGTTAATGTGAAGTCATTTTGTACTGATGTCATTTATTATGAATAAATCTATTGGTTTATTTCCATAAAATATCAATTAAAAGAAAATAGCCAAATAAAGTATTTAATTAACTGGATTATGCAAAACTAAGCATCATTACATAGTTATTTAATATCTAAATGTATAATTTTACTTTAAGTGTAAATTTAAAGACTTAATTTATGTTTCTTTTTTTAACAGCACTTTGAATACATGTGAATCTTACGTTTAGTCAAACTATTAAAATCTGGTTTTGGAAATTGAAATAAAATAAATATTACATAAAAAAACTGTCTTGATAATCATGTTGTAATACTAAATTGAAGCTACCGAATTGAAGAAAAATCCACAACAATTTAAAATGGACGCTGGAAAATATAAAAGCCAATTTAAAATATTAAATAAACACTGTAATACATAATACTAAACACTGCATGCGAATACAGACATCTTAATCGTTTTATTCATTAATCAAAGTTTCTAAATTTATAAGAAAACATTTATTTTATCTTTTTAAACAAATCATAAATATTTACTTTTGTTGAGTCAAATCACATGAAATTTTGCAACCTGAACTAGCCTTGCCTGTCATTACATTTATTCATTTAGCAAATGCTTTTATCCAAAGTGACTTACAATTGGGGAATACATCAAGTGATTCATCTTAAAGAGGAAAATAGACACAGGAAGTGCTCATAAAACCAAGTTTCAAGCATTGTTCAAATAAGTACAAGCTCGTAAAAAGGTTAAATGATCGGATATGGTGTCGTTTCATTTCTGACAGGTGGTTGCATCACATGACTTTAATTTGTTAAAGTGACTTCATATATAATATATATATATATAAACCAAACTAAGTTATATATTTTAGGAAGTAATACTACTTTTCTTCATTATAATATTGACATTTTTGACAATGTTGGGTAAAAAGCACCTAAACCTAATGTTCTCTGACCTGCAGCTGTTCAGCACAGTTCTGGCAGCACACCATGTGACCGCAGGGGCAGAACGCGGCATCGATCTCTTCCTCGCAGCACAACATGCACAGCAGCGCCTCCCGCAGTTTCTGCAGCTTCTCCTGCAGCAGCCGGCTCTGCTGGCAGCTCCCGCAGTCCAGCGCCCCCTCCTGCTCATGTGACGGCGAGCGGGACGACGGAGTGCTCTCCCCCGGCCTCGACATCATGTCCACGATTCCGGCGTTGTACAGCGTGCGTCTGGCGTAGTCGTACACTTCCTTGGAAGTCCGCCGGATGTCAAATACATACTTCTTGCCCAGGTTGATGTTCTCATTGAGGAAAAGCGAAGCCAGGTGACCCTTGAAATCCCGGCTGTATTGCATCATGACGGCGTTCGTTACCGTGTCACACCTGCAGACAAAAACAAGAGCGATCGGTGAGCGAGACTGCATATTACACTAGCACATTATCTGCTCGGCGTCTGCCACAGCAGCTCAAACGATCAGAGATCATGGGCTACTAGAAAGGTGCTGTAGTTGTGAAAATGAAGGATGTTGCCGCTTGTTAAGAGTTCAAGGGTAGAGAGCAGTAGCTGTTCTTCAACGTCTTTGCATTAAAAGCTCTTATCGGGGGCAGAGGAAACCCGGTTTAAACCACATTTAAACAGGTGCAAGCGGTTTTATTGCCAGTCTGTCTAGAAGAGTCTTTAAGCAGGCACAGAGCAGCATTAACTGCTGTGTAAAGATGCAACATTGTATAAAAGCTAGATTAAATTATGCCAGCCCTGACCCACCTCAGCAAAACATATGGTTGTGATTACTGTGTAAATGCATTTATGCCTCCTCAGAGCAGCATTAAACAATCTGTGTAAAGATACATAAATGCCACTTCAGAAGCACTTCTGTGCCACCTTTGCAGTGTAAATTTGCCATCGGTTGAATAATGAGAACACATGTTGCTACAATGTCTCTTAAGATTGAACGAACCCCGACATTTTAATTGACCGTTTATCAGAAAGGTTCAGGTTATGTCACCCTAAAATAAAAAATGACCAAAAGTAATTATGCTTAAGGAGAAGCACTTAATTATGTTCTGTGGACTATGACATTTCCATTACAAATCAGCATATTTTCCCCTATCAAAACATTACTATTACAATGAGAATTATCAGTGAAAAAAAACAAAAAAAAAAAAACTAGAATTTAAGAGGGAAAGGACACTTTGTCATGAAAACTGGAAGCTTGCTTTTATTAATTGATGGGATTTTATTTATAGATTTGATTACTTATTGACAAAATAGTATATGAATCAATAAATACAATCAGTCAAAATCCATCCTTTCATTCATTGTGGTTTTAATTAAAGTCCGTGTAAAGTCAATATTAAATGCATGCTCTGAGTTTGTCACACCATAGAAAAATTGTTATTTCCCACCCATCCCAAATTTGAATGCTAAAAAAACCCGCCAAGTAAAAAAAAAAAAAAAAAAGCAGTATTCTCTGCTCTCAGACTTTAGGGGCGTGTCCACTGGTGGCGCTGAAACCACGCCCACTCGCAGAAAAGCTGCCGTCTCTCTCAATGGTCGTCCTCTGCAGCTTATTTAAAATGGAGACCAAGCTGTTTTGTAAATGATCGCAACCAGGCATTATACGTTTACGTGACAAAGGCATAGCTAGCAAGCAAACTGTAGAAACTAACGGTAATGACAGTAACTCGCGATTGAGCCGTGAATCACTGATGCTATGCGCTCTGGGTATTAGGTGTGTTCGACTTGAAGCAACACTGCAGAACGATCAGTGTATAACACGAGAGCAATACGAAAGCATCAAGAGCGTCTGCTCTCTGTAGCTCTCATTGTACTTTGATGAGACACATCGGTCGGTCTGTAGTACTGCTTTAAGTCGAACACACGTCTTCTAGGGTTGGGAAAAGGGCCGTGCTCGGTGGCTCGATTGAGTCATCAAGTCCTGATTTAGCCCCGCCCAAAAAAATCCTGATCACAAAAATGGTGAAAAACTGTTTAATGTCTAACAATTAAATACTACATAGTTCACAGTCTTTGTAACATGTTTCAGCAATGCATTTATAATGCGTTTACAAACAATTCATATAATTGACTTTACACAGACTTTAAGGGATTTTATTGACTGATTGGATTTTCTTTAAGGAATTTTTATTTTATTAATTTTTAAAAAAATGTAATTTTAGAATATTTCAGAATTGTTACAACATACTTTTTTTGACCCACTTGTGCAGCTTAGTTACTTTGTAACGTGTTTAACAGTGCAAGACATTCTCACAGCTAGCTATTTACAAAGGCCAACGCTGGTTTGCAATAAACTATTCTCAGAGAAAGTCCAAAACAAAAGCACAATCCTGTACTTTTCTGACAACCACAAAAAACCAGAAGCACTAAAACTGCTGACACAGAGGCTTTCTATGAAGAAAATACAACTGAACATTTAACAACAGTCAGGCCAAAGAGAGATTATTTCCTTTCTATCATAACAATGTGTAAAGAACAACATATGTTGAGTGGTCCAGACAGGCAACCTAAAGAATGCTCGATACTCAATGTCATGTAACCGAAGTCGTGCGCACAAGATGTGTAGTGTTAAGCCTGGCAGAGCTGCACATTAACGAGAAAAAAATGATGTTTTAGAATGTAATGCTGCATCATTGTACTCAATGAAGGGTTTTATAGTTTCTCACCTGTAAAAGGCATGCGTTTCTGTGATAGCCCGATACAGACCGCTGGCTGCTCGATTACTGATTAACTTGAACAGCAGGACCACACTGTCACTGGTTTCCTTGGTGACAGTCAAGTACACGCTCTTCCCTGATTGCGTGGCAATTTGTATTATGGGATAAGATATCCTGCATTGGAAGGAAAATGATGCATTACTGAAAGGCACCGATGGCACAATTTGATTTCATGTTACATGACTGTCATAAAATAACGCCCAGCTCAAGAGCACTTTATGCCAAGCCTAACCTGTTAACCAGGCTGAAGTCCTCTCGGCAGATAGCGATGCCGTCTGGTCCCACACCGATAGCCAACCTCTGTCCTTCAGCGTCCCGCACCCAGTGCCACTCCACCCCATAATGCTCCAGAGACGACACCAGCTGCAGGGCCTGGTACTCCACCGACGCCTGGCTCAGACCCACTAGAGCCTTGTGCTTGGCTATGATACTGCCAAAAAACAAGAGAGATTGAGCCTAATGCTGATCTTGTGAAAAGTAGGACAGAGGAAGAAAAATCTATGTTTTGAGATTTACTTTTAGTGTGTGACATAAGAAATACATTTAACAAAAAACTAATCAATTACTAATAAACCCTTTCATTAGTTGGTAACAAATATGACGTGACAATGACTTGTAAACAAATCATTAGCCACAATACAACACTGAAGAACTGATATTATCTGCTTCCAGTATCACCATTTAAAATGATCTACCAGTCTGTTTTAGAAGTACGTTAAAATGGGCGTTAACCAATACATTGTGCATAAACAAGTAGGCTAAAATAACACGTCAGTCACTGACAAAGTCTATGGCTTCGTGTTCCCCTGTATGAGGCCTTTTAATTTTCTTGTACGCATTAGTCTTTATTTGATTCGGTGACAATGATAATTAAATCACTACAGACCGATCTCATTAATCCTCTTTGATTGTAGTTGATTAGGTTGTCTGTTATCTAATCCAAACAAGCTAAAGAGTCTGAACAGAACTCTATAAAAGGAGCGGTGTAATTAGTCAAACCCCATTAGGAGTGCTTGGTTTACATCCACGCGGCTCTGGATAAGATGTTCACAGGAGTGCGCAGATTACAGCTCAGCTCCCTTGACTTTATTAAGTCATCACCTAAACACCTAACAACCAGTTTAAAAATGTATTGAGGGTAAAAATCACAACCTTTATACTAAAGTAACATTAAGAAAGTACACTCAGTTACTTCTCTTGGATGTCAGTTTGGGGGATATTCAGTTTTATTTTAACACTACTTGTGAGTTTCAGTTTTATTTTAACAGTTTATTATGCTCATAACAGATGAACATTGTACTGTTCATAACAACCCAGTGAAAATAATATCAGCCCTGCAATGTAGTTGCAAAAATTTGTGCACCCTAAACGTGCATTTGTAAACCGTTGGGAATATTTTCATACTAACTGCATGACTATATGCATTTACATATATTTTATCAGTTAAAGTACATTACCGCTACAAAGTTTTGGGTGAGGATTTTATTTAAGAAATTAATTTTATTAATCAAGGACCCAAAGTGACAGTAGAATGCATTTATAGTTTTATAAAGACTTCCATTTCAAATAAAAATTGTACTTTCAAACTTTTTCAATCATAGAATCCTGAAAAAAAAAATCAAGGTTTCCATAAAAATATTAAGCAGCACAACTGTTTTTAACCATTTTAACATTGATAAGAAATGTTTCCGCATATTAGAATGATTTTTGAAGGATCGTGTGACATTGAAGACTGGAGTAATGATGCTAAAAGTTCAGCTTGTTAATCACAGGAATAACTTTTAAAAATATATTAAAATCAATTACTTTTATATTGCTGATTTGACTGTATTTTGATCAAATAAATGCAGCCTTTGTATAATAGACTTATTTCAAATATATTATATTAAAATATATGTATTATAATATAAAAATAAATAACTAATTAACAAACAAACATATCCATAGAGGGTTTTTTTTCTTTAAAAAAAATACCTTTACCAAGCTTACATTTTTTAGTGTATTAAAAACAAAATTGCAGATTAAGTCTATGAATCTCCTTATCAAATTATAAATGAATAGAAAAATACTGCACCACATCAGACAAATACCGTTCCTTTATTCTCTCTAATCTATTTATGAAATGGATAACCTAAATTATCACCACTAAAAAGGAAGGTTCCGGGTTCAATACAAGAAAGATAAACTCTACAAACAACCATTTCTGATTTTTTGATTACCACAGCAGATGTTTGTAAAAAAAAAACCCACACAAACAAGTTGAAGGTCACAGAGATAATAGTGAGTGAAATTTAGTTTGTTTACCTGTTGGTGGTGGCTTGGTTGGGTTCTGTGGCACAGAGTTCAGTGTACCAGTACTTGGCGGTGTTCTGGTTATAGTCACCGAACTCGGCCTGTGCCAGGAGGGCGCTGAGCTCTTCGGCCTGTTCCGAGCACATCCGCAGGTGTCCACGATGCAGATCCTCTTTCACATGCATAAAAAACAGGTGTCTGTAAAGCAGAACAGAAAGATAAAGTGAGAAAGTTAGTTACGAATGGAAACAGGTGGCACTGTGGAAAGGACATATGGATGCCGACAGGTGGTACGACAGAAAAGCGAGAGCGATCCACTTCAGACTGAAACAGGTGACAGGGAACTTTCATTACAAAAACACATCTTGCACAAGCTCTAATGTGGAATCTGGATCCATCTAGCATTTTAACACGATCCATGAATAGAGATCATTTATAGGTGAACCGATCCTTTAAAAAGGAACAGTGAAAACCAGAAGTAGCAAAAAGTCAATTGAAAATAACAAAAGGACAAAGGAAAAGCAGAAATGACAGTTTTCATTCGAAATGGCCACTTTCACTTCAAAAACCAAACAGGAGAATTTTGCAACTGCATTTGTGTGTGTGAATTGGTTTGACTTTTGCTCTCGTCTCGGTCTTATCTCTCGTATCGGTTATCGCAACAGGCCTCGCAGTTATACGGCTCTTAACACAGAACGCCGTCTGCCTGTTTCCAAACGATAAGCATGCCGTCTCATACAAAGCATGAAAACCACACTCACTACTCCCTGCTGACAAATCCCTGTAGCTGTAATTCAGGCGTGCTAATTGCGTTTTACTGAAGACGGCTCTCTTTTCAGCGGTCTGTGGGACTGTCAGTATTTATTCTTTGATCGAGCAATGACAGGAGAAGTCCCAATGATAAAACTTGACTTTAAAGTAACAAACTAGGTTTGCAGCCATGAGAACTATTGGCTTATCTTTTTATTGACTGATTCTCTTGAAGGGAATGTTTTCACCTTGACTAAGTGTCTGGATACTTCCTGCTCCGCTGTAAAAATGTACAGATAAATGGAAATTTAATTACACCGTAACGGCAAACAATAAGGTATTTTGTAGATGCACAATGATTTACGTGATTAGTCAATAAATGATTATTAGAAGAGGACTGAAAACTCTGGAAGTTACAATTGTACTTGTAAAAAAACAATGGACACTTGCTTTTTTTTTAAATGCACTTTGTAATAATGTTAAATTAAACATTTTACTTTAAAGTAGGCCTACATTAAATAGTTTTAATATTTTTTCATTCTTTAAAGTACTCTTATTTTGATGTTTAATAAAAAAACAGAAGTGAGTCTGCATTGAGCATGATTAAAAAAAAAACTGATTAAGAAAATATTATAGAAAAGACTATGTAAATAAACTATGAACAAATCCTTATTGCATGTCTGCACTGTGCATGATTTAAAAATAATTTAAAACGAAAAATAGAAATGTAACTAAACCTGTGAAACAAATTGTATTTCTGCTTCATACTAGAGTTAAAACAAAATACAAATAAGATGTTAACAACTACGACAACTTAAACGAATACAATGTTTTGATTAAACAATTGTAAAAGTCATTTACTCACGACACTACCACTTTTTTTTTTTTTAAAGATTACCAAACATGTTTGTGTGTGGTATTGCATCCGTGTCATACTTATGTTCAGTGAAAAACAAGTTGAATTTGTCTGAACTGTATCAGCAGTTCATCTTCTCCCGTGGTTGAACTACCACCTAAACCTCCCTTCTTTCTGAACTAACCAGCTCCAGCGGGTTTCTGTATATCTGACCCAAAGCTCTTATGTCCCCATACCCTAATGTCCATTTATATCCACAGGACACAATGTCAAATTTTGCAAGTCCCCCGAGACTAGGTTTGGAGACCAAACAGGGCTCATGTTTTCCCCCAGCATGCCTCTGTTCCCCCAGCCAACAGAGGAGCATGGGAACACCAAAAACAGGCTGGGAGATACTCCTGCTCTGCACACAGGCGATGGTTCTTTAGGAAAACAAACACCGGCATATCAGTTTGCGCAGCGCTGCCGACAAAAGCCCCGAGCCGATAAACATTGACTTTGGATGATAACAAAAACACTAGAAAAAAGGCAGAGAACGAAGATGGAGGTGGATTCATAGGCCAGACAAATAAACAAGACCTGCCGTTTGACAAAGGGAGTCTCGTCCGGCCTGACGCGGCACTTCCCTGCAGTGACATCAGACTCATGTGATGAATTACCTGGCAGGCAAAACAAAGGTGGCTGATGGGGGCAGGGAGACAGAGGTTACTCGCGGTCAAACTCCAGCTACTCCAGGCCAGAACATGCGGCGCCGGTTCAGTCAGGATCGTTACAAGACTAATCTTAGAAACACGCAGCTGCGCTGATGCAGTCACTCGTCATCAACAAACACCACCACACAATGTGATTTTATCATGTTAACAAGGGGAATTGTTGCCTAAAACTTAACCATTGACAATCTAAAATGTATTCAGATTTATGTCCCATATTTGCACAATTGTTTTTTAATAAATAAAAAAAATATTATATTTTCTGTACTTTGAGATAATACAATATTAATGATAAAAAGGGTAAGTAAGTGTACTTAAATTGTGCTAAGACACTCAAATTGTACTTGTAACGAAATGGACTTGCATTTTCTTAAATGCATTGCAATCATGTTAATTAAGTATTATTAAAGTACTTCCAATCATTGTTTCAATATTTTTCATTTACTATAAATCAATTACTTTGTGCTTTAGTGTGTTAATTTGAACTGCATCATTAGATTTTAAAGTTAATATTTCAAGTTTGCCAAATTGAAACGTCATTACAACTGTGTATTTACTAAATTTAATAATAAAATGTCAATAGTTATATAAAATAAATGCTTGTCAAAAACAGCATTAAACTAACTATATTTTCAGACAAATTTGTATTTATGAAATTGCATATAAAGATATACTCAAGTAAAAAAAAAAGCACTCTAACGTTAATCTAAATGCATTTAATATAAAACGTAGCTAGAATACATTTCATTTTATTGCAATTAACATTCAGTTAGTCGTCCAAAAACCTTAAACTGACAGAGCACTTAAGCAAATAATATACTTTAAAAGAGTGCAGAACATTTTTTCCCCCTCACAAGGGAAAAGACTTTATCAGCTATGCGCAGCTGAGAACAGCCGGTTCTGGTGGAGTCTAAAGTCTTAATGCTATCAGATTAGTGGGCATGAGAGGGGGTCCGGGGGCCACAGATGGGCCCCACTCGCTCTCACAACATCTCACTTCATAGCCTTTTCAGCAAAGTGAAAGCAAACACCGAGTGTATGTGTGCACAAGGTCATGCATTCAGGTTATAAAATATATAATCCTGTCTGTTTGTAACCATCAGCAATGCCACTGCACCTGTTTGAGGCGATAAGTGAAACTAGAGCACAACGCAGTCAGTTTTTCCCACAGTTCAACTCTATAAGTTTTGGGTACGTTATCTGCCTATAAAAGGCATCTACACCCCATTAGTTTGCATTTACACTAATACACTAAAAGCACACAATTGTTTTAAATGGTATTGCCACACCTCAACAACAAAAGTAAAACGATCCACTAATATCTTCAAACCAAAACTAAACTGCACAAACATGCAACTCGTTTCTTGATCTCAGAGTAAATTGTAAATTTAATGTAATGTAAATTATCTCGGAGTTCCTCACGAAAAAAATGAAAGAAATCCTCACTTTGCAGAAGGAGCATTTGATTGTGTAACTGGAAGAATTCAATTAAAACGCCTGTTGCGGAGTGTATGCTGACAAGAAATGGGTCATGGCGTGATATCGGAGATCTTTGCGAAGGAGGGCATTTGTGGGTTTGAAGTTTTGCCTTCAAATGCAGTGCACTTTCTGCTGAATTTCCGCAGTTGTTTGGCTGGAAAGTAAATCTCACAACAGGCAGAAAGAAAATAATCTGAATTACTCTGTTCACCAAATTATGGCTGTCAAATCAGCATACTTTGGGCAACACAGAATGTAGTTATAAATAGATGGGCAAGTTGGAACATAAATAGGCGTTTCTCTATTGCAAATCTTTTAAATTTTTAGAAAAGAACAAAACAAACCTAGAAACTAGCTTCTGCCCGGAGACAGCAACAAAGAAGCCAATCCGCACAGGAGTTTCATTCTTTCCAGGCACCCTTTGAAACAATGTGGTTTCAGAGTTAATCAAATAACATTGCTGTGAGCCATGTGGCGGGGGTTACTCGCAGTCAACGAACTCTAGTAAACCCTGCTATCAGCTCCATGCATCACAGGTAAACACCTCCTCAAACACAAATGTTAATCACGCGCCCAAACACGCTGATAGAATTGGGTATTCAAAAGGATGACATGCTTTGTGAGAAAACGCCTCTGGTAAGTGATGCGTTTTGCATCAACTTTGCAAACGGTAATAGGGTAATGCCGTGGGCTGAAAAAAACTCCCACAAAATTAAATCTTGCGCAGAGATAACCCAACATAATTTCCGAGCAATACACACACTCAGCTCAAAAGAGGTGTAGGTTACTATAGTTCATCCACAAATGTGGTTAAACCTGTTCTGCTGTCATCAAAGCGCATGTAATCCAGTAACACAGCAAGACAAGAGAGCTCTAGTGTTTGAATTCATAAAATCAAGAGAATAAGAGCTAGATGTAAGCTCAAGGCTTAACATTAACATCTTTTGATAGAATTTCACACCTCAGGTTTGCATTTGAACATCTATACTTTTAAACACGTTCGATACACTAATTACTGGTGGCTTTTTCCATGAAAAGAAAAAAAAGTAAGCCAACAAAAGACACTCAGAAAATGAGATAGTGAAGGGCTCATTGGCCGTGTGTCCAGTAATTTTGAATCAGTGTTGCTGCTGCAAACAGAGAGAAAGAGGTGAGTAGTAAGATGCTTTACAGGGGAACGTTTTCCAAAAAAAGCACGGAGTCATCTTTTCGCCGCAACGGCGCGAGATTAGTTTTTTGAGAGGAGCCCGTTTGCCTTTTGTAGTTTATATATAATTCACTTACTTTCAGAAGTGAAAACTCCTTGATTTTTGAACAATTAATGTTAGTTTCTCTCTGCGCTCTCATAATTATTCTCTTTCCGCGAATGCAATGCCACATTATTTAAAGTTATAGAACTACCAGTTTCATCTATAAATTACATGTGGCAAGCAATGTCTTGTCCTTAAGTAAAAACACTATATATAAATTAGTTATTAAAATGAAGTGAGAATTATTAAATTTTTAGATATTGTAATTTTTATATAAGAATCAACAGAAGAGACGCTAAAAACAGAAACAGTACAAAGCCCTAGCAAGGTTAAAATAAAAGTTAAAACCATCACAGCCCAAAATATTCAAAACTAAAACATTTAAATGCTAAAAAAATTAAATCTATGAGTATAAAAATGCAACATAACACTAAAGAGATATTAAGAATTGGTTATAAAAACGAAATACTTTTTTTTCATTATGGATCTTGAGGTGGGATGGGGCAGGATTGGTTTTATGGGTTTAAGGGGGGGGGGGGGGGTGGTTTGAGAAGCCCACTTTACCAATGAAAACTTGAGTTAGTCTAGAGAGTGTGGTCAACCAAGGACAAAGACAAGAAAGCTTTTATTCCAATGGAGGATAGTCCGGCCGCACTATGATTTAATTTATCTTGTGTTTTTTTGTTTAAATCCAAGTGCAAACACTTTTTCAGGCTCACGGGCCGATTGTTAGTTAGTCACGCATGTATATAAAAATTGGGTGCATTTTTGTGCTGGTGCACATATGCACCCAGGCAAAAAGTACGTCATTACAATACAAACCAAGTAATTTTGAATCCAGATTTACAGGGAACGGCACGGAGTCATCTTTTTTAGTTTTTTTTTGGCCTTTTGTCATTACTTTCATGAAAACTCCCAATTATGTAAGTTTATAATTAAATGCCTAAATATTATGATATATATTTGTTATTAAAATGAAGTGAGAGATATTGTAATTTTTATATAAGAATCAACTAAAAAGTACAAAGCCCTAGCAAGGTTAAAACCATCACAGCCCAAAATACAATGAAATAAATAACGGGGCCGCACTAATTCACGGGCCGCACGCAATACTCGCCATCATACAAACCAACCAGATTTATAATATTATTTATAGCCTAATAAAACAAATAAATAAATAATTCCTCTCCATTAATAAAACACCTGATGCTGTCAGGAACCAATTTTGTGAAATTCTGCTGGAAAGGAGTAACAGCACAATGAAGTTGTGATTGTAAGTTGCAGTCTGTAAGACTCGCACAGAACAACTGCCAAATATGGACACGAATGAATAATCAGATGAAAATATTTAAAGTTTTGACGAATTGAATAATCATTTTCCAGTAATTAAGGATGTAATTATATTGCTGCGTAAGATGTTTTGACCAAATATGGAAAGCTGTAATTAAGGATTATTGCTTGAATAATCCTGAGAGATGTTTTGACATCCTAACATCTGTGTCAGTGGCGGAGCAAACCGAAAGTTGATGCCGAAAGTCCAGCACTCTCTTCACCGCTGATGCTGCGACTATTCTTGTTTGCCTGAATGCGTGGCGGAGCAAACCGAAAGTCCCGAAAGTTCTCTCACCGCTGGCAATTTCCACATTTTTCGTTTTCTCCCTTAACAAATGTGTCCATTCTGATGCTCAATTTTACAAAACTAATGGCTGCTGATGACTATTTGAATTGAATTCTGCCAAAGTGCGCGCTTGTAAGTGTTCGTTAAATGCGTAACATTAATTACGTGAGTAGCCTACATAGGTCTGCTCATGTCTGAAAATAATATATGAAAAACTAAATTATTTTACATAAAAAAATTTGTATAGCTTATATTTGTTTAGTAATTTTTTTATTAATTTTAAAAACAAATGTTTTATTATGTTCAGCATGATGGGCCGCATGCGGCCCGCCGCGGGTTGAGAACCACTGGTCTAGAGCAATTAAAAAAATTGACATTTTCTACCAACCATTGGACCGGACTGATTTTGCGCTACACTAATGGCCATTTTTGAGGATATCTGCATTAACAACGGTTTTGAAGTTGGAATAGGACAAGAATGGCAATAAGGAATGAAAAAAAAATGGTTTTGTTTGCAAACCATTTACCATGTTATCATCACAGCTCAATATTTCAACGCATGTGTGCTATTCACAAAGCTATAGCTTCGGTTTTGTGATCCATTCATGAAGCTTCAGGAGGATCTTACGCGTCAGTCTTCCTGTGGTAAGGAGGTAATCAGGAGCTTATTGGGATTGCTGGTAACCTTGTTGTTAGGATTTGATGTAGGGCGAGATGTTTGTCTCTGCAGTTGTCTGTTCGTGCTCGTGCTGACCCTGAATAGCACCCACTCACCAGTTCCTGTTGACAACACCCAGGGCTCTGACTGTGAAGATAAGACCTGAGATCACAGCAGCAAGTTTAGCATATTTGCAGGCGTAAAGAAAACCAGCGGTGTTGCAAGAATAATGTTCTCATGTTTCTGAACAAGAACCAAATAGCCAAGGCAAGAGTATGTGCACGACTTAATCTTAAAAACATTATTCGCTGCTCTTCCCAATGGGCTGAAGCTGAAGCCTTCTCTTATATAAAGTGTCCTGTGCCTCTGCTAATGGTGCTGGCCTCTGTGGATCAACAGGATCATTCAGTCCTGATGAGAATGCTAAACACTCAAGCCCTCCAAAACAATACAGGCATCTTTACACAAGCCGGCACGCATAGCATGCCATAAAGACTAGCTAGAGCATAATCATACCACCATTGTGGAGTGCTAACTACTCACTAATGACCTTAATTCTCCCCTCATAACAACAAAAACAGTGTACATAGTCAAACCAACCGCTTTTCAGCCAAAAGTGGCTTTTAGTTTAATGAGGTTCGGCAAGGTGGCTTTATGGCATCTACTAGGGCTGTCAAAATATATAAAAAAAAAATCAGAATATTCGTCGAATTTAAAATAAAAATCCACATTCGAATGCAAAATGCTGCATTCGAATTTTACGTGTCCCTCAGGCAGCTTGGCACACAAAATGCTTTTTTTTTTTGCCAGTCCAGTTGAACCCACTCGATGCGGTGCTGCACATTCAAAATATTGCAGAAAAAGAGAACAGCCTAGTCTGTGCTTATTTTTTTTTTAGTTTAGTAAATTTAACTTAAAGCATTATTTTTGTTTTTAGATTGCTATGTTACAATGTTAGAATGTAATGTGATTTTAACCCTTTTTGCACATTATATATGCCTATATGGTTACATTCACTTTATTTATTGGTTTAATCCAAATACAAAATAGAGATCAAACAATATACCGCAAATCAGCAAAAATACAAAAGATATACATTTTTGCGCATATTGCCCAACCCTACTTTGAAGAAACGTGCATTTGGTAATATTTTGCTCAATGTGCCCTCAGCAGAGAAGTCAAAAGCTTTTTTTTTCCTAACTGAATTCATGCCTTTTAAATTTTGATCATATTTTAGTAAAACCATTGAATGTAGTTTTTCAGCCAATTTGACAGCCCTAGCATCTACACATTACAGTTTATGCAGTGTCAGTAAACACTGGCAAATATTGATTTGAATGGTGATTTGCATGAATATGAAAAGTGCAAATATTTGCCACTGCAGCGCGCACACACGTCAAAAAATAATAAAAAAATACTTTGTCATAGCTTTTGCTAGTTTGTAACGCCTTAGGGGGAGAATTTAGTTTACTGTCACATCAAGCTGCATTTGTCTCCGAATCCGAGATAGGATGTGACGTTGCCAGAAAGGGTTTTAAAAACATGTCAGCTAACACTTGGCTTGACCAGAGTGTGAACATCACGTCTGATTATGCATACTGAAAATAGAGCAGGACAGATTAAGAGATGCTTTTTTGGGGTGGCGTTTCTTTAACATGTGAGTGTTTGTGGTTGGGAGAAGAGATGGGTGGCTCTGATCCTCAAAGGATTCAGTAATTCTGTAAGCAGGATAAGGCCCTCAAGGCCGGTGGTTATCTATAAACTGCACATCGTTTGAGGATTTTCCCCAGCCCATAATTAAAACAGAAAACATAGATGTCCAAGCCCTGGAAGCTCAACCTTTTGTGCCGAATCCCTTTTGCTGTACTAGTAAACATTTCTTCTATCTGGCAATCATCCACCAGCACTCTCCACCGAGGAAGTAGAAGGATCTATTTTTGGAAGATGCACTTATACTAATGAACATGAGGAACTATCATGATAATACACTACAGAAGCAAAAGCTGTTCCATTCGGCCCGCTCTGGGGCTTATATAAGCAGCTCTTCGGCATTCAGAGGCCTGTGCACTGTTTAGTGCATCTTACATAACAGTACAAACAGAGATAGAAAGAAAGTGGAGAAAGCCAGAGCAGAGTTCAGCAGGGGTCGGTGCGTGGCCCTTTCTCATTCTAACATTTCCAACTCCAGAATCTGTCAATGTACACTGAATTTTGCTTTTTGTTATGGGCCAAGGCAGAAAGTATATTTATCACTCATATAACCCCTTGACCAAAAACTTCCATAGTAAAATCATATAAATAAACCCTTAAAAAAAAAAAAAAGTTTAGTTAAAATTACATCACAGAATCCTTGTTTCTAGAACCTCCCATTCAACTTAAATTCTGATCAGTAATACCCACTTTTTCCCTGCCCAGTGTTGGGTAAGTGACTATCTGTAACTGGGTAAGTTGGGCAAGTAAATATCTGAATAACAAAAATCTTAAGTTAAACAATACATTTCAGTTTGGCAAGAAGTTCAGGAAAAGCCCAACTAGTAAAATCCGTACAGGTTTATGTAAAAATAACACGTTAACTAATGTAGGTAAGAATAAATATTGACAATATTGAGCTGAAGCTTGAAAAAAAAAAAAAATTGTGCAAAATCGGTCAAAATCGCAATTAGATCTTTTCCCAAAATCGCACAGCCCTAATACAGATTACATAATCAGATAATATTAGTTTTCGATTTGAATTCGTTCATTTAAAAGTAGACACTTCAAGCTTTTTAGATTCTATTGATTTTAGTCTTATGTATTCGAGTATTTAAGGTTTCTCTGTGAATCAGGGAAATCTGAAAGCGAACGAAACGGCGCACGGAGGGTTAAAGCCGCTGCATTCAATTTTATCTTTGATAATTTTATCAAATTCAATATTGATTTTAGAACAGTTGAAATTATTTACTGTATGTAAACGCAAGTACTTTATAAGTAACTAATTAAATTACCTAAAAATTAACAGTAATCCCTTACTTTACTTTTTCAGTGGATAAGTAATTTAATTACAGTAACATGTTACACCCAACACTGGTCCCGCCCCCCTTTTTATACTGGAAAGCCAATTTCACTCAGAAATGAGCAACATCATAAAAATGACTTGTGAAGGTTGCTCCATGTTAACTTAAGTATGTTGCAGCAACACAATGTACATGAATACGGTAATCAAACATTACCACGGAATTACCAACTCTAGGCCTATACAGTCAGTGAACCATAGTTCTGTCACAGTACTTTTTTGTAACTTCCAGCAAAGGTTGAATCAACCCCTCTTGCGCCTGTTTGTAATGTGCATGAGTCCTCATGAGCTCACTTTCAATCGTAAACCAGCACTTCGGACCTCTGTAATGGTTTTACAGGGATGTTCGATGCGAGATTAATCGGCATCGGCCGATTGTGCTGTAAATTAAGCCGATTAATATACAGGCGCGTCTGCAAGCAACACGTGACGCTGCCTCGTGCTGCAAGCAGATTGCCATTCCACTGGCACAACGGATAACCCTGTGATGTCCCCCTCTGCCTGCTAACCTTTTGAAGAGAGAACTCCCTCAGCCGTCATCACTGCGCAACGTGACGCTTCCGTTCAATATTAATTCCGCTCATGCTCACCGGAAAAGCGAAGTCCGCTCAAATAACGTGCCGACAAGAAATGTTTATGTAACGTTAGTATACTTGTACATGTTTGCAGTAGCGCTGCTGTGCTGTGACATGCTGTGGTACAGCTGATCTCCTTCACTGATCTGCTCCCCGCTATGCTCTGCTCACATTCGCTGATAATGCAGCGTTGCCAGGGTTTTTATACATGTTTACTTAATGTTTCCTTACACCAAATCATCGTTTCCATTTATTTCCCACTGATTTACACGATCTGACGAGCATTAACTCTGTGCGTGATCATATTTATGTATGAATGGATGGCAGAGACGCGCGTAGCACACGCGACATCTCAATGAGGACAAACACACGAACAACATCTCCAGAACTGCTCTGAGAGTCACTTAATGAGCGTTTCCCCGTTTCATTTGAGTACAACTATCCTCATATCATATACACACAGAAATGTAAAGGTATTCACGGCAACCAGTCAAAATAAAAGTCCGGGTTTTTGCAGAAATATATGTTAAGCAGAATGTACATACTACTACTAAAATTATGAAAACTTTATTTTTTAAGGAATGATCTCACAACATAAAAAAAAAAAAAAAAAAAAATTAAAACATTTTGTTTTAATAGTAAATTATCTTTGTTCCCCCCCCAAAAAAGTTTAGTTTTCAATCATTTAAACAAATTAATAAATGTTTAATTTAAGCAATTTTATGTATCACTTCTTATTACTTAAAAAAAAAAATATCGCCATCATATATCAGCTGCCCTGATTTCTAAATATCAGCATCAGCAAGAGGAAAACCCTTATCGGTCGACCTCTAGTTCGATCCCATTACAGCTGAAATACGTTCACACATTTTCTAAGATGACATCAAAATGACCAGACACAAAATACTGAGAGAGAATGTTAGACTTCATGCGCATAAACAATTCCACTTAAAAATTCTCTGTTGGGAAAACCATGTGGCTTCAGGCTGCACTTGTATGAGTGTGTGGCGAATATATAACAGAGCTCACTGCCAGTCAATGAGATGAGCAGTGGAAACACGTGTCCAAGTAGAGCAGAGGTCATTGCACAAACAAGGTTAGGGAACATGACCCTTGAGGCTGGGTCGCATCATACATGTGTGCACACAAATCTACAACAGTGCCAAAAAGTTAACAAAGGACCGTTTTCATGTGACAGCAGCCTGCATTACACTCAGAAATGCCAGGCAGCCATTTATATTCTGCTATGGGCGTTCATTTCTCCATTTAGTCTATTACTCTTGTACTGTTCCTTTGACAAATAAAAGAGTGTTTTATACTTGGTTTTTAGAGGAATGCAAGAACATAAAATTCTGGCTGATACAATAAGTTGATAATTATTTTCAAATATAATTTTATATTTAATCTAAATATTCCAAATTAAATACTAAAAACATACAGGTGCGTCTCAATAAATTAGAATGTCGTGGAAAAGTTCATTTATTTCAGTAATTCAACTACAAACTCAATGCACACAGACTGAAGTAGTTTATTTAATAAACAAATTTCACAATTTGAGTTGAATTATTTAAATAAATTAACTTTTCCACGACATTCTAATTTATTGAGATGCACCTGTATATAAAATGTAGGGATGCATGATATGAAAAATTTTACCGATAATTAAGTCCTTCTCACAGCCAATTCCGATAAACAATAAATTCATATTTTTATATTATAATTTTCATATAATCTGCAGTTTGTGCACCCAGGAGAATAAAAAAAAATCTAAGATGCACTGATGAAACTGACATTTAGTAGCTATGGCCTAACTATAATAGCAAACATCAGTCCTGACTCTTTAAATGGTTTTATTTTCTGGTTTAAGGCACCACAATACTTAGTAACAGAAATTGTTTTATAGAACCATGGTTTATCTGCAATTAACAACACATTTATATTCAAGTATTTCATGCATAAAGGAATGCATCTATTCAACCTTTTTACTGCATGAGGAAGTTATATCTAGGGACTTTAAGCAACAGCTGTGAATGGAACGGCTACGTTGACCGTAAGTAAGCTGTTACACTGCCTTAGCCGAGAACATAAAAATCATTAAGCAGCTGTAAACAAGACAGTGCAACATGGTATTCAGTCATTTATTTAAATACAAATGATTGATTATGACGAGGATGTTTAGGCAATAATTACATTGTGCGCTTCACATATGTGACCCTCTCTGTGAAAACCCAGCTAAAGTCATTTTTGTGTGATTTGCTGTTTTCTACAAAAAAAAATCATCCTTCATATGGTAAAGAACATCCTGTGAAAGTTTAACCTGTATATCTTTAATATTGACCGAGTAAGGTGAAATTAATGGTAGAAATCAAACTGTGATGTTTGTTATCTCATAATTAGATTGAGACTTCAGCCTGGATTTCACAGAGAGGGTCACATATATTTAGTTTCAGTGCTACCTGAGGTGCGGTTGCTAACAGCAGACATAAATTTGAATTAGGGATGGGCGATATATCTCATGCGATATGCATGCGCATCTCGTCAGTAAAGCCGGTTCCTTGATTAGCGCTAAATCTCCATCACCTGTTTTCAAATGGAGCGTATTATTTAAACACGGAGCCGTAGTTCACACAGACAGCTACGCATATATCGACTGATATATCACCTTCGATATGAACGCGATATTGCGTAGCTTGTCAGTGATTTACGGCTCCGTGTATTAAATACCGCTCCATTTGAAAACAGGTGATGGAGATTTAGCGCTAATCAAGGAACCGGCTTTACTGACGAGATGCATATCGCATGAGATATATCGCCCATCCCTAATTTGAACAAACAAAAACAATCGTTAAAATTAGCTTAAGTTTAAAACAATCAACACAGATTAAATTAAAGACTAATGGTAGAATCGTATACTGATGGAATTAAATGGTATATAACATAAAACGCAACATTTTAACTATATAAGCGGTCACGTTGTAACGACTACGGCAAAGCAGCCGTTCTCCCGTAGTAGACAGTCATAGAACGCCACGAAGTAGCAGCTGAAGTCGCGAACGCGCAATATGATGTTGGAATGCCGCTACCGTTCCAACAGTGGAGGCTGCTTAAAGTCCCTTAACACAGCTTCGCCACGATGACGACCTTTCAAGTGAGATATAAGATTTGTTGTGTTAAAACTTGACGTCATTTTTCCTCCTCTCGGAATCCTTGCTGAACATGCGTTGCAAATAGCAATGGCATTGTCCTCCTCTGCCACCGAGAAAAACTTCCAGACCTGTGAAGACTTGTTCACAAGTGATGACGTAATGAGCGCGACACAGGCTGAGAGTCACTGCAGATGAGTCACTGCTACGGAAAGCGGATGAATCTCAGATAAATCAGACTGATTAATTGATTTACCAGCAAGCGTACTTTATCCGATCTAGATATCGGATTTCAATTATTTATCGGAGCAATAAAAAATACGTAATTTTCACCCATATCGGTCGATAAATTATTGGTCCGATAAATATCGTCCATCCCTAAATAGAACCAGCATACTACAGTTTGAGATATTTATGAATGTATAATCATCCCACATTCTATAAAAAGGCCTTTTTCTGTGTACACTGTGCAGTAAGCAATATGCTAATGTTCCATTCTGAACATTGCCAGCTCCTGCCATATATAGGGCACAATGACTGTATTCATTGTGCCTCACATTTTCTCTTACAAATATTCAGCCTGATCTTCACACACTGGAAGCAGTTTTCATGCCCATTTGGAAGGTCGTCCAGGGTGTCTTAACAGCTTGAATGAAATTACGTGTGGCGGCACTGGGGTTGCGACGTCCCTCCACCTCACATTAAGAAGTCTTGCGTAAAGCGCAACACATGCAAATTTTAATTACCAGTACAAGTTTCTCCCTCCCCCCAAATTCCCTCAATCTTTCCGTCTGCCATCTGTCAGTGAACCCTGCTAATCTCCCTCAGGTCAGCAGAAGAAAAAAAAAAAGTGGCTTTTAAAATTACAAAAGGACACTCTCCAGGAAACGGAAGCACACATACATGCCCATGCTGCCCTGCCAGAGTCGCTCTGCCTAGAGGATGCATGGATGTGGGAATGCCTGCGGGGTCTGGCACGCCATGGCATTTCATTTTATTGAAAAGGACCCAGCAGAGCACAGAATGCGGGGCTCCAAAACGGGCCTCCTATCAAATAACGGCACACAGCATATATCGGAGGAGGACAGAGAGTTCACTGTGGGGTTGAAAGTGGTACACTGCAGGTACATACTCACAGCAAAGTTCAGTTAATGTAGTACGAATGAGCATGTGACACTACTTATAACGTCACACAAGGAGAGAGAGTGGAAAAACAAGACAGAGGGGAAGACAAATCTTGCTAACACCTGTCTGTGCCTGTCTTTATCAGAGACGAACATTTGTGGAACCGCGTCCTGACAGAAAGAGTTAATTTACATGACATGCATTGTAACTACCCAGCCAAATTATATCTGGGGAGGAAGTTGACTCAAAACCTCAGACTAACGGCTTAATCTCATTTTTGAATTGTTAATGCAGAATCCCATCCAAAGTATTCATTTCTTCAGTTTTACTTCAGAAAAGAAAGGGGAAAAAATGGAATGAAAAACCACAGAGAATGTATGGAAGAATGTCCCTGACCACAGAAAACAATTAACTCTGTTACAGTAAACAGTTTTTACAGTCTGGGACTTACAATAAAAGTACACAGGCTAACAAACATTAAAATACACATCATTTCCAAAGCCACAAGACTAATCTGACAGAATCTCCTACTAACCTTGCTAGTAAGCAAACAGCGGTTGCATTTTTGAAGAATAAAAACTGAAGCTCTGATTTTTAAAGCACTTATAAGAAATGTTACCCGTGCTAATTTAGTATTAATTATATTCTTTTATACCATTTATATATAAAAAAAAAGTGATTTCTGAGTTTTATATTTTCAGTTTTAATTGTAATTTCAATTAGAGTAATTTTGTTACATGCTTATTCATTCTTTTAAGATTTATATGCACCTTTAAATTTGAGTAATTGTAGTTTTATCTCAGTTAATTGAAAAGGTAATATTTTCGTTTTTAATCTAATAATTAACCATGTCAATGAACAAATATGACATTAGTTAATAACACTGATTTTTACAAACATACAAAACGCATGGTCATAAGAGCAGAAAATAGGACACAACTAAATGGACAAGGGGTTATAATCACACTAGTCTTGTCTTTCCACATAATTCTTAAAGGATGATGATATTTCGAGAAATGCTTTTGGCTCAATGATCACCAAAACTGTCTGGTTACCAACATTCTTCAAAACATCACGTTTTGTTTTCCACAAACTCATACAGATTCAGAATGACATGAGGGTAAGTAAATCACAGAATGTTCTTTTATTTTGGTGACATATCCCCTTAAGTCCTGTGCTTATACTTTCAAAACAGCCTGAGTTTTAACATTTGCGTTGCCCATGTACTTTCACTGTACTTTTTAAAATAAAAACAACAGTCAATAATAGCACATATAATGCTACTAGAGTTTAACTTGTAAATGTATGTCCTTTAAGTTGTGCTCCACATTGGTCTCAGACAAAGAAATGTAACAAAACTCCACAGTTACAGTGAATAAAAGAGCATGAGGTGGTGACTTTTACCCCTTTTCTTACCCCCCCCAAAACATTGCTGGGCTAGAAGGAAGAACCGCTTGCGTCAGGGGCTGGGTTACCGTGACCAACAAGATGACAGAAATTTTGAACCGCTATTTTTGAAAACACGAACACGTTGGATTTGCCGTGTTTGGATGACGATGTAGGTTCGCAAAGCCAGGAACATAGCAACGCAACGTCCCCCATTGTTGATAGTTTGTTTGGGATGGATCGGCACTGCGCGGACCGGTTGGTGCGAGGCATCGGGGTGCTGCGGGAGCGACTGGAAAGTAGACGGCTCTTTATGCTTTTGGATTGCTCTCGCGGTGCTTTAGTGTGTTGTGTGCAGATCGATCGATTGATCTGTCTGCGTGGCGCCGATGCACCTCAAACAAGTCTGTTGTGTTTGGTGCTGCCGTGGCTGTGCTAGTGAAACGAAACATATTCAGTGAGGCAAGACCTGGCTCTGAGGTGGCTCTTTAGCCTGTGGAAAAGCAGCCGATTCTTAAATGGCTCGCCAGTTGAACCAACTAAAAACCGGCAATAGCACCGACTCTGAACTAGCGCCTGGTTCCTGCTGGTCGAAAAGGGGTATCTGCCAGCTCAGTCTCTGTGGGTCAGAGCTTTCGAGCAGGGGGATCACATTTCCTGCTGCCGCTTACAGCACAACGACCTACAGTAACCCACAGGGAGCAGGGTTACTACAGGGCAAACCACTGTACTGAGAGAGAGAGAGAGAGAGAAAAAAAGAAACTTCACAGGCTACTGTGCAAAGTTCTCCCTCTCTTTCTCTACCCGAGACATATAACTTCAGCTGATGTGAAGCTGAAAGAACACTCATAAAAACAGCATTGCTAAATTAATATTTAATATGTAACATGCCCTAGATTTTTTGTGGTTGTATCGTAACAGTCACACTTTAAAAACAAGATATAGCTCAAGTCGGGCATGGGATTCACATTAGACACAGTGAATGGAAGAGAAATGGCTTTACTTCCTCTAATATCACACAAAACATGCATACAGACACATGCTCAGTTGCCTTTCTTCTGAATTTTTTTCTCACTGTATTGGAACGGAAGTTTAAAAATGTCTCTACTCATAAACGATGAAGAAAAGAAAACTCTCACACAAACAAACAATAATTTTTTATTTTGTATCCACGTTTTTTTTGTGTACATACCTCGTCTGCTCCTGCAGAATAAGGTGAGGCTCCACAAAGAACTTTACTCTGAGCCGTAGTCTGCAGGGCGTGAGATTGTCCATCTGCTGGGAGATTCTGTTCCTCAGGTTCAGCCACAGGTTCTCTCCCTTACTGCCAGAAAACTGCAGCCCAAAGTAATCCACCTCAATAATTCCCAACTTACGACATACCTGTCACCAACAAAGAAAGAGTCACACATTGTTAAACATCAGATTTAGTTTCCTTGTCCCCTTCAACTTTCTTTGCGGCGAAAAAAGTCAGGGCTCTAGACTAACTTTTTGCACTGGTTGCACTGGTGCGCCTAACTTTTTTTCTTAGGTGCACCAGCACAAAAGTTAGGTGCACCCAAATTTTCGTATAGGCAATATTGACTAGTAAACGATTTGAAGTACAATTCTACAAGAAAGGTAACTTACTGAAAAAGTGTTGGTGCTTAAAGTGCTTCACTGAGCTGATATTTAAACTTAAAACATCTCAAGATAAATTAAATAAAAAGAAAATGTAAATTAAGTGTTTTAAGGGCGTCAAACTGAACATCTCATGGCTCAATGTCTTATGGACTATCCTCCATTGCAGTCACATGCCCCTCGGATGGCCAACTCCTGTAGTTTAGCTTTCTTGATCTTTGGCCTCGGCTAAACCAGCTGACCACACTCTCTCTAGCATCAACATCTTCCAGACTTGATCCCTCTACACTGATTCTTATCAGATCTTCCACTGTGTCTGAATGAAGGGATGCTCTAGTGCAGTGCTTCTCAACCCCCCCCCCCCCCTTAAACCTATAAAAAAAAAATCAAAGTCTACCAAATAATTTCACTAAACATTATATATATATATAAAGGTATTTACAGTTTTTATAGCCAATTCTTACTATGTAAAAAATAAGTATACTTAGGCCTTTCGTGTTATGTAAGAATCATTATTATACTCATACCTTTTCTTGAATTCATATTTTGAATTGTTTTTAGCTTTATTTTTGTTTTCAATTAAATGTTTAGTTTTGAAATGTAGTTGTATGCATTTGTCATTTTTATTTAATTTCTTTATCTTCTTAAATGTGTATATATAATATTTATAGTTTTAACTTTTAATTTTAGTTACTTTTTCTTATTTGTAAGTCGTTTTGGATAAAAGTGTCTGCTAAATGACTAAAAGTACAATAAAGTAAAGAAAAAACCTGTTCTGTTCTGTCTAATTGTCTCTCTGTTCTCATACTGTATTTTAATGCAGCCAAATTTCAATAACAGTTTTACTTTATATATTTGACTGTTTCTGTTGTCAGTCAACGGGATAAATATTAAATAGTGACTGAAACACAGCCCCTTTAAGAATTCATAACCAGCTCTCCTTCCAAGAAGCTAGTCTGCACACAAAAATCATAATTTATAATTTTACTGAGCCGTTGGCTGATGAAATCAAATAATACACAATATAAGACAAGACAATTCCTGTGCTGTGATTTCAGCTATATTTGCATGCAAACTTAGAGAAGCAATAATATCTCTTTAGCTCCTCTCAGACATTCACTGAACAGAGCCGATACAGAGAAAGAGCCGCGTGCGCGCTGATCTCGCGCCGCCGCGGCAGTACCAACGAAATCTCACAGAGACTCACTAAAGTTTGTCCAAGAAGTTGCTAGATTTGTCACTAGTTGTTTTTTTGAAAAAAAAAAGTCGCTATGGGGGTCTAAAAAGGCGCTAAATCTAGCGAAATTGGCAACACTGCGCGCATCTTTATTACTTACCTCTCTCTCTCTCTGTCTGACTGCAGAAGCACACGTGACGCATTTTCAGACGCACACACATGTACAGGAATATCTGGACCACGGCCAATCAGAGGGGGGTCCGCCCTTCACTATCTCTGATTGGTTTAGACCACGATATGGGCCTAATGTATGTGTCTTGTTGAACAACAGAGAGACTTTCAGAGTCGCGGAGACTTGTTTTTTTTCTCGAATGGCTGGACGCACCAGTGCGACCTAGGATTTTTGTTAGTCGCACCCTTGAGAAATTAGGTCGCATGTGCGACCAAATTGGTCGCACTCTAGAGCCCTGGCTGGACATTATGTCCAACATCTCTTTTTTGTGTTTGCCGTATAAGTAAAGCATTTCAGGTTTGTTTATTTTTCACCTGAGAATTGAGCCATCATGGACTCATCCTTATTTATGGACAAACGATTGCTTTAACCATAAACGTCACTAAATGTATTAGTTTATAATGTAGTATAATTAGCCATGGCTTTACTATAGTAAAAAAAAAATGTGTCGTAACCATGTTTTTTTGGCACACCATTTGTATAACCACAGTTTTACTACAAACAGCACAGTTAAACTATGGTTAGTGTAGCAAAACCATGGTTAATTTGCGGTTACCATGGTTTAACTATAGTAACCATGTTTTTATTTGTAGTAAACCCATGGGTAATTTTCCATGTTGTGGTTTATTTTAACAAATCAAGATCAAAAACAAACTATGGGTTAGATTTTTATTTTTAAGTTTTTCAGGAGGCTATTATTTCTCACAGTCTCACTTACGTAATAGACGCGAGAAAAATCCTTTAAAGGGCAAATCTGAAGTCCTGAGAGACTAAATGACACCTTTAGCCACTACGCTATTGAGGAAAATAAAATTAGTTAATTCACTAATTTAAGCCTCATTACATCGCCATGAAAACGAAACATTCTGCTTTCATTTTGTTTTCAAAATTGGTGCTAGACTAAAAAGTTTGAGTTTTGTACAAAAATCATACAATACAACTTCAGAGATGTCCCTAAAACATTTACAACATGTTGAAAAACCATCCACTTTGTAATTTACGTTGGAGGAGGTGTAGAATCTCCATGCACGAGCCAAACATCTGCTGCTGAAGCGATGAACTTTAGTAACCTCGAGCATGCCATCACACATGCATGCACTATTGTTTAGAATAACCAAATATCTTTTAATTCTGAAAATAATAACGTAAACGTTTAACCTACAACACACCGGGTTTGTTAATTATCATGCAAAATCATTTCGTTTGTTTTGGAACAATACAATATTATGTGCAGCTAAACATTTGACTATTTGTGTGAATGATCTAACGAAAGAAAGGTTCGAACGTGACTTAAAACTGCGTTAAGAACATGCTAAAAATATGTAGTCATGTTTACCCAAATAAACGCGTGAAATCAAAGACATAAACAGACTGATGTTGATATCAAGTTTCCATGTGCTTCAAACTCATTCATTGCGCGCTCAGTCTACAGATTGTGTTTCAAAATGTGCGCTTTTTTCTATATGCAACGCACGAGGGCTGATCGTATACATGCACGCTTCATGGAGTAAGGACGCATGTAGAGGGAGTAAGAGAGTAATGCAATTTCATTATTGTATGTATGTACGGTACATGTGGTAGAATTGACATAAAGCTGACTTTGACTTTTTTTGACTTTGATCAGAAACGTGTAATAATAAACATCACATCCATTTCACATTAAGACTTTCATTCATCATCTTACCTTATTCAGACAGTCCTCTCCGTTCGCCTTCGCGTCCACTTCGATCTCCATCACTACCGCGTCCGGTCGAGTTACATGGCAGAGCATTTTGGAGAGGTGTTTTGTCTTTGGTCTACCCGTCCTGTACGAAAAACAGTACAAACAGCTCTCACTGTTGTCTTCTCTAAGCACCCTACATCAGCCCTCGCTCACTTTCCTCAAGCCTTCTATTACTCTGTGCCTGTGGTTAAAGTGTTTCCTGATATATATGAAGCGCTGTTTAAACCCCGCCCACCCCCACCACAGCCAATCACACGAGGCGTATCAAAGTATACAGCGAACGCTCTGACAGCAACAGAAAGCCTGCTATATTCATGTTAGTGAATACTGAAGTGTAGACAGGGGTGTGACGTAACGAATTACAACTACTCACGTTACAGTAATTAAGTAGTTTTATCAGTAATTGTACTTTTTTGAGTAGTTAAACAATTGTATATTGTGTATATTTACTTGAGTACATTTTAAGCGATGTATCGGTACTTTTACTCCGGTATTTTCTTCCGTTTGGGTCGTTACATGCTTATTTTAATTATTTTTATCCATCAACGTGATTGGATAGAGAGAGAGAGAGAGAGAGAGAGAGAGAGAGAGAGAGAGTAATCGGTCTCGTGACTTTCATCAAATCAAATTGTGCATACTAGAAAACTTTAACCGCCAACTGCTTTTTATCATGGCTGCTGGAAGTGCATTCTTCAGGCATCAATTCAGTCGAGTTATCAGCATCTTCCTCTAATATGTGAAGGTACATTTCGAATTTCTGCTTACTAAATGATTTGTATATATGCTTGCCTGTCTACTAGGCCTGACATTTAGCGTGAGGTTGCGGGTATTGCGTGCGGTTCCCGCGTTCGGTATAATTTCCACTCACGAGACGCGCGATGTGCGCTGCGTCGTCTCTCTCGCGTGCGCATAAACAATTTCAAGTTCGACACTTTTTGTTCATTTAGTTGTGGATGCTGCTGATTCACGGAGACCGTCACGGTTCAGCAAAGTCTCGTGCGTTTGCTTTCTTTTGAAAACGTTTCCCCAGAAATACTATTTAATGCATTTTTCCTTACAAATTGTTTTATCAGCATAACAATGAGTAAATGTGTAAAAGGTATGGCATGATGTCATCCTTTATAGAACAATGTGCATTTATGTTAAAATGTTAACAAATTCTCCAAGTTTAGTTATCTTATTCTTTATTGCAAAACGCTAAAACTGTCACCGTTTTGGAGAGAAGTGGGCTCTCATTTTCACCCATATCATGGTGTGTGATAGTGAAGTACGAGTTTCTAATTGTTTGTATTTGAACTGTTCTAATCATTAATATGTCATGTGCAACAATAGCATGCGGTCTCAGTGGCCTGACACATGATTTTAAATCATTTTTTCAAACTTTATGATTTAAATGGATGATTGTACTGAGAATAACTTAAATATTTTCTTCAACTGAATACTGTTTCCACGCTGTTTTGATGTATTTTAGACAGTCAACAGAGTTGGCCAAGTTAGAGTTGGCAGTCAACATTAAAACTGCTGGATGATATATATTCTTTATGACAAACAAGATAATGGGAATTACAGAATGTACAATGTTTTTTATATGAAAAATTGCAGTGTACAGCGTTTATTATGATGGGCTAGAATCCACAGCTCAGTACTCATTACTCAATACTCATGAGTACTTTTAAATAGGCTACTCTTTTACTCTAACTCAAGTCGTTTTTTGGACAAGTACTTTTACTCTACTCACACTACATGTTTTGGAAGGTAATGGTGCTTTTACTTGAGTATGTTTTTTCAGTACTCTTTCCACCATTGAGTGTAGACGCTACGAGCGTCCCCTTCAGGTGCGTTATATTTAAGAATATGCTCGAGTCAAGTTCAATTCAGATAACGAAAAAAAAGTGTGCATTACAAATATGATTATATTTGTATATTGTTATTGTATCATCTGTGTCCTGTCCTGTTGCTTTCATTCTGTGGAGCTTCTGTCACTATAACAAATTCCTCGTATGTGTAAACATACCTGGCCAATAAAGCTCATTCTGATTCTGATTAGCCTACACATGTACAGTACATACACGAATGTAGGCCTACATACTGCACAAATACAGTAACATCCTATCAAAGATGATCAGATAATCATATTTACACCCCACCCCAAAAAACACATAAAACAATTTCCCCCTATATTTTTCATCTGCTATTCCAATTCACCAGTTAACGTGCTAATGATCATGATTATAGGCCTACATTTATTATTTATTTAGTCTATTTTAAAATGTAAAATCTATCTATCTATCTAAAAAAACATTGTACACACACAGCAATAACAAAATATGCATGCTTTAATATACAAATTTAATAAAATGAAATACAATGTATGAAAATACAATTAAACAAATGAAATACTTGTTTAAAATAAATACAAATATAAAAAATGATATATAAATAAAAATACAATTAAACAAAATTAAATATGTTTTCAATATAAATTATACAAATGAATATATATCATCAAATAAAATCTATATTTTGTGACAAAATGTAACTTTGCAAGGAACTTTACTTGAAGTTTGTTTGCTTGTCCTTCTGAGACACTATTTTATGATCACATTCACGCTTGAGTACGTCCTAGCAAATATCTCTTAAGTAAGAATGCGGCCCAATGCCAGAGCCTGCGGTCTCGTCCAAAGCCAGCAGACGGATGGAGTGAGTGCCGATGTGTTACTGACTTGAGATTACACTTCACATGTATTATGCATGTTTGCTTACAACCCTCCCTTGAGGAGCGTGTTGACACTGTGAGTGAGACATCAGCCAAAAAGCTTTTCGTAATGAAAATGTAAGTTGCTGTAAGAAAACAGAGAGGGGGAAATAGCTTTTGAGCTATCAATGCATTTTCCAGTCATGTCAGACTAGCAGCAGTCCACAGGGACTAACTAGATTGTGTAGTCCTTAGAATGACCTTGCATTGAGTCGTGCGAGACAGCCCCGGGACAGACACCCAGCACTCCAACACCTGTCCCAAACTCCACTCGGTGTTCCCTGAATACATCACATCAGGAAAGCAGTGTGCTTGAGGCTGTTTGGCGAAAACAACAAGTGTGAAATGCCAAGACGGATATTTTCTGCTCACCGTAGCCTGCCCACATATTGCCAGTTTGAAACTTTTTCTCCACAAGCATTCACAGCCAGACATGACAACAGTCTGACTAAAGTTGGCTGCACAAACAGCAGAGAGTGTCCATGCAGTAACCGTTTCTGCAGGTGTGCTTAAAATTGTTTACAGGTGATGTTATGAATAAAGAGGTGTAAAATGTATTCATATACAACTAAAAAAAATGTGGTGTTTATGGTCCTGGCTCTTAAAGGTATAGTCATCTGTCATCATTTACTCACCCTCATGTTGTTCAAAACCTGTATGAGTTACTTTCTTCCGTTGAACACAAAGGAAGATACTTTGAATATCGGTGACCAAACAGTTGACGGCAGCCATTGACTTCCACAGTATCTTCAACATGTTTTCCACTGAATATTTGTTTTGATTTGTTTTTACACCAAAGAGTTCATAGCATTTTTATTCATTTCTGTGATATTCACCAACAGTGAGTTACTGTCGCACAACTCAATTCAATGATGTCAGGATTTTGCATGATTGGTTATCAAGGCACACGTGATCCAAGTTGGCTGTTATGCTTTCTCCAATGGTAGACTCGCAGAGCCCAAAATTAATGCGGTCTTCAAGTGCTATCGGAATTATCGTAAATACGAGTTCCCTAAAAGGAAACTCAGTGAGAATGGCCTCAAGTGGTATTTACTAGAAACTCATAGATCATTTTGATACCAGAGTATTTGAGCGTGGCGGGCCATAAACTTTAAACATGGTGGAGGGGACAATGATTGCTGCTGTCAATGCTATTCCTTGTTTGTTTTTTTCACAAGAAATACGTACTACTTACTTTTTCTTGTTGCTATTTGTAGTGTGGGGAATGTTTATATGCTTGTCAACTAATGGGATGCTACATTTTATTCTTGCCGACAACAAAGCATAGGTTGTAACAAGCTCGTTATCACGACTTCATAAGTGGGAAATAGGAAATGTACGATACGTGAAGGCAGCATATGACCATCTTGGGTTTAAGTAAACAAGTAAAAAAAAAACAAGGACGCATCCATTTTAGATAAAAACACTGTATTTTGCACTGATAATATTTTAAATTATGGCCATGTTGTACTAATTTGTTCCCTTGATTTAGTTAAATTATGGCCATTGATATTCTATGGCCAAAGATATTCTAAATGGTTGTTAGCATGTTGCTATGTGGTTGCTAGGGTGTTCCAAGTGATCACTTATTGGCTCAAGTATGAAGAACTCACTCAAGTCCCTGTGATATTCTAGTCTCTAGATATACAGTAGCTCAGGTCATTCCTTCAAAGTAAGTATATGCGATTTGTACTCATTTATTTATTTTATTTCAGGTTGTTGTGGCAAGCGTAAATGAAAATCAATGCATAAATGAGAATTTTGAGGTTTTTTTATTTGATTTATTGATATAATTCTTGATATCTGTAATTGTATTTTCACTTGTTAAATGTCACAATAGATTGCCATTCAAAATGTTATTGTTGATATCAAGAATTAACATTGTCACTAGTGACATTTCAATTGTTGATATCAAGAATAGGCATTTTTACTAGTAAGAAATGTATTTCTGATATGTGAAATTGGAATTTCAATTAGTAAGAAATAAATTCTTGATATCAACAATTGATTTTGAATGGCAGCCTATGGTGACATTTAACTAGTGAAAATACAATTACAGATATCAAAAATTGCCATTGTTACTAAATCTAATTCCTGATATCAAGAATTAGCTATTTAACTAGTAAAAACTGAATTGTTGATATCAAGAATTAATATCCTGAGAATTAATAAAAGTCAAAATGGCTAGTGGAAATGGCCAGAAGCAATGATCTCATAGAGAACAGTGTAAAAATCAAGTCAAGAATCAAACCATGCACATATGATAAACCAAAATAATTATATGTTTTCTTACATTAATCAGATCAGCAGCCTGCCACAGCTCTGCTTGTATCAGATTGAATGAACAGCTTTTAATGCATTATGCCGACACAGCATTATACAATCTGTTGTAGCGCATAGTTGAAATGGATGATAAACAATACAATAAATCAGTAGCTTGTTAAATTTGACGTATTTTGCATATTAGATCAAAAGCTTACCTTGGTACTGTGGTCTTTCATCCTTAAGCCGATGTTGGACCACAGGAAATTTGGCAGTATTTTCTGTTTTATAGCAGATTAGATTTTCATACAAACTGTTCTAATTGGCAAATGATCAAATGTGCTCTGAAAGTCACAGAACATCCAATCCTCAATGATTATGCTGCTTGCACAACGCGATTAACCCAAGCAGCACACGTTCCTGGATCAACATCCTGTGTTCAATCAGTTATTTCCCTTAGATTTCAGGTTAGGGTTGGAATTGTATGTTTGGAGTCGGAATTTTTTGTTTAATGTTTTTGACAGAATTGTCTTATGACCTTAGGCTGCATTTATTTGAGCAAAAATACAGTAAAAACATTAATATTATGAAATATGATTGCAATTTAAAATAACTGTTTTTATGTGGATATATTTTAAAATGCAATTAATTAATTCCTGTGATGAAAGCTGAATTTTCATCATCATTACTCCAGGCTTCAGTGTTGCATGATCCTTCAGAAATCATTATAATATGCCGATTTGATGCTCAAGATGAATAGTACGCTCAAAACAACATTTCAATCACAACAGCACTTAGAATAGTTTTAGAATGTAAATTTTTCTTGGTGGACTGGATCTGCCACACTGCTGCTGCATACTATTTATTTGAAGCATGGAATTGTTACTGCTAGTTGTTACACAGACCCATATGCTGTATGCATGTAAGACATGCTACTGCTGCATAAATATACATACGTAAATCCATTAGTAGATCAAGACAGGTGGAGCTGGGGGAGGTGGAGGGTTTCAGAGGAAATCTGATTGCGTGCCCCAAGACCAGCTAACGGTGAAATCTGAACTAGACTATTTAAATGTTGAGCAAGAGATCTCACTGGCTGCAGATTCAGCAGAGGCCAATCAGCTTGCCATGTCATAAATTATGTGATTGCTAGCAGGTTGCATGTACATAATCTTACTGATCTCAAATGTTTCAATGGTTTTGATGTTTAACATTTTTGAAAAACCAAGTCGACAAATCAACACCAAGAAGAAAGTTACAGAAGCTTCTTGTGACGAAAACCTGCAGGTAATAATCCCAGAGAAGATGAACAAAACATCTGAACAGGAACATCTGAGGAGAGACTCGTCATACTCTGTAACATTGAGTTTGTCTCTGATATATCTTCTTTGAGGTGGGGTGTGACAGTAAGTGATTTCTGTAAAAGCCTCAGGGGCCGTGTGAGATATTGGGACTCAATTTGCTCAGACAGAGGTGCAAGCTGACTATTATCACTTAGAGTTATTTTTACAAGGATAGGGCTCATCTTGACACATCATATTTATCTGAAAGAAACACACTTCCTATATATGTAGAGTGGCTTTGCTTATAAAAATTAGGCCACCGTTACACCCCACATCAGCGTGAAGCTCTGAGGAATTCTGACGGCTTGTTTATTCCTCCTCTGGCTCTGGCACACTTCCAGCAGATGAAAAACTCAGTCCTCTGTGTGAATGCAATTTTAGTGACAAAAAATAGGGGTAGAGGAGAGTGGGGTAAGCTGTGCCACCTTTTAGTTAAAGGAGAATGAGACTGGTAAAAATGATCCTATCTATCACATTAGATAAACTACCAATGCACTAATGTGGTTGGCATATATTTTTAGGCCTGGATAAGCATACATTTATTTTACCACAAACTTACCATGCAAAATATGCACCTCTGAATCATAGGCAACTGTATAAAGGCCAGTGTTGGGGAGTAACTACATGTACTGTAACGGCATTACATAATTTAATTACAAAATAAATCCATTGCAATAAGTTACTGAGAAAAATGTGTCATGAAATGACAGTTACTTACATTAACATTAATCTGTTATTTGCCTATTTTTGATGTGAATGATGCCTCCTGCCATGTAAAGGCCATTTAGTAAAGCAATGCCGTTCTGATGCTTTTGATTGGTTCTCATGTTTGAATTTGCAGCACACCACGTTTGCAAGTTAACACTGAAAGCTTTAGGCTACAACCTGTCTGAGAGTTGCCACAATGACAAGTGGTAAAAATGCATTCCATTGCTGGAAATGTAACAATAAAAAATCTGAATAATCTCAAATTAAAAAGAGATGCGAAAGTCTGATTTTGTGGTGGATGTGCTTTAAAATTGTATTTTTATTATCTTAATTCAATTGATGAAGTATTATTGGTGTTGACTACTACTATAAGGTTAACATTGCCAAATATTTGAACATGATTTACAGTTGAAAAAGTTTGTTAGAAATTTAGAAAAGTAATCAGAAAGCAATCAAATGTAATCAGTTAAAGTAATTGAAATACTTACACTACTTATTACATTTTGAATAAGTTAACTTGTAAACTATTTCATTTGCAAATTAACCTTCCCAACACTGATGAAGGCCACTTTGTAAATATCTGGTCACATGACAAAAATGAACACAATTTGCTAAATTAATGGGCTGACACAACTTACTCCACTCCCTCTCTAAATCATTTCCTTTTTTCTCATGTTGTAGAAATGTTCTTCTATTAATAAGAACAGTCAAAGACAGAGGCTTTTGAGAATTTATTCTTGCAAGAAAGTCAGACACAGACAAGGTCAGATACAGCAGTGAACTCTGCAATATGTGTGACAAAAGAAGTGTGCCTACTCCTCAGCTTTAATACCCATTTGACCCATTGTTTTCAATGGCTATCTTCCAATACTACCATACATAGCTAAGTATGTGCGATAAACACATTTGATATATTTCATTCCTCATGTAGCATCTTCCCGAAATCCTCATGATATCCTGTTTTCCCTCAGCAAGCAAGAATAAGCAGGTCATCTTGACATTTTCAACGTGCAGGCATCGTAGGCCATGTGCTCAAACGGTTATATGGTTACTTGTGGTATCAAAATAATATTGAAAATATGAATATGGAATAGTATGCGATTAATATTGAATAATATATACAAATATTATTAAATAATACAATTATTTTCACACTCATTAAAATCACACATAAAATATCCAGAATACTGACAGATAAAATTGAAATATGCTTTTTTTTGAAACAACTAAAAGCAATCTGATCACAGCCTGAGTGTGTCAGCTAATCATAAAGCTTAAAACAAAACAGATGCAGTTTAAGTTTTGTGAAAAACATTGTGAATTTTTTTTTGTCGCTCAACTCTCCTCTCAGCCATTGTGTTAATTAATCATTTTTAGCATTAAGTTTAATTGAACTTTTATTAATTTACCTTAATATTATGATGATAAAGACTTCATAAGTTTAAATCTGACCACATTAAACTTCAATGACCTCATCTTATGTGGCATCACTGCCTCACACAATACCAGAAGATGTGAGGCATCTGATTTGATTCCAGAAGAGACAGGTCATAGTTATGCCATAAGAATGCAGTCATCTCTACAGGACAAACACAACACCATCCTTCTTAAGAGATCATAGTCTGCGGTCTCAACACCTTCACAGAGCATCGTTCTCCAGACAATCCTTAAAATATGGACCTGACT